>JAMPIV010012037.1:0-588311 GCA_024509875.1 Oreohelix idahoensis
GGGGGTATTTTGGTGTAATGGGGGGTATGGGTGTTTTGTGGGTGGGGGGGGTTGGGGGGGTGGGGATTGTATGGTGTGTGGGGGGGGGGGGGGGGGGATTGGGGATTTGGTGGTGTTTTGTTATTGGGGTGGGTTGTGTGGGGGGTTGTGGTTGGGGGGGAAGGGGGGAGGGGATGATTGGGATGGGGTTTTTTGTAATGTTGGGAATTTAGGGGGGATAGGGGGTGGGATGGGGGATTGGTATGGGATAGGGGGGGGGGGTGTTTGGGATTTTTAGAATTGGGTAGGGATGGTTGAGGGGGGATGGGGGGTGGGGGGTTGTTAGTTGGGGTTTATGGGTTTGGGGGGGGTTAATAAGTTTTTGGTGGGGGGATTTGGAGTAATTGGGTAATTTTTTGGGGGTGTTTGGTGGGGGGTGTTGGAAGGTTTGTTGGTTTGGTTTTTTTGGGTTGGTGTTGATTATTGACAAAGGTGATTGGAAGGGTATGGATAGTTTGGGTTTTGTTGGGAGGGTTTTGTTTTTTTGGAGTTGTATTGTGGGGGGGGAGTGTTTTAAGGGGGAGGGGTTTGATTAAGTGGTGGTTATGTGGAAGGGGAGATGGAGGGGTTGGGTAGTTTAGGTTTGTGGGGGGTGGTTATTTAGATATGTGTATTGGGGTGGAAAGTTTTTGGTTATTTAGGGTTTGGGGGGTGTTGTTTGGTGTTTTGGGGTGGGGGTGTGGTTATTATTAATTTAGTGGGTTGGGTTTTGGGGTAGGGGTTTTGGGGTTAGTTTTTGGAGGTGGGGTTTTAGGGAATATGATATGTAATGTGGGGGGGGGGTAATGGGGTTTTGGTTTTGGAGGGGGTGTGGATGTTATTGAGGGGGGGGAGGTTATTTTTGTATTGGGGTTGTTGTTTTATGGTTGTGGTGATTGGTTAATTTTTTGGTGGGGTTTGGGGTGAGGAGGGATTTTTGGTGGGGGGGATGTTAAAAGGGGGGTTTATTTGGTTTTGGATTTTTATGTTTATTGGGGGGGAAGTGGGGAGTTGGGGGGGGGTGAGGGGGGGGCCAATTGGGGTGGGGTTATTGGGGGGATTTATGAAAATGGATTTTATTGGGGGGATGGTGGTTTATGGAAGGGACGTGGGGTGTGGTGTTATTAGGGTGGTGATGGGGAGTTTATTTGTTTGGATGGGTGGGAGGTGTGCAGGGGGGATGGGGGAGGAGGGGTTGGTTGGGTGATCTGGTTGGTGATTGGTTATGAGGGGGGTTTAGGGTGGGGAAAATGGGGGGGTAAGGACTTTTGTGGTGTAAGTGGGGATATGTTTTGATTTGGAACATTGTATGTTGGAGGTGTGGGGAAGAAGAGATGGATTTGTTGGTTGTGGGGGGGGGAAGTGATGATGTTTTGGTGGTTGGGAGGAAAGGGTACTGTGATCTTCGGTATGGGTAAGCATTATGAGTATCTGACAGTAGGGGTTTGGGGTGATGGGGGGGTAATAGGAAATTGTTCTGGGTGGAATGTGGGGATCTAGGGTTGTATGTTTATGGGGGGGGTTTGTGGTGAGGGGAGTGGGGGAAGCTCTATAGGAGGGGTGGTTATTTGGGGAGGACAGGGGGATGTATTGGGTGTTGGAGGGGTTAGGAAGAAGGGCTATGAGGATGCTATGAGGGGGAAGATATCGAATGGGGTGTAGTGGAAGGGGGGTTCCATGGGGGGATGGCAGGGAGGGGGGGTGGGATTCTGAGGGTTTGGTGGACAGTATTTGGGGATGGGGTAGTGATGGAATGGTATGGGATGGGGAGTTTAAAGTGAGGGGGGAGGGGCGGAGGGTTAAATGTGGGGGTTACTTTACCCCAGTGTTTATTCTCTTTTGCCAAGGGGGGGGGGAAAGTTGTTCGCAGGGGGGGGGAAAGGTTGGGTCTCAGGTTGGATTGTATGATATTATTCAATTACCTCTATGAGAGAACCTATGAAGAAATGAGGGGGACATTTAATGAATGACTAATTTTTGGTCTATAATTCTATAGTGAGTGAAGCTCACGAGAGAGAGAACAGCCATGTTGAAATTCATATACTTTGTATTTATCGAGTGAGAAAAAGGGATGCCTGTACTATCGCTCGATGAACCAAGAGATCACTGCTACATGTGAGAACCCATGTCTGGGATTCCTATATTATGAAATATATATATATTGAACTTTACGTGAAGGAATATTCGCTAGACGAGGTTAGGTCTAGGAGCCTTCCTATATCTTGGTTATGGTCTGACGTGCCCAGTCAGTAAAGCCAGATGATTTACATGATGGAACGCTGAATGCTTATTTACGAATGCTCCATTATGATATTTGCCAAGCATGAATGCTAACTTAAGATGATATTCCTGTGATCAACATTATGCTGTCTATGTCGACATTTGTTCCTGTAACCATACACGTACTGTCCAAGTGTGCGTCCCATTAAATGTTATAAAAAGACCACCGTAGTTCCAGTACTTCTTGAATTCGAACAGTGTGAGTATGAGTGATGTACTACCAACCTGTCAACTCTATCGAATCATTCTACCATTCGCGTACTGACATTCAGATACACACTCATTGTTTACACTCACATTCTTGTCGGAGCCTCATCACGTTCCAGGACAAGATGACCTGTATGACCAAAACTGTGCTGGGTTTGATGAGTTGACAATCGTTACACTTTGCTACACCAGTCCCAACATCTACATTTATCCACTGGTGGACATTCACATCATTTAGCAAATAAAGCATGATTCAACAACTAGTAGCCAGTATGAGTTAACAACAACACAAAGAAAGAGTTTATCAACTGGTGTGCCAGCTTCCTGGGTCAACCTGCACAGTGACTATATTGAGAAGTAAACTACTGAGACCAGACGTTCCTTGGGGTCTGTTACGACACACAAATACATCAGCAGTACAACTCTACAGTGATGTCAGCGTGACCTGTCCTGTCGAGAGTATGCAGTAACTAGGTCAGGGTTTGTTGACATTTGGTTCATTGGACATTTGCCATACAACTGACAGTGTTACACAGCAAGCTTGGTTGAAACATAGAACATTACACATCAGGACTGGAGAATATTTGACAGTGTTTGCGAAAGAAAATGTTATTGAACTGAGAAGTCCTACATTGATTGTTATCATTCAAATCAACGATGGAGCTTCTATTTCTGTGTTGAATTTAAAATAATTAGACCAGAAGTATTTGTTTAATAAAGTACCACAGTACTGTACTATTAGGCAGTGTAACTGAGCCTTCATTCCAACACATTCTTTCTGCAACACTCTATTTACATCATATTGCCATACTATTTATGCATTTATGTATTTATGTTTAACTATTTATATGTGATATTTGTTTGTATCCAGCGGGTTGTTGTTTCGGTTGGGCGGTGTCACACAGCAGAGTATCCCACGTAATAGAGGGTCTGATGTGTGCGTTTCTATAGGTGCAATTTTCTTGATTGAAAATTTGCTGCGACAGCTGTTGCTATTAGTGTTAGCTGTGAAGACTGTACTCATTGTTGTTTTTGTAATATTCCTCTGTTCTTTAGTTTGTTTTGATTTGTTTGTAATTTGTTGGTCTACCCTATTCTATCTTTCAGTTCTATTCTCAATTTATATTTATATACTGTGGCGTTATTTGTATTTGTTATCCTCTTGCGGTTTATCTTTTATTGTTTTTCCAATTTTATTTATTTCATTTCCGCAAATGTTTTCATGTTTTTCTGTATAACTGTTTTGTTTTGTGACTGATCGACATACACTATTTAAAATATAGTTGATCATATAAATTGATGTACAAGAATCAACTGATAGTTAATTGCTATTACTAAAGGTACACAGTTGATGATATAAAACACTATTTCTGGTGCACTGCACTTATATTATAGAGTGAACCAGCAACTTATAGCTGTTATTATATAAGGATTTATACAAGACCTTTGTAAGGCTTGTTTCCCACAGTGATTGGGATAGTTAAGTACTATTTTTCACAGGTTACAAAGTTATCATACAAAGTCTTTGATTAAGACTAAGAAAGTAAATTTATTTACTTTTGCAAATTACTGATCTTATTAGACAAGATGTCTACCTTGGATTATTTTATCACACAAGGCAGGGCTCTTGATAAGACTGGTCAGCAGTTAGAAGAATGGGCAGTTGCTCAATATGACAAAGCATTGGCTGCTGAAGAAAGAAAAGCATTGATTGAAGAAAAGAAATTGGAAGCTGAGGAAAGAAAATTACAAAGAGAGGATGAACAAAAGAAATTGCAGATACAGACTGATGAAAAAAGATTCCAGATGGAAATGGAAAAAGAGAAAAGAAAAGAGGAGGCTACTGCACAAGAGAAAAAAGCAATAAGAGAACATGAACACCAAAAAGAACTTTTAGCATTTGAGTTAGAAAAGTTAAAGTTAACAAACATAAGTAATGTTAATCAAGCATCTAGTGGTAATGGTAAACCCTTTACTTACAAGGTCAAGGTACCAGCGTTCAACCCTTCCAGTGATGACATAACATTCTGGCTAAACAGATTTGAACGCTCGTGTCGAGCACATAATGTGGACAAATCACAATATGCTAACCAGTTATCAGAAAATCTGAAAGGTGATTATCTCTGACTAGTTTAAGTTTGGTTGAAGAGGCTGACAAAGATAACTATGATGTTATTAGGGCAGCCTTATTAAAGAAGTATCAGTTGTCTGAAGAGGGTTATCGGAAGTTGTTTAAGACAATGGTGCCTGAGGCAGGTGTAGAATTCTCAGAATTCATTGCAAGGACACGTCTTACATTTGATCGTTGGATTGAGCTATCCAAAACAGAAAAGACTTATGAAGCCCTTATGGACTTGATACTCAGAGACAAGATTATGTCAAGTATAAATAAACCTTTCCTCGAATTCTTACATGAGCGTAAACCTAAGTCTCTAAAAGAAATGGAACAGTATTGTACCCAATACGTCACTGCACATCCGGACGTAGCTATTAGCAACAGTAAGGTTAAAGAAGGTATGCCAGTTGCTTCTGCAACACCATACAACCCTAATCACTCTCACAAATTCCAAGGACCTCAAAATAGGTTTAATAAAAAAGGTAACTATTACAGTTATCAGAACCAAGGTAACCAATCATTTCAGGGTTCTTCTTCGAATACCTGGAGAAGAGCTGACAGCCCTCGATTCAGGGGTGGTCATAATTACAGGAACTTTCGCAAAGGAAGTCATTCTAGAAACTATCCAAGTTTTCCTTCATGGAGACAACAGGATCATAATTACCGAGATACTCATTATAATGAATATGATGATAGTAACCAAAGGAGCTATGATTCAAACCCGAGTAGAGGTTATAATAGTGGAAACAATGATAAGTACAGAGGCAATAATAACAGAGGTAGAGCACAATTCAAAAAAAACATAAAGCTCATTACCAGGCGAACTCTGCACAGCAAGAGTCCCACGAAGCCTATAAACAAAATAAAGATAATGATGACTCTAATAATATGGCATGTGCCGCTTTTGATTTTGGGAGAGCATCTCAGTGCCCCCAATGCAAAACATTATTTGAGCCAACCACAGTGTCTACTTTAAGCTGTGGCCATCCTCTTCCCGCTCTTCCTGCGTCAATCGCGCATGATGGGAGAGGTTCTCTTGTCTTACACAAAGGTTTAGTAAATGACAATCCAGTCTCAGTACTTTTTGATTCTGGATGCACAACTATTGGGGTTAGGCAGTCACTCATAGATCCTTCTCATTCTACAGGCAAAGTAGTCAAATGCGTAACATTTGGCGGCACCATAGAGAAATACTCTACCGCTATCATTAGGATTGCTACTCCTTTCTTCACAGGAGATGTACACGCATGTCTTTTGCCGGATCCGATCGCTGATCTTATCATCGGTCGCATTCACGGAGTCAAAGAATGCACTCCGGAGCAAATTTCCGTTTGGGAAAATCAAAATATGCAATCTGCTAATGCAGTAGTCACTAGAGCTCAAGCTCTCAATATGCCTGAAACTTCATCTGTTGAAGATAATGAAGTGCATAACCAAGATGATCCCTTGGTAATTTCTCGTGACTCGTTTATAAAACAACAAGAAGAAGATCCGACTCTTAAGAAATTCTTCACTCTTGTAACAAAAGGTGATCCGAATAAAGATTCAAATTGTAAATCTTGGATTACAATGAAGAATGGCGTACTTGTACGTATGGTGCAAGACTCCACTAAGTCAAGTCATTCTCAGATTCTTGTACCCAAGAATTTGAGAGTTAAGATCTTACAACATGCACACGACTCTCAGTGTGCTGGTCACATGGGTTTTTCCCGTACAAAGTCAAGAGTTCTTGCGGCTTTCTTTTGGCCTTTTGTGAACAAGGACATACGGATCTATTGTCGATCCTGTAAAGTATGTCAAGAAGTCAAATCCAAAGGTCCTCGTCATGCTGCGCCTATTCAGGCTGCAGATATTCCTATTCGTCCATTCCAGAAAATGGCGATAGACATCATTGGTCCATTCAAGATCAAATCTGCTAGAGGACATCAGTTTATCTTAACGTGTGTAGACATGTGCACACGTTGGCCAGAGGCTATCCCTCTAAAGAGCATTACTACCGCTGACATTGCAGATGCTCTTTGGCTTATATTTTCTCGGCTGGGATTCCCCGGAGAAATATTATCAGATCATGGCACCCAACTGATATCGGATACCATGTCTCAAGTAATGTCTACTCTACAGATAGAGAGATCTTTGAGTAGCATCTATCATCCTATGTCCAATGGGATGGTCGAGCGACTAAATAGAACACTTAAGAACTTATTAGGGAAGATAACTGAGGATCATCCTCAAGGATTGGGATAGGGTTTTACCCGCGGCCCTCTTCGCGTACAGAGAGGTCCCCAATGAACATACAGGGTTTTCGCCCTTTGAACTTGTCTTTGGCGCGCGACCGCGCGGCCCAATGTCTTTGCTGCATGATCTTATAACAGCTGACAATATTGACGATGACACAAAATCTTCTTACGAGTATGTCATCGCGCTGAGACAAAAGATTATCGAAGCATGCAAATTGGCAACGTCCTCTTCTGAGTTTGCTAAGCAGAAGGCAAGACAATTTGCTAATAAGAAGAGAACTTTACGACAACTTTGTCCTGGTGACAAAGCATTTGTTTTGCTACCTTGTCGTGAAAATAGACTCCTTATTAGTTGGAAAGGTCCGTACGATATAATATCGAAAATTTCAGATGTTGACTACATCGTCGATATTAACGGGAAGCATAAAACCTTCCACATCAATATGCTTACGGAGTTCCATGAACGTCCTGACTATCTACAGCCTATTTTCCAGGCAACGGACGATTCTCATGTCAAACATG
Organism: Oreohelix idahoensis; assembly: GCA_024509875.1. NCBI lineage: Eukaryota > Metazoa > Mollusca > Gastropoda > Stylommatophora > Oreohelicidae > Oreohelix > Oreohelix idahoensis. The sequence goes on from JAMPIV010012037.1 coordinate 7,381, forward strand.
GTCATTACTCATCACTGTCTGTAATACAGGATGAGGAAACAAGTTTTTCGGATGTTAATCTCCCGCTTCCAATGATCCCACTTCATTCTAGTGAATCATGGAAAGACGTTACTGTTTCTCCTGATTTGTCTCTAGGAGAACGGCGACAAGTTTCGTCTATGTTACAAACATTTCAGGATGTCCTCACTGACATCCCTGGACAAACTCATGTCATTGAGCATGACATTGTTCTAACTGAACATACTCCAATTAGGGTTAGGCCTTATCCTATCCCTATACATTTCCAAACACAGGTTGAAAAGGAGTTGGATGAAATGATAGATTTACAAATAATCGAACCATCCACTTCTGCATATTCTTCGCCGATGGTTATTGTTCGAAAAAAAGACAATAACATACGTCTTTGCGTTGACTATCGCAAATTGAATCAAGTTACGAAGTTCGATGCTGAACCTATGCCTTTACTAGAAGAGTTACTTACTCGTCTTTCTAAATCGCATTTTTTCACTAAACTTGATTTGTCTAAAGGATATTGGCAAGTTCCATTATCCGAACGCGCCAAACCTCTTACCGCTTTCTCTACTCCCAGAGGCCTTTTCCAATGGAATTTTATGCCTTTCGGCCTTATGAACGCACCAGCTACATTTGTACGCATGATGCGTCGAATCCTATCGTATCGGTCAGATGTCATTGCTTATCTAGACGACATCTGTCTTTTCAGCGATACTTGGGAAGATCACTATTCAGGATTAGTTGAATTATTATCAACTCTGCGTGAGTATAACCTGACAGCAAAACCATCTAAAGCTTGTATTGGCTTTAGCGAAATTGCTTTCTTAGGCCATCGAGTAGGTCACGGTTTCTTGAAGACAGAAGACCATAATATCACTAAGATACTTAACATCTCTATCCCTAGGACTAAAAAGCAAGTGCGAAGTCTTTTAGGTCTCATACAATTTTATGGACGTTTCATTCCGAATCTGTCCTCTATCATGGCACCTCTCTCTACACTATTAAAGAAAGGGTCGCCTAACATGGTTCACTGGTCTCATGAATGCCAATCTTCACTAGAGAAGATCAAAACTATGTTTTCATCACCACCTATTTTAGTGTTACCTACAACAGATAAGACATTTGTTCTTCGTAGTGACGCTTCATCCACTGGGATTGGAGCGGCACTAATGCAAGAGTACTCTGGAACTCTGCATCCTGTAATGTACATATCCAGAAAACTTAATGCTGCAGAAAGGAATTACTCGGTTTTAGACCGTGAATTATTGGCAATGGTTTGGTCAATTCTCAAACTCCAAAGATTCCTTCTGGGCGCGCATTTCGTAGTGGAAACTGACCAAAAAGCTCTTACGGCTATCCAAAGTAAGAACTTGAAGAGCTCGAGATCAACTCGATACGCAATCGCTCTTCAACCTTTTCATTTTTCGGTACGAGCTATCCGTGGTTCAGAAAATGTGATGGCGGACATTCTGTCCAGATGCCCACATGATGCCACTTAACTGTTAAATATTGGATCTTTTTAATATGTATAACTTTACAACAGTTATTTTTTGTTTCTTTATTAAGATACACATTTGTAATTTAATAATAGAATGATGGTATCTCTACTTAGCGGTTTATTGATGTTAATTCACCGCTGTTCTTTGATGATTGTTTCTTCATAAATCATAAATTTAAGATTGTAGTGTGAATTTTTGGTATGCATTGTATAATTACCAGAATTGTATTATACGTACATCACACCTTCCTGGAAACATTTATTCGTAGGGAAACAATTTCTCTCAGATTTTGAGATATATATTCTCACCAGTCATATTAGGAATTATAGTTATTCCTGATATTTTCATCTGCGCAGTATTCTTGCGTTGTGAGCCTATTCTACGGTGCTCCTAGATGTATTTAAAAAAAAAAAATTTTTTTTTTTTTTTCCCGGGAGGTGTGGTAAGACTGTAAAGGGCAATTTTTACTATCTTGCAATATAATACATTTATATTCTTATTATGTTCGCAAATATTTTGGAAGCAAAGTATTTCCTTTTTAAGTGCTTAAGGAGAAGTCATTTTTGGGTTGCTTCCCTTGAAAATAGTTCTGTCATCTTCGATCGGACTCCGCAGACGACTCTAGGCCTACTGTGATTTATTCTTTGGCTGGGTAGGAATAGATTGTTCTTGCTTCAGTATATCTATGGCCTGAATTTATACGTAGTGTTTGTATGAGTAGGACGAGTCTGTCTTATATATGGATATCTTTGCATTTCTAAGTCGAACTAATTTGGTTGTCGCTAGAAAAGGTCAAAGGCTATGCAGCGGAAGTATCGCTAGCGAAGGGGGGTGATTCATGGCTGCCATCCTGTGAGGATGCTGAGTTTTGTTGTAGCAGGCTTTTTGCCGAAATAGTGATCGATATATGGATGGGGAAAAGTGATAATCATTTAGACATGTTGTATGTACTTTACCCCAGTGTTTATTCTCTTTTGCCAAGGAATGGCAAAGTTATATTTCGCATAAAAAGGTAAAACCACAATTTATTATGAACTTGGGCTTCGCCATCGTTGTTGATAAGCAGATGCACAGTGGTACTTTTAAAAAAGAATATCCATTCAAAGGAAGAAGACATTCCTATGTATCAGCACTGGATTGTATGATATTATTCAATTACCTCTATGAGAGAACCTATGAAGAAATGAGGACATTTAATGAATGACTAATTTTGGTCTATATTCTATAGTGAGTGAAGCTCACGAGAGAGAGAACAGCCATGTTGAAATTCATATACTTTGTATTTATCGAGTGAGAAAAAGGGATGCCTGTACTATCGCTCGATGAACCAAGAGATCACTGCTACATGTGAGAACCCATGTCTGGGATTCCTATATTATGAAATATATATATATTGAACTTTACGTGAAGGAATATTCGCTAGACGAGGTTAGGTCTAGGAGCCTTCCTATATCTTGGTTATGGTCTGACGTGCCCAGTCAGTAAAGCCAGATGATTTACATGATGGAACGCTGAATGCTTATTTACGAATGCTCCATTATGATATTTGCCAAGCATGAATGCTAACTTAAGATGATATTCCTGTGATCAACATTATGCTGTCTATGTCGACATTTGTTCCTGTAACCATACACGTACTGTCCAAGTGTGCGTCCCATTAAATGTTATAAAAAGACCACCGTAGTTCCAGTACTTCTTGAATTCGAACAGTGTGAGTATGAGTGATGTACTACCCACCTGTCAACTCTATCGAATCATTCTACCATTCGCGTACTGACATTCAGATACACACTCATTGTTTACACTCACATTCTTGTCGGAGCGTTGCAATTGGTCCAGCAGCTCTGAGTTTCACCTTCATTCTTGCTACTACTAGGTGGTGATCGTTTCCCCATCTGTACCTCTTCTTACTTTCACGTCTTGTAATGAATGTCTCCATCTACCATTGATCATAATGTGGTCTATCTGGCTTCTGTTCCGGCCATTTGGTGATTCCCATGTTAATTTGTGCATTTCTTTTGAATGGAAAAAGCGATCCTTCAATGACCAAGTTGTTAATACTGCAGAAGCTTATTAATTTATCCCCATTCTCGTTTACTGTTCCTCTGCCACATTTCCCCATTACTCTTTCATTATATGTATTGTGAGTTCCAACTTTCGCATTGAGGTCTCTGATTACTATTATATGATCATATCAAGGTGAGGTTTCCATTTCCTTTTGTAGCCGTTGATAGAACTCGTTCTTGATTTCTTCATTGCTGTCATTTATTGGTGCTTAGCATTGTATTATTGTAGTGTTGGTGAATCTCCCTCTCAGTCTTGTTCTTATCAGTCTGTTGTTGCAAGTTATTCTGTTTCTCAATATTTTCCTTGATTAGTGCTGTCTGCGTCTGTGGCCTAATGGATATGAACGCAGTTTCATAATCCAGATATACCAGGTTTGAAACCTGCTGCAGGCGGTTTGGTAGCAGATCGCCTTGTGTGGATTTTTAACAATGGTATAAGCGCCGTACCGTTCAGAAAGCAATGGCAAACTACTGAATGAAAAAATTGCCTAGAAAAATCACAAACAGCCAATAAAAGCTGGGGTTGATTGCCACGTCCTGTAGAGGATAAGCAACTAACTAGTGCTGTCCTATAGATGATGGTCTCCACTTTTCCTTAGCTCTTTTAGTGCTGTATTAACAGCGTGTCTCAGACATCTCATTTCCCCAGCTGGTGATTGTTCTGTCTTATCCTTTGTTTAGGGACTAGTTTTGATACTGACAGCAGCACAATTTTGTTCAGGATTTTAAAAAAACAAAACAAAACAAAAAACTCAGATTTTCAAGAATGCTTTAAAAAAATACGGACATCTGAAAAATGTGTTCATGGGCTGACTTTTTTGTTTGTTGGAAAATGTTCTAGAACACAGATCTGAGAAATTTCATAACAATGTCTTACATTTCAAGACAATGAACTTAACTCTGTGATCTTCCATCAAGGAGCCAGTTGAGAATGTCAAGGATGTATTGATATGGAGAATACAGCCATAACAGACTTTCTCAATAAAATAAGTCTTTAATTATCCAAACACTGACCACAACAGCTGTGACATGTACTGGAAAACTATGACTTACCAATCATGAATATCTGTCACTGAAAACATTGCTGAAAAAATAAGATTGGAAAACAGTTTTATTCTCAGTGCTTTATATTTTGTGTGTTACTGAGGTCAAGATGACACTACAGTCAAAACTGTCTACAGATTTGGAAAAATAAAGACTTATTTTAATGATAGTGAAAGAAAGAGCCTGGGAATTTGATAACTCTAAGATCTGAAAGACTTAACCACAACAAACAAACAATTATAGATGAATAAACATGCAGATATGTACAGCTGGTGGTAAAATAAACAATACAAGCAAACAAGCAGAAGATGTAAGAGTCTTACGCATCTGGTATGTCACCACCGCTAAATTTGGCTGTTAATATTTGGAAAGAAACATTCTCATTATGACTGGAGGAAGCAAATCTGTACAACTGTTCCATGCAACAACAACAAAAAGTTTAAAAAATAAATTTAATAATGATTTTTTTTAGTTCTAAAATATTATGTCATTTATATAATAATGTGTGTGCTGGTTCAAATATGAGATTCAGACGAATACAGCATTAAGACATACAAGTACTAAAACAAGGGACCCCACAGTTCTATACAAACAAGGGACAACACAGTGCTATACAAACTTACAAATGAGATAACACAGTTCTGTACACACTTACAAACAAAGACAACACATTTCTGTACAAATTTTACAAACAAGGAACAAAACAGCTCTATACATACAAGGAACAAAACAGCTCTATACAAACAAGGAACAAAACAGCTCTATACAAACAAGGAACAACACAGCTCTATACAAACAAGGAACAACACAGCTCTATACAAACAAGGAATAACACAGCTCTATACAAACAGGGAACAACACAGCTCTATACAAACAGGGAACAAAACAGCTCTATACAAACAAGGAACAAAACAGCTCTATACAAACAGGGAACAAAACAGCTCTATACAAACAAGGAACAAAACAGCTCTATACAAACAAGGAACAAAACAGCTCTATACAAACAAGGAACAAAACAGCTCTATACAAACAAGGAACAAAACAGCTCTATACAAACAAGGAACAAAACAGCTCTATACAAACAAGGAACAAAACAGCTCTATACAAACAAGGAACAAAACAGCTCTATACATACAAGGAACAAAACAGCTCTATACAAACAAGGAACAAAACAGCTATATACAAACAAGGAACAAAACAGCTCTATACAAACAAGGAACAACACAGCTCTATACAAACAAGGAACAACACAGCTCTATACAAACAAAGGACAACACAGCTGTATAAATACTTACAGACAATGTTCACCACAGGATTTCTTGCTGCTGCAGCTTTAAAAGTGTCCTGGCAACGACAGAGAACTTTATTGTTACAAGACAAACATAATTTTTTAGATGGAAACAAACATCATCAAAAAATATAAGCAAAAGTGGCACGAGAATATAAATGAAATAACAACCATTCAACAACAAAATTTAATGACATGTTTTAATATAACAGCAACAAATTATGCTCCAACATAACATGACACATAACCAACAATAATTATCCGAATAACAAAGAAGCTGAGTAATTTTAAGCAACTAAGCATACATGTATGCCATACAATTTCTCTAAATTCATGTATTAATTTCAAGCAACTAAGCATACATGTATGCCATACAATTTCTCTAAATTCATGTATTAATTTCAAGCAACTAAGCATACATGTATCCCCCCTCCATTATTAAGACATGGAGATGACTGTTGCAGGTGACAACAACATCACTAATCAGGAATGTAACTCAAGCTCTTTAGATTCTAGAACCATCTCTAGACACTTTTACCCAGTGATGTCACTGACTGTATAAGAAACAGGACTGGTCAAAACATCACCACACACAACCAGCTTACTGGGTACTGTCCAATCAAGTGTGCTGTCAAAAAACCACCATGGGATCCACCAAATGCCAGGATGCGGTTGCCATCTGCAATTCCTTTAGCCACAACTTCAACCATTGCACTCTGGAGGTAAATGTTCAGTCAGTACCAGTGAGAAGTGATGACAGCAAACATACATCCAATCATTTTGTTATTTAAATTAGAAATGCCAATAGGCAAGGAAGTCATTCTATCATGTAGAAAAAAAAAATACACAAGCCATGATGATGTAAGCCATATCAAATAAAATAAACAAATGAGCAGGTGCACCAAAGAGATGAGGAATTAGCACAGATAAATGTATCTTATAGATAAATGTATCTTACAGATAAATGTATCTTATAGATAAATGTATCTTACAGGTAAGTCTATTACTATCAAATAACTGTAAAGAAATAAACTATTTTTAAAAAATGATAAAGGTGCATGAGTAAATAATTCATAGATCCACAACCCGAACAAAACAATTTTCTCAACTCAAGTTATGAGAAAAAGAAAAACAACACAGAGAGTTAAGGTCAGGGAACACATAAAGAGAAGCCTAATATTTACTAAGGAATAGATAACAGTGAAGGACGGTCTCAGGGCAGTAACTGAATATGCTATAGGGAAATACTAACTGTCAAGATATACATGACGTGTATGCATGTGTGGGTGAAGAATGGTGTATTATTATTATTAAAGTACACAAGCTTGGAGTGTCACATGTAATATTCTGGGGTGTACAAGCGTGAATCGAGGCTTATGGGTGCCTGTGAAAAGTGAGCAGAGTGAACACAGTTAGCATAGTTGGTAGAGAGAATAATGAGATGTGACCGGGGTGTCTGTAGCCATCGGTCATCGGAGTCGGTTGGTGTCTTGTAGATCTGTGAATAGTGTATGTGACTTTTGAATATTAAGCTTTGGATTTGACGTGATGATGTCCTGTGTAATGTGTGTCTACATGGCCTTAATACATTATTGTTTACCAGCACGTTGTGTCCTTTCCCATGCTTGGAAGTGGATGGATTAAGAGACACGTCATTTTTCCGTGCCAGGAGGAGGTCTAAGGTATAAGACCCTGGCTGTTCTAGAATTTGGAAACCTAATAAGAGCTTTAGTAAAAAGCCTGAATATTAGAAGCACGTCAAGGTTTTCCTGTGCTGTGAAGTTCTGAATGAACTTGGATGCCTGATGATCAGACCGGAGGTATATGTGCAAGGAGTGAATGCCGCACTTAATAGAATGCAGTGGCTGCTAGTACGTTAGGATGACTGTGCCACATATTCTAGTGATGCAAGTATTTTGTACTATTGTTACTGATGTCCAGGACTATGCTGTTGAGATTACATGTATGGACCTGTGACCCAGACTTCTGTCAAGTTATTTATTTGTGTATGTACTGTCTTGAGTGAGACTGTCCATCCACTTTACATACCAAATATTAGACAGTAAGATGCACCATGAAATCTATCCCGTGACATCTATTTGGAGGGTCATCCTAGCCCGTTATACTGAGGAATAAGTTTCATGACGCTAACAGCATATATTGTAATTAAGGAACCACGTAAATCTATATGCCACATAATTTTCTGCTACAAGGTCATGTGACTGCTTGGTGCAGGCTTCCTACAAGGTCATGTGACTGCTTGGTGCAGGCTTCCTACAAGTGGACCAGCTGTAGTGGTATCTCCGTGCTCCATAAGAAGCACAAAGTAAAATGATAACCCCATCAGGGGCTGACATAACCCCATCAGGGGCTGAGATAACCCCATCAGGGGAGGAGAGAACCCCATCAGTGGATGAGATAACCCCATCAGTAAATGAGATAACCCCATCAGGGGCTGAGATAACCCCATCAGTGGATGAGATAACCCATCAGTGGATGAGATAACCACATCAGGGAATGAGATAACCACATCAGGGGATGAGATAACCCCATCAGGGGATGAGATAACCCCATCAGGGGCTGAGATAACCCCATCAGGGGCTGAGATACCCACATCAGTGGATGAGATAACCCCATCAGGGGCTGAGCAGAATATTTTCCTTCAAATAAATAAATAAAATAGCTCATCTGGTATTATCTCAGGCATGACACTTTTGTTTGGCTGACTGGAATCCTGACATCTGCTCCCTTCATGACATATTATATATGGATCATAATTATCATATGTTAACATGCATACAGATGATCATACAGATAAGAAAACAGAAAGTACAAAAACATAATGTCTGGCACTTGTACATGAGCCATGTAGTAGAAAACGTTACCTCAACATCCCTGACATCCTGTGTCCCGATACTACCAGTCAAGGAAAGAATGCTGTTCTGTCCAAAGCCAACAGAGCCTCTGTAGTTAACTGTCAAACATGTTTGATCAATACAATTAACATAATACATAACTGAGAATAATTACAAATTGTACCAAACAATTAAAAAAATTAAAAATACAAAAAGCTAAAGGAGCTTTTGTTACATTGGGAAATGCATGGAGATCAAGAGAAATCAAGACCAAAGCAAAAATCTCTTGACTTCAAATGTCATCAGTTCTGTTGTAAGGCTCTGAAACATGAAGAACAACAAAAAGAACAACCAAAAAGTGACAGACTTTCATAAACAGCTGTTTGAGTAGACAAGAAAGATTGAATTGGTATAACAAGATCACCAATGTGGAACCAATGACAAGAACTAGACAAGTGCCAGTAGAACAAGAGATGAGAAGAACTAGACAAGTGCCAGTAGAAACAGAGAAGAGAAGAACTAGACAAGTGCCAGTAGAACAAGAGATGAGAAGAACTAGACAAGTGCCAGTAGAACAAGAGATGAGAAGAACTAGACAAGTGCCAGTAGAACAAGAGATGAGAAGAACTAGACAAGTGCCAGTAGAACAAGAGATGAGAAGAACTAGACAGGTGCCAGTAGAACAAGAGATGAGAAGAACTAGACAGGTGCCAGTAGAACAAGAGATGAGAAGAACTAGACAAGTGCCAGTAGAACAAGAGATGAGAAGAACTAGACAGGTGCCAGTAGAACAAGAGATGAGAAGAACTAGACAAGTGCCAGTAGAACAAGAGATGAGAAGAACTAGACAAGTGCCAGTAGAAACAGAGAAGAGAAGAACTAGACATGTGCCAGTAGAACAAGAGATGAGAAGAACTAGACAAGTGCCAGTAGAACAAGAGATGAGAAGAACTAGACAGGTGCCAGTAAAACAAGAGATGAGAAGAACTAGACAAGTGCCAGTAGAAACAGAGAAGAGAAGAACTAGACAAGTGCCAGTAGAAACAGAGAAGAGAAGAACTAGACAAGTGCCAGTAGAACAAGAGATGAGAAGAACTAGACAAGTGCCAGTAGAACAAGAGATGAGAAGAACTAGACAAGTGCCAGTAGAACAAGAGATGAGAAGAACTAGACAAGTGCCAGTAGAACAAGAGATGAGAAGAACTAGACAAGTGCCAGTAGAACAAGAGATGAGAAGAACTAGACAAGTGCCAGTAGAACAAGAGATGAGAAGAACTAGACAAGTGCCAGTAGAACAAGAGATGAGAAGAACTAGACAAGTGCCAGTAGAACAAGAGATGACAAGAACTAGACAAGTGCCAGTAGAACAAGAGATGACAAGAACTAGACAAGTGCCAGTAGAACAAGAGATGACAAGAACTAGACAAGTGCCAGTAGAACAAGAGATGACAAGAACTAGACAAGTGCCAGTAGAACAATAGATGAGAAGAACTAGACAAGTGCCAGTAGAACAAGAGATGAGAAGAACTAGACAAGTGCCAGTAGAACAAGAGATGAGAAGAACTAGACAAGTGCCAGTAGAACAAGAGATGAGAAGAACTAGACAAGTGCCAGTAGAACAAGAGATGAGAAGAACTAGACAAATGCCAGTAGAACAAGAGATGAGAAGAACTAGACAAGTGCCAGTAGAACAAGAGATGAGAAGAACTAGACAAGTGCCAGTGGAACAAGAGATGAGAAGAACTAGACAAGTGTCAGTAGAACAAGAGATGAGAAGAACTAGACAAGTGCCAGTAGAACAAGAGATGAGAAGAACTAGACAAGTGCCAGTAGAACAAGAGATGAGAAGAACTAGACAAGTGCCAGTAGAACAAGAGATGAGAAGAACTAGACAAGTGCCAGTAGAACAAGAGATGAGAAGAACTAGACAAGTGCCAGTAGAACAAGAGATGAGAAGAAGATGCTGGAGATATATAGGACACACACTGAGAAAACTTATTGTTAGCATTACCAGGCAGTCCTTGTTGTGGAATCCCCAGGGTAACAGAGGTAGACTACAGTGCACAACTGGTTACAGACTGGAGATGATGGATACAGACTGGTGAAGATAACTGGATACAGACTGGTGAAGATAACTGGATACAGACTGGTGAAGATAACTGGATACAGACTGGTGAAGATAACTGGATACAGACTGGTGAAGATAACTGGATACAGACTGGTGAAGATAACTGGATACAGACTGGAGAAGATAACTGGATACAGACAGGAGAAGATAACTGGATACAGACAGGAGAAGATAACTGGATACAGACCGGTAAAGATAACTGGATACAAACTGGAAAAGATAACTGGAAACAGGCTGGAGAAGATAACTGGATACAGACTGGAGAAGATAATTGGATCCAGACTGGTAAAGATAACTGGATACAGACTGGAGAAGATAACTTGATACTGACATGAGAAGATAACTGGATACAGACCAGAGAAGATAACTGGATACTGACTTGAGAAGATAACAGGATAGAGACTGGAGAAGATAACTGGATACAGAATGGAGATGATAACTAGATAGTCAGGAGAAGATAACTGGATACAGACTGGAGAAGATAACTGGATACAGCCAGGAGAAGATAAACAGATACAGACTGGAAAAGATAACTGGATACAGCCAGGAGAAGATAACTGGATACAGACTGGAGAAGATAACTGGATACAGACTGGAGAAGACAACTGGATACAGTCACGAGAAGATAACCGGATACAGACTGGAGAAGATAACCGGAGAAGATAACTGGATACAGCCAGGAGAAGATAACTGGATACAGACTGGAAAAGATAACTGGATACAGTCAGGAGAAGACAACCGGATACAGTCAGGAGAAGATAACCGGATACAGACTGGAGAAGATAACTGGAGACAGACTGGAGAAGATAACTGGATACAGACTGGTAAAGATAACTGGAGATAGTCAGGAGAAGATAACTGGATACAGACTGGAGAAGATAACTGGATACAGACTGGAGAAGATAACTGGAGATGGACTGGAGAAGATAACTGGAGACAGTCAGGAGAAGATAACTGGAGACAGACTGGAGAATATAACTGGATACAGACTGGAGAAGATAACGAGACAGTCAGGAGAAGATAACTGGAGACAGAATGGAGAAGATAACTGGATACAGACTGGAAAATATAACTGTAGACAGTCAGGAGAAGATAATTGGAGACAGACTGGAGAAGATAATTGGAGACAGACATAAAGGGGATAAAGAAGGCAGACAGATCTTGAGCTGAATGCATGGGACAGGAAAACATTTTGTAAAATCTGTCCTACTGCCACCAAGGACATAAAGACCAAACTCCAGATATTCATCAACAGATGCCTCCAGCATATCCTGCACTTCACATGACCAGATATCATAACAAACACAGACTTGTGGGAGAGATGAAGCAACAACCTGCCACAGCTGATGATTTACTAACAAAAAGTGGATGTGGATAAGACAACACAGGAAGCAACCAAACAGTATTACCAGACTAGTCCTTGACTGGCACCTGCAGGAAAAGAGAAATGTGGGGAAGCCAAAGAGAAATTATATAAGAGCAGTAAAAGAAGAAGTTCAGGCAACCAGGGTCTCATGGGCAGAGTTGAATTGGATGGCCCACACCAGAAATCACAGACAAGCAACAGCTGAGGCACTACATTCGATATGGAACAAAACAGTGTGAGTGATGTGTGATGGGAAATGATGATGTAAACATGTCATCTGCTGTGAGAGTGTCAGTGAGTGATGTGTGAGGGGAAATGATGATTTAAACATGTCATCTGCTGTGAGAGTGTCAGTGAGTGATGTATGAGGGGAAATGATGATTTAAACATGTCATCTGCTGTGAGAGTGTCAGTTAGTACATCACTAACTGACACTCTGACACATCGTGAGGGGAAATGATGATTTAAACATGCCATCTGCTGTGAGATTGTCAGTAAGTGATGTGTGATGGGAAATAATGATTTAAACATGTCTTCTGCTGTGAGAGTGTCAGTGAGTGATGTGTGATGGGAAATGATGATTTAAACATGTCATCTGCTGTGACAATGTCAGTAAGTGATGTGTGATGTGAAATGATGATTTAAACTTGTCATCTGCTGCGAGAGTGTCAGTTAGTGATGTGTGATGTGAAATGATGATTTAAACATGCCATCTGCTGTGACAGTGTCAGTAAGTGATGTGTGATGTGAAATGATGATTTAAACACACCATTGCCCTGTCTCATTACTAAAAAGCTCTTGTTAAAGCCTTTTTTTGTGATTATTGACTAGGCTGCATTAGATGTCCTTCAGAAATTTTCTAGATTCATCATTAGTTGTTTTTTTTTAACAACTGATCTGTTCCAGTTATACATGAAGCAACCTTTCTAAGACTGTCTGAAGACAGGCAAAATTCACTGGCTTCATATTTTGAAAGAACGGTCCAGAGCACCTGATGACATGCGAGGAACAAGGACAAAAGAAGCACAGGAAGACAGTCAGAGAAAAGATCTAACACTCCAGTACTTCCATAGCATCAGACAATGTGAAATGAGAATAAATTATCCTCATGTTAAAAAGGCTGCCTTCATTGGTGCCTATACCTTGAAGCGATTCTTGACAGAGCTGGTATCCCTAGCATCCATACTATTCTGATGCAGTCAAAGATTCGCTGGGCAGGTCATGTAGTCCGCATGCCAGACCATCGACTGCCAAAGATACTCTTTTATGGTGAGATGCAGAAGGGTAAACGCTCCCATGGTGGCCAAAAGAAGCGCTTCAAAGACACGTTAAAGACCTCATTGAAAACCTTTGACATAAACCCAGACATATGGGAAGCTGCTGCGCAAGACCGAACTGCTAGGCGCACATCTCTTCGTAAAGGTGCAGCGGCATGCGAATCATCCAGAAGAGCAGCAGCGGAACAGCAGAGACAAGCTAGAAAAGACCGTGAAATAAAACCTTCACATGAAGCAAACATTCCCTGCCCACACTGTCCAAGATCTTTCAAGGCCCGCATTGGCTCATCAGTCACCTTCGTACCCATAGAGTAATCTAACATATTCCTAATAATTGGATGAACAGAGTGGTCTTCATCACCCGTGATGGACGAACAACATAACATACCTTGAAGCGATAAGGCGGCTTCAGTACCCTGACAACCCCTAGTGCTATGCCAGTGGGAGTTTTACTCCTGGTTGTTTCTAATAAGCTGGACAGGTCTGCACGGGTAGGGGTCAAACTAAAGCTGGCACCCAGGTCCTCCAGGTTGGGGGTTCGAGCACAGGGCCAACACCTCTGTCTTTGTAAAAAAAAACAATCAGGTTACAGAAAAAGGAACAGAAGAGAAAGCTTTGATACGGCATGGACATCCAGAGTCTGAGGCTCATATGACTGACAGTAGTGAAAGCCGAAAGGAAGCCATCGGCATGACAATGGATGCTCTGATCGCAAAACACGAAACCAGAATTGGATTTTGGAACCTCAGAACTATGAATGAGGCAGGACAACTGAGGCAGATCACAACAGAAGTGAGGAACTACAGCAACAGGAGAAACAGTACCTTACTCTGGAAGAGAGGATGGACAGCAATTATCCTAAAGAAAGGAATAGAAAGGTCATTACTGGAATGGGAACCAATCAAAAACAGACTAATATGAATAAGACTGAGAGGGAGATTCACCAACACCACAACAGATGAAGAAGTCAAGGATGAATTCTATCAATAGCTACAGAAGGAAATGGAAACCCCACCTAGATATGATCTTATCATAGTAATGGGAGACCTCAATGTGATAGCTGGCATAACAATACATGTAATGAAAGAGTAATAGGGTAATGTGGCAGTGAAACATTAAATGAGATGGGATAAAATAATAAGCTTCTGCAGCATTAACAACTCGGTCATTGGAAGAAAGTTTTCCACACAAAGAAATTCACAAAAATTGTATGGGAATCACCAAACAGCCAGGACAGAAACCAGATAGACCACATTATGATCCATGGTAGATGGAAGCATTCATTACAAGATGTGAAAGTAAGAAGAGGTGCAGATGTGGAAAGCGATCATCACTTAGTAGTAGCAAGGTTGAAGGTGAAACGCAGTACTGCTGGACCAATTGTAACTAACAAGAAAAGGTATGACATCATCAAAATTTACCAGAAAAGCTGTTGTGGTTGATATAAAGAGATAATATCAAATTGCCAATAGCCAGGAAAAGACAGTGACTGATGATGTTGAGCAGAAATTCAACACCATTTTAACAATATATAAGGAAACCACACAGCAAATCATGCTTGGGATTCCAGGACAGGAAGAGACTGGATAACACTAGAAACGTTTAACACCACAGTAAAGAGAAAAAAAAATGAAAAGAAAGAAAACAGAAGCAAAGTCCCTCATGTTAAAGGAAATATATAGTGAACAGTACAGTTAGCTGGACAAGGAAGTAAAACGTCAAAAAGTGAACCAACAAAAGGAAATTCCTAGACAATCTTACAAGACAGGCAGAAGAGGGAGCACTGAGAAATGAACAAAGCACAGTATATAAAATAACTAAAACTATCAGTGGAAAACGGGGTGTAAACATTATTATGTTAGTAAGACAAGCAAGGAAATCTCATCAGCACAGCACAGGGGCAGGAAACATGATGGGTGAAACTTTTCAGAGAAACACTGAATAAGGAACCACCAGAGACTCAGCTGAATTTTCCTGAGGCTGAAAATGATCTAGACGTAAATACAGACACTCCCCGAAGAGAAGAAATCATCACAGCTATCAAAAGTTTAAAGAACGGAAAAGCTCTTGGTCACGACAATTTAAATGTTGAGTTATTTAATACATACCCTGAGCCAGCAGCAGAACTATTAGAACCACTATTTGCACACAAGTCTGGAAAACAGAGACAACACCAATGGAGTGGAATAAAGGAATAATTGTCAAATTACCCAAGAAAGGTGACCTTGCAGACTGCAACAACTGGAGAGGAATTACTAGGCAGGATAATTATCCAGAGAATTTGAAAAGCAGTAGACCATAAACTGAGGAAAGAACAAGCAGGATTCAGAAAGAACAGAAAATGTGCAGATCATATATTCACCCTCAGGAACATTATAGAGCAGTGCTCAGAATGGCAGAGACAGCTATACATTAACTTTGTTGATTTTGAAAAGACTATTGACAGCATAGACAGGGACAGCCTATGGAAAATACTGAGGGCTTATGGAATTCCCAGCTGCATTGTTTCCATCATAAAAAGCGTCTATGCTAACTGTACATGTAGTGTCGAGCAGAGCAACCTAACTTTTGAGGTGAAGACAGGAGTATGCCCCTTATCAACCACTTTATTTTTGACAGTCATAGACTGGGTGATGTGCCAAATAACAGAGGGCAATCAAAGAAGAATAAGATGGACAACGTTTTCTACACTGGAAGATCTGGAATATGCAGATGACACTGCACTACTCGCACATTCACATCAACACATCTAAGAAAAATAGATAGACTGAATAAGTATAGCCAGCAGGTGGGTCTGAACATCAATCTAAAGAAGATAGAGGTCATGACACTCAATGTGGGCAATCCTGAGCCCATAACAATACGGAACCAAAAGCGGGAACAGACAGACATATTTACATACCGTACTTAGGATACATAGTAACACTAGACGGCAGAACAAGCAAAGACATCAACAACAGAATAAATAAAGAGAGAACAGTCTTTGCTAGTCTAAACAACATCTGGAATTTCTCTCAGTACGGCACAAACACCAAATTAAGATTATATGAGAGCTGTGTGCTTTCTGTGCTTCTCTATGGTGTGGAATGCTGGAGAGTAACAGAGAAGGAAATGTCGAAATTGTTCTCTTTCCACACAATCTGCCTAAGGAAAATTCTCAGAATCTTTTGGCTGAATACCATCACGAACCAACAACTGCTTACTCAGAGTAACCAAGAGGACATGCACACCATCATAGCTGGCACACGCTGGAGTTGGGTTGGCCATGTCCTCAGAAGAGACCTCGATGCCATCACAAGAACTGCCCATGCTATGGACCCCTGAAGGAAAGTGAAAGAGATGCCGACCAAAAACAACTTGGCAGAGAACTATGGAGGCTGAGATGACAAGAATGAACCGGAGCTGGGGCACTGCATGAAGGATGGCCACTGACCGAGCAAAGTGGAAGCAGTTTGTTGCTGCCCTACAAGACGCCACCAGGAATGATGGCCACTGACTGCTTTGACAGTCAGCAACTAAGGATCAAAGAAGAAGATGTTAAAAAGCTTAAACAACATTAGTAACAACCTGAAAATAATAATAAATGTGCAGCAACAAAAATGCAATTAAAAGTGCCAAGAAAAAATATGACACAAATCACCCTTGAGAGATTAACAGTGGCCACAGACTGACAACTGAGAGATTAACAGAGGCCACAGACTGACAACTGAGAGATTAACAGTGGCCACAGACTGACAACTGAGAGATTAACAGAGGCCCCAGACTGACAACTGAGAGATTAATAGAGGCCACAGACTGACAACTGAGAGATTAACAGTGTCCACAGACTGACAACTGAGAGATTAACAGTGTCTACAGACTGACAACTGAGAGATTAACAGTAGCCACAGACTGACAACTGAGAGATTAACAGAGGCCACAGACTGACAACTGAGAGATTAACAGTGTCCACGGACTGACAACTGAGAGATTAACAGTGTCTACAGACTGACAACTGAAAGATTAACTGTAGCCACAGACTGACAACTGAGAGTCTAACAAAGGCCACAGACAGACAAATGAGAGATTAACCGAGGCCACAGATAAACAGAGAGATTAAAAGTGGCCACAGACAGACAACTGAGAGTGCAACAGGCAGCTTCTTGACAAAACAGATCTGGTACAGACCAGATAGCCAGACTGTGGGCAACAGTTAAACAAAGCTTTAAATTGAATTTATGCAAACATGAAGGTCTCTGGTACAGGTTTTCTGCACACGAGCCAGTCAGTTCCAGCAGCAAGCTCCTTAAGGAGTGAAAAATAAACACCTATCCATCCATGTGGGCGTACACACATGACATTATCAAATCATTATTGACTTTTTTTCTGTTTTGTGACATAAAAGTCAGCATTACCCATGAGAACAGCATATCCACATCTGTTAAAGAAGGCTGTCATGATGTTGAAGGATGTGTCGAATACTGAATTAGGACCACCTGAAAAAATATACACAGAAAATGTTGACCAACACACTTGAGAACAGCGTCATTAGTCTAACTATGGACATCAATATCACATGCCAGACAAGACATTTTGTAGAATTATTATTCTTTTAATGAATTATCTTTACCATCCTTCCATTCTAGGTCAGAAACAGGTTAGCAGGTAAGGTGTGGTAGATAAATTAGTGTTTAGATTGGTGAATGTACTTGCTATTTGGATAAACACAGTCGACTTACCATGTGAAAATACTATCAGAGGTGGGAGACCATCCTTCTCAGATCTCGCTGGCTGACACAGAATGCTTTCATAGTCCAGGGGAGCTGCTGGCCATGACAGAATTATACGTATGTACTGACATAATGTTAGCTGAGATATAAGACTTGCTTGTACTAACATAATGTTAATTGAGTTATAAGACTTGCCTGTACTAAAATTATGTTAGTTGAGTTATAAGATTTGCTTGTACTAATATAACGTTAGTTGAGTTATAAGACTTGCCTGTACTAATATAATGTTAGTTGAGTTATAAGAATTGGTTGTAATGACACAATGTTAGTTGAGATATAAGACTTGCTTGTACTGACATAATGTTAGTTGAGTTATAAGACTTGCTTGTACTAACATAATGCTAGTTGAGTTATAAGAATTGCTTGTACTGACATAATAATAGCTATGAGTCACAAAATGAATATGTTAATATGACTTGTGTGCCACCTTCTGCAATACTCATTATGTTAGGTTGGATAACAGATTAATAAGACTATAAGTACAGTAGCTACACAGCCTTCTAGTACTGCCACCATCATCATTACCACAGCTGCTATCCATACTTCTAAAACCAGTGATATTACAATTGTTTTTTTAATCACCATTACCACAACTATTACAACCATGTTTGTCACTCTCGCTATTAACTATTACAACTGTCTACACTTCCACTTCCATTCACCTATGATTAAAACTTTCTTATCAGAGATAACTACCACGTTTTCTGCTCCATCACACTTGCACAGCTGATAATAATACATACCAAATTTAGCGTGTTCTCTCTCCTTGGATGGCTTGTGATGAATGACTTGCCAGGTAAGCCAGTCAAGTGTTTCTGGCAGGCCGTCTAGGTAAGACCATATGTAGCTGGACACATCTTCTGGATCTACTAGTCTACCAATCATCTGAAAAAAAATTACCATAATGTGCTCACTGAATGCCAACGTAACATGGGCTGTGATAATTGAACAATTGTGGTTAAGCACGTGCACAAAAAAAGGTGTCAGTGGCAACAGGACAATTCTCAAGTAACTTCAGAGCAGAGACAGAGGCCTTGAAAACTGCAGCAGAAGTTATAACGACAGAGGAAAGCACAGAGAGACAAGCTGCTTTCTTTACCGATGCACAGTCAGTAATTGCAGCGTTGAAAAGCCAAAATAATACAGACCTGGATGACCTCAGAATAGTGCTCCATTAACTATGTCAACGATTCAAGTGTTGTGATCCAATGGGTCCCATCTCATTGTAACATTATCTGCAATGAACAAGCTGACAAATTGGCAAAGGAATGTGGAAAGCTACCTCAGCCTGATGCAAGCATAACTTTCGAGGAGGCAAAGAGTTTTATCAGAATCAGAGACAGAAACACATGGCATGTAGAGCATCCAGGTCACACACAGAATGATGCTTACTACCAGCTCAACAGAAGAGAACAAGTGATAATTTTCAGACTCTGCACTGGCCACAACAGATTGAGATACCATATATTCAACAAGCTAAAGATAGGAACTACCAATGAGTGTAACTGTGGCACTGATAAAATGATTGCTGAACATCTGCTTCAAAGTTGCCCAACATATGCAGAACAGAGAAAGCGCATATGGCCGACACCAGTACCATTCGTGGAAAAGCTATACAGATATTCAAATAGCCTCAAACTGACTACTGCTTTCTTTGAAAACATTCAAGTGGACGTCTGAGAGTGTGCGAACAAAAAGAAGAAGGAGGATACTGGTTGTGGACCTGTATTTTACATATTAACAATGAATTATGAGACACACTACAGTTTCAGGCATTACTTCTGTTTCATAAGGAAGTCATTCAAGGACGTAATAGCTCTTTAAAAACAGCTGATAAAAGCAACCAAACGCTCTGAACCATGAAAACTATGAAATACGAGGGTTGCTCAGAAAGTAATGCCCCACATTTTCTTTCTCATCCCAGAATAAAGATAGCAAAACGAAAATTTACACGTAGCAACACTGATGTTTCCCGCGTACATGTGCATAATTGCATGGTCATCCGACAGATAGCGCCACTGTAGTAGTCTGTGAAAATAGTGTTTGTGTACAACACACGTTACAAACAATGAGCTGTAATTGAATTTTTGGTGGCGGAGAAAGAAAGTGTGAGGAACATTCACAAACATTTGTGTGCTGTGTATAGAAGTTGTGCAGTTGATAGGAGCACCGTTGGACACTGGGTTCAGAGAGTTAAGGCTTCAGGAAGTGGAGAGACGGAGCTGCATGATCGGCCACGGTCTGGGTGTCCTGCCACAGCCACCAGCCCAGACATGTTGCAGCGCTCCGATGCCATTATTCGTGAGGATCATCGCATCACAAGTCGACAATTGGTCCTACAGCTTTCAGTCAGCAATGGAAGTGTGACGACTTGGCCAATCTTCTCTTCATTTTTATTATTATTTACGGGACATCGTTTTTTCTCATCCTCAATGCATGATCGCAAAGTCCCGGGAATTGTCACTTGCGGAAAATCTCCTAGCGTTCGGTATTTTCTCCTCGCTATTTTTAGATACGACGTCATTGTTGACCAATGACCTCGGTAGCGAGAAATCCGTTTTAATTTAGAACTGCTTGAACTTGGGAGAACCAGTTTAGGCCATTTAGGAAGACATCACGTGACTTTTAACATTATTGATTGGAGCGTCTAAAACGAGGCTAAGGTCACATGATGCACGCTACAGATCATGTGTCCAAGCGGAAATGACCCGCTAAAAGGCGGCAAAGCCAGCATTTTGTCACTTGCCCAGGAACCCTCAAGAAAGCTAGGTCTAAGCCAGATCGGCGAATTCTCGCATTAAAAGCACTGAAGCCACATGTCTAATTGCGGGTTAGCGTCCATCTTTGAGTAGGTAAGTGAAATCTCGCTAGAATATAATGTGATGAAATGTGTAGTACCTTGCAAAATCGACGCAAGATTGGTATGTTTACTTTATTCATATTTTTGTTTTACGTTCACATCCAGCCACATGTGATCGGGTATATTTTATGATCCCACGGGATATGTACATGTTCATAATAATGTATAACGGGAATATATATATATATAGCTATTAATTTCCATATTATTTGATTATTTTCGACCCGACGTTTAGACTAACGGAAATTAATATTAACGATAATGTTGACAGACCGTGACATATATTCATTATAAATTATATGACGATGCGACCAGACATGAAGTGTGTGATAATGTTGTCAGACAATTCTAAAACACGGATGTCCAATTAATTGTTAAATTCCTCATAATGACATGACGATTAGGCTAGAGGCACAGAACTAGAATACTGTTGCCGACATTTCTATGATAAAAGTTGGTGGGTTTAACTGACATTTATAATAATTCATCGGGTTAAGCTGACGATAAATCAGTCTAAAGAATTATAATACTGCCACTGGGGCAGAGAAATATAATAAAGGACAGACAGGAGAAACTTGAATTCAAGATTAGGCTCTAGACATATGATGTTAGAGACTAAAATCTGAGATGACTGGCAGAGGGACGGCTTAGGGAAAGACTGCTTTCTAAAGCTAGAAAATTAATGAAGCCGTCGTATTTGTCTTCAGTCTATGGTGGAGCCTTGCACGACAGTCCAATCTCAGCGCAGAATACGGAGTCGAGCACAGAGAAGGCAAATCCGAACCATTCAAGACCTACCTGGGGCAACGTCAGGAGACCGGAGAACTAACCACGCTTCACTATCAGCCAGGGGCTGAAAAGCTAAGTTCCACGAAAAAGGGAACTCACCATATCAATGCATAGTTTAGTCATCCATGATGAAAAACACTTGAATTGTGAGACACATAATACATACAGCAGACACTAATTCCATCGACAATACTATCATTCACCATCTATTCATTTTATTGCAATAAACCAATTGGGTGTATATACTGTACCCCACGCTTTGTTCCTTCCATTCGATGTTGAATATTGTCTATGTTTATCTTCCTTTATAAGGGAGGGGGGGCTCGTAAAATATAATATAAATTAAAGAATAATAATAATAGATAACTGAGAAGGGGACGACGGTAGCGAGAGACCAAATATCTCCTTACAATCTTTTCCAGACCTGTCGAGTTAGGAGAATTTACCCTCTTCGTCACCCTTCGGAAGTGGGAAAACCCAGCAGGGATTCCTTGAGCCAAATCTTCCACATCAGATCTATTATTTCCTCTAAATAATTCTCTTATCCTTTAAATGCTACGTGACACTGGGGGCTCGTCCGGGATTTGAACTTATGTATTTTATCATACCTCTGGGATAGTATCATCCATTCAGTCATTACAGTATACCATTTTAACATTTTTTCTAGAAATTCAGGCATTGATTGGTGAATCCCTTTATATATGTTGTGTTTAATAAGTTTTCATGATTTGTATTTCATTGAATTACAGACTTAAGGTCTCCATAACTGTAGTAATTTCATTCTACAGCAGTCTGATAAATAATTAGTATTTACTTGTTGTTAGAAATACTATTGGAAGGTAGCACTAGCTTACTCAGTGTGGACTTTAACTGCAAAAGATGGCTGAAATAGTTAAGCTTAAGGCAGCACTAGGGGAGGCCGGTCGAGATCTAGGTTATAGTGGGGTGGACCTTGCAAATTATGTCAGTGTCGAGACTGATAAGTATTACGCTCGAGAAACAGCGAAAGCTGAAAGAGAAGAGCGAATAAAGTTAGCAGAAATAGATGAGAGGATAAAAGCTGTAGACGCTAGAGAAAGAAGCGAGAGAGATGAACGCGAGCATGCATTGAAGATGAAGCAGTTAGAGATGCAGGGACAAGCTCAAAGAGTTGAACCGGTAGCCGGTGCGACAGCATCTACCTCCTCAGGCAACCTATCGCCACGGTCAGATGATATGCCATCCTTGCACGCAGGGGGCACAGGACCTTTGCCATCCTCACTCATGTCAACTTTGGGACCCTTGACGTTTCCATTTGAAGCTTTCTCGGAACAAGCCGACTCGATCGATAGGTATCTGGACAAATTTGAGAAGTTTGCCACCACGTTTGGTTTGGAGAAGAGCAAATGGAACCTGAAACTGTCGCAAGGGCTTAGAGGAACTGCTTATGACGTGTATAGCAAGCTTCCTCCAGGTTTACAGGATGACTACGATTCTCTGAAAAAGGCACTATTGGTTCGTTATGAGCTACATGCTGACGCCTATAGGAAGAGGTTCCGTAACTCTAGGAGGGAAGTTGGCGAGAGCGTTGCTCAGTTTGCTGCGAGACTGGATTCCTACGTGGAGAAGTGGGGTGCCCTAGGGAATTTTACTCATGATTGGGAAGGCCTGAAGGAAATGGTCATGATCGAACAACTGAAGGACACCATGACTTCCAACATGAGAAGATTCCTGACAGAGAATGGGGCCAGCACTTTAGAATCCATAGTCCAGTTAGCGGAACGATATCAGGCAGCACTATCAGAGAATCCACCACCCAGACGGAAACAACCAGATTACGTACCTAGACAGACAGCTCAGTCACACATGGACCCCCAAGTGAAACCACCGTATACTAACTTCAAAAAGCATGACAAGCCAGACTACAAGACTACTCAGAGATCTAATTTCCAGCAGCAGAGGCAAGGGGAAAAATGGTGTAAGCACTGTAGAACCATCACCCACAATACTGCCGAGTGCAGAAGGAAAAACCCTCCACATCATGTTGCATGTTTGCAGGTGAGGGCTGTTGACAGGAAGGAACTGACAGTGAGTCAGAATAGCCTCCATCACCCACCTATACAGGAGACAGTGACCGTGAATGGCAACCAAGTCATCGGGATGTATGACACAGGTTTGTCTTATGACGCGGTCGTTTCTTCATCTCTGGTGCACCCCGAACAACTCACCACAGAAACAGTGGATATCCAGGGGCCACTCAAGGGAGCATTACCCTTAAATTTGCCCATAGCGAAGATTCAAGTCAGTTGTCGCTATGTGGAAGGGGAGATCAATGCTGCAGTTTTAGAGGATCCTTTCTACCCCCTGATGTTAGGGCGTAGATATGTCTTTTTAGGAGAACCAGTAAAGCCTGTGGTTATGGCTGCCATCCGGACCAGGTCTGACTCCAAACGCATAGAGAGGGACTCTAAGTTAGAAATTCATCCGAATAAGATGAAAAGGGCTCAAGCAGCTGATAGCACGTTGGGGCCTTGCTTTGGCAAATTGAAAAACTCACATAACCCTCGAAGAAAGGGTGACTTTTATATGGAACATGGACTCTTGCACAGGAAAGCTGGCAGAGGGCTAAAAAGTCATGGACAGATTGTGGTGCCATCCATATATAGAAATAAAGTTATGGAATGGGGGCACGGTGCTACTTTGAGTGAACACCTGGGTAATGGTGCCACAAATCAAAGGATAGCCACCCGTTATTATTGGCCCGGCATCACAGAAGTCATAGCTCGATATGTGAAGTCCTGTTCAGATTGTAACCAGGTAACCTCAACACATAGGGTAGACCAGTTACAGGACCTAGGGAAGCATTGCTGCAGACGTAGGCATCCAAAGAAAACCAGGTAGAAAACCAGAATACATACCTGGGAAGAACAACGTAGGGGCAGATTTTTTGAGCAGACATCCGGACGCAACCTAGGAGATATGAGAAACTGAAAAAGAAGAGGAAGACAGGACCAGAGGAGTTGGACGGAACGTCAAACTTGAGGAGGGGCTTGTGTGACGACTTGGCCAATCTTCTCTTCATTTTTATTATTATTTACGGGACATCATTTTTTCTCATCCTCAATGCATGATCGCAAAGTCCCGGGAATTGTCACTTGCGGAAAATCTCCTAGCGTTCGGTATTTTCTCCTCGCTATTTTTAGATACGACGTCATTGTTGACCAATGACCTCGGTAGCGAGAAATCCGTTTTAATTTAGAACTGCTTGAACTTGGGAGAACCAGTTTAGGCCATTTAGGAAGACATCACGTGACTTTTAACATTATTGATTGGAGCGTCTAAAACGAGGCTAAGGTCACATGATGCACGCTACAGATCACGTGTCCAAGCGGAAATGACCCGCTAAAAGGCGGCAAAGCCAGCATTTTGTCACTTGCCCAGGAACCCTCAAGAAAGCTAGGTCTAAGCCAGATCGGCGAATTCTCGCATTAAAAGCACTGAAGCCACGTGTCTAATTGCGGGTTAGCGTCCATCTTTGAGTAGGTAAGTGAAATCTCGCTAGAATATAATGTGATGAAATGTGTAGTACCTTGCAAAATCGACGCAAGATTGGTATGTTTACTTTATTCATATTTTTGTTTTACGATCACATCCAGCCACATGTGATCGGGTATATTTTATGATCCCACGGGATATGTACATGTTCATAATAATGTATAACGGGAATATATATATATATAGCTATTAATTTCCATATTATTTGATTATTTTCGACCCGACGTTTAGACTAACGGAAATTAATATTAACGATAATGTTGACAGACCGTGACATATATATTCATTATAAATTATATGACGATGCGACCAGACATGAAGTGTGTGATAATGTTGTCAGACAATTCTAAAACACGGATGTCCAATTAATTGTTAAATTCCTCATAATGACATGACGATTAGGCTAGAGGCACAGAACTAGAATACTGTTGCCGACATTTCTATGATAAAAGTTGGTGGGTTTAACTGACATTTATAATAATTCATCGGGTTAAGCTGACGATAAATCAGTCTAAAGAATTATAATACTGCCACTGGGGCAGAGAAATATAATAAAGGACAGACAGGAGAAACTTGAATTCAAGATTAGGCTCTAGACATATGATGTTAGAGACTAAAATCTGAGATGACTGGCAGAGGGACGGCTTAGGGAAAGACTGCTTTCTAAAGCTAGAAAATTAATGAAGCCGTCGTATTTGTCTTCAGTCTATGGTGGAGCCTTGCACGACAGTCCAATCTCAGCGCAGAATACGGAGTCGAGCACAGAGAAGGCAAATCCGAACCATTCAAGACCTACCTGGGGCAACGTCAGGAGACCGGAGAACTAACCACACTTCACTATCAGCCAGGGGCTGAAAAGCTAAGTTCCACGAAAAAGGGAACTCACCATATCAATGCATAGTTTAGTCATCCATGATGAAAAACACTTGAATTGTGAGACACATAATACATACAGCAGACACTAATTCCATCGACAATACTATCATTCACCATCTATTCATTTTATTGCAATAAACCAATTGGGTGTATATACTGTACCCCACGCTTTGTTCCTTCCATTAGATGTTGAATATTGTCTATGTTTATCTTCCTTTATAAGGGAGGGGGGGGGGGGGCTCGTAAAATATAATATAATATAAAGAATAATAATAATAGATAACTGAGAAGGGGACGACGGTAGCGAGAGACCAAATATCTCCTTACAATCTTTTCCAGACCTGTCGAGTTAGGAGAATTTACCCTCTTCGTCACCCTTCGGAAGTGGGAAAACCCAGCAGGGATTCCTTGAGCCAAATCTTCCACATCAGATCTATTATTTCCTCTAAATAATTCTCTTATCCTTTAAATGCTACGTGACACTGGGGGCTCGTCCGGGATTTGAACTTATGTATTTTATCATACCTCTGGGATAGTATCATCCATTCAGTCATTACAGTATACCATTTTAACACATGTATTTTCACACAGTGAGCTCTAGAAAGACAGAAAACATTTTTTCTAGAAATTCAGGCATTGATTGGTGAATCCCTTTATATATGTTGTGTTTAATTAAGTTAGTTCATGATTTGTATTTCATTGAATTACAGACCTTAAGTCTCCATAACTGTAGTAATTTCATTCTACAGCAGTCTGATAAATAATTAGTATTTACTTGTTGTTAGAAATACTATTGGAAGGTAGCACTAGCTTACTCAGTGTGGACTTTAACTGCAAAAGATGGCTGAAATAGTTAAGCTTAAGGCAGCACTAGGGGAGGCCGGTCGAGATCTAGGTTATAGTGGGGTGGACCTTGCAAATTATGTCAGTGTCGAGACTGATAAGTATTACGCTCGAGAAACAGCGAAAGCTGAAAGAGAAGAGCGAATAAAGTTAGCAGAAATAGATGAGAGGATAAAAGCTGTAGACGCTAGAGAAAGAAGCGAGAGAGATGAACGCGAGCATGCATTGAAGATGAAGCAGTTAGAGATGCAGGGACAAGCTCAAAGAGTTGAACCGGTAGCCGGTGCGACAGCATCTACCTCCTCAGGCAACCTATCGCCACGGTCAGATGATATGCCATCCTTGCACGCAGGGGGCACAGGACCTTTGCCATCCTCACTCATGTCAACTTTGGGACCCTTGACGTTTCCATTTGAAGCTTTCTCGGAACAAGCCGACTCGATCGATAGGTATCTGGACAAATTTGAGAAGTTTGCCACCACGTTTGGTTTGGAGAAGAGCAAATGGAACCTGAAACTGTCGCAAGGGCTTAGAGGAACTGCTTATGACGTGTATAGCAAGCTTCCTCCAGGTTTACAGGATGACTACGACTCTCTGAAAAAGGCACTATTGGTTCGTTATGAGCTACATGCTGACGCCTATAGGAAGAGGTTCCGTAACTCTAGGAGGGAAGTTGGCGAGAGCGTTGCTCAGTTTGCTGCGAGACTGGATTCCTACGTGGAGAAGTGGGGTGCCCTAGGGAATTTTACTCATGATTGGGAAGGCCTGAAGGAAATGGTCATGATCGAACAACTGAAGGACACCATGACTTCCGACATGAGAAGATTCCTGACAGAGAATGGGGCCAGCACTTTAGAATCCATAGTCCAGTTAGCGGAACGATATCAGGCAGCACTATCAGAGAATCCACCACCCAGACGGAAACAACCAGATTACGTACCTAGACAGACAGCTCAGTCACACATGGACCCCCAAGTGAAACCACCGTATACTAACTTCAAAAAGCATGACAAGCCAGACTACAAGACTACTCAGAGATCTAATTTCCAGCAGCAGAGGCAGGGGAAAAATGGTGTAAGCACTGTAGAACCATCACCCACAATACTGCCGAGTGCAGAAGGAAAAACCCTCCACATCATGTTGCATGTTTGCAGGTGAGGGCTGTTGACAGGAAGGAACTGACAGTGAGTCAGAATAGCCTCCATCACCCACCTATACAGGAGACAGTGACCGTGAATGGCAACCAAGTCATCGGGATGTATGACACAGGTTTGTCTTATGACGCGGTCGTTTCTTTCATCTCTGGTGCACCCCGAACAACTCACCACAGAAACAGTGGATATCCAGGGGCCACTCAAGGGAGCATTACCCTTAAATTTGCCCATAGCGAAGATTCAAGTCAGTTGTCGCTATGTGGAAGGGGAGATCAATGCTGCAGTTTTAGAGGATCCTTTCTACCCCCTGATGTTAGGGCGTAGATATGTCTTTTTAGGAGAACCAGTAAAGCCTGTGGTTATGGCTGCCATCCGGACCAGGTCTGACTCCAAACGCATAGAGAGGGACTCTAAGTTAGAAATTCATCCGAATAAGATGAAAAGGGCTCAAGCAGCTGATAGCACGTTGGGGCCTTGCTTTGGCAAATTGAAAAACTCACATAACCCTCGAAGAAAGGGTGACTTTTATATGGAACATGGACTCTTGCACAGGAAAGCTGGCAGAGGGCTAAAAAGTCATGGACAGATTGTGGTGCCATCCATATATAGAAATAAAGTTATGGAATGGGGGCACGGTGCTACTTTGAGTGAACACCTGGGTAATGGTGCCACAAATCAAAGGATAGCCACCCGTTATTATTGGCCCGGCATCACAGAAGTCATAGCTCGATATGTGAAGTCCTGTTCAGATTGTAACCAGGTAACCTCAACACATAGGGTAGACCAGTTACAGGACCTAGGGAAGCATTGCTGCAGACGTAGGCATCCAAAGAAAACCAGGTAGAAAACCAGAATACATACCTGGGAAGAACAACGTAGGGGCAGATTTTTTGAGCAGACATCCGGACGCAACCTAGGAGATATGAGAAACTGAAAAAGAAGAGGAAGACAGGACCAGAGGAGTTGGACGGAACGTCAAACTTGAGGAGGGGCTTGTGTGACGACTTGGCCAATCTTCTCTTCATTTTTATTATTATTTACGGGACATCATTTTTTCTCATCCTCAATGCATGATCGCAAAGTCCCGGGAATTGTCACTTGCGGAAAATCTCCTAGCGTTCGGTATTTTCTCCTCGCTATTTTTAGATACGACGTCATTGTTGACCAATGACCTCGGTAGCGAGAAATCCGTTTTAATTTAGAACTGCTTGAACTTGGGAGAACCAGTTTAGGCCATTTAGGAAGACATCACGTGACTTTTAACATTATTGATTGGAGCGTCTAAAACGAGGCTAAGGTCACATGATGCACGCTACAGATCATGTGTCCAAGCGGAAATGACCCGCTAAAAGGCGGCAAAGCCAGCATTTTGTCACTTGCCCAGGAACCCTCAAGAAAGCTAGGTCTAAGCCAGATCGGCGAATTCTCGCATTAAAAGCACTGAAGCCACGTGTCTAATTGCGGGTTAGCGTCCATCTTTGAGTAGGTAAGTGAAATCTCGCTAGAATATAATGTGATGAAATGTGTAGTACCTTGCAAAATCGACGCAAGATTGGTATGTTTACTTTATTCATATTTTTGTTTTACGTTCACATCCAGCCACATGTGATCGGGTATATTTTATGATCCCACGGGATATGTACATGTTCATAATAATGTATAACGGGAATATATATATATATATAGCTATTAATTTCCATATTATTTGATTATTTCGACCCGACGTTTAGACTAACGGAAATTAATATTAACGATAATGTTGACAGACCGTGACATATATTCATTATAAATTATATGACGATGCGACCAGACATGAAGTGTGTGATAATGTTGTCAGACAATTCTAAAACACGGATGTCCAATTAATTGTTAAATTCCTCATAATGACATGACGATTAGGCTAGAGGCACAGAACTAGAATACTGTTGCCGACATTTCTATGATAAAAGTTGGTGGGTTTAACTGACATTTATAATAATTCATCGGGTTAAGCTGACGATAAATCAGTCTAAAGAATTATAATACTGCCACTGGGGCAGAGAAATATAATAAAGGACAGACAGGAGAAACTTGAATTCAAGATTAGGCTCTAGACATATGATGTTAGAGACTAAAATCTGAGATGACTGGCAGAGGGACGGCTTAGGGAAAGACTGCTTTCTAAAGCTAGAAAATTAATGAAGCCGTCGTATTTGTCTTCAGTCTATGGTGGAGCCTTGCACGACAGTCCAATCTCAGCGCAGAATACGGAGTCGAGCACAGAGAAGGCAAATCCGAACCATTCAAGACCTACCTGGGGCAACGTCAGGAGACCGGAGAACTAACCACGCTTCACTATCAGCCAGGGGCTGAAAAGCTAAGTT
Source organism: Oreohelix idahoensis (assembly GCA_024509875.1). Lineage (NCBI taxonomy): Eukaryota > Metazoa > Mollusca > Gastropoda > Stylommatophora > Oreohelicidae > Oreohelix > Oreohelix idahoensis. The sequence continues at coordinate 38,104 of JAMPIV010012037.1, forward strand.
CCACGAAAAAGGGAACTCACCATATCAATGCATAGTTTAGTCATCCATGATGAAAAACACTTGAATTGTGAGACACATAATACATACAGCAGACACTAATTCCATCGACAATACTATCATTCACCATCTATTCATTTTATTGCAATAAACCAATTGGGTGTATATACTGTACCCCACGCTTTGTTCCTTCCATTCGATGTTGAATATTGTCTATGTTTATCTTCCTTTATAAGGGAGGGGGGGCTCGTAAAATATAATATAAATTAAAGAATAATAATAATAGATAACTGAGAAGGGGACGACGGTAGCGAGAGACCAAATATCTCCTTACAATCTTTTCCAGACCTGTCGAGTTAGGAGAATTTACCCTCTTCGTCACCCTTCGGAAGTGGGAAAACCCAGCAGGGATTCCTTGAGCCAAATCTTCCACATCAGATCTATTATTTCCTCTAAATAATTCTCTTATCCTTTAAACGCTACGTGACAGGAAGTGCGATGGAAATTATCAACGCTCACGGATATTCGAAGGTATGCGCAAGATGGGTTCCTCGAAGTCTCACAACTGACCACAGACGTTAAAGGAAAACCATCTGTTCTGAATTGTTGGAGGGTTTTGATGCTGAGGGGGAGGCTTTTTTGTCCCGGATCGTCACAGGTGATGAAATCTGGGCGCACCATTTTGAGCCGGAGACGAAAAGGCAGTCAATGGAGTGTCATCATCCGCAATCACCATGAAAAAAGAAATTCAAGACAACTCCCTCCGACGGAAAGGTCATGATCACCGTCTTTTGGGACACTGATGGAGTGATTCTTGTGGATGTGATGCCGAGAGGTGAGACAATCAATTCGGATGCGTACATCAAACAGCGCTACCGGCGAGTGCAACCTAACAGGAATGCAGTAGACATTTTGATCCAGCACGACAATGCCCGCCGTCACACGTCTGAAAACTCAGGAGGCATTCGCCAAATTTGGTTGGACTGTGCTCCCCCATCCCACCTATAGTCCTGATCTGGTGCCCTCCGATTTTCATCTTTTTGGGCCACTGAAGGATGCACTGTGCGGGACAAGGTTTGAAGAATACGAGAGCGTGATTCATGCAGTGAAGACATGGCTATGTGAACAAGAAACGAGCTGGTACAGGGAAGGCATGCATGCCCTTGTTTCGCGCTGGCGTAAGGCCGTAGAAGTGGACGGAGATTTTGTGGAAAAATAGCATGTGTAAAGGATACATCCAGTTATACTGTGCATGAATTTCATACATTGTGAATAAATAGTTTCCAGGGGAAAAAAATGTGGGGCATTACTTTCTGAGCAACCCTCGTACTATTACAGTAGACTATAAAGTGTTGTCACTGGCTGCCTACCTAAACAGAGAACTGTGTGTGTATGTTCAAGCATGAATTATGTACACATGCCTCTAATAAATTGATGAAACCATTTTTCTGTTAAATGAGCTGGCCAAAGAGTAGAAAGGCGAAGTTGGACTGCTCATTACTTGACTAAATAAAATGACAAGTTATTGAAATCAAATGTCTGAAATGCTAAGACATTTATCACTGCTAGCACCAACTATGATGACTAAGCCACTAACAAACATGATGCCATGACTACAAATACAGAGTAAAATGGCGCTAAATCTCAAGCACATTCAATACTGAGGTCATCATGTTCCTTTTGTGCTCCTTACAGATCAGGGAGCCACCACTGAAGCTGGTCCTCATGCAGGAAGCCAGCATCAAACAGTCACATGATCAAACAGTCACATGATCAAACAGTCACATGACTCTTGTAGCACTGCTTTCTGTGCCAATTTGTTTATATGATGAGATTGCCAGCCCCATGCCCAACTTCATAATAGTTGTCTTGTACAACATGCCTGAGGGTACAGTAGTCACATTCTTTGTCTTTTCAGAGATCCCTGGAAACTTGACAGGGCAACTATCAGTATGGATGTAGCAAACACTGTTCCTAACTATCTATGATACAGGGAGCCGCAGTAGCATAGTGGTTAGTGCTCTGGCTTACTAGCTCAGTGGTCTATGGTTCGATCTCCAGATGAGGTGGGGATTTTTTTAGGCCGCAAAAGGCTCCTGGGTCGACCCAGCCCCAACTGGGTACCAGAGCAACTCTGGGAAGGTTAAGGCGGCTAACGTGATGTTGACCACGTCACCACTAGTGTGCCGATGGTCAAGAAAATATGGGCTTAACACCAGATTCCCAATATGCCTCAATGGGCATGTAACAGGATCCTTTACCTTTACCTTATCTATGATATAAACTTCACAGGACGACTATCAATATGGATGTAGCAAACATTGTTCCTAACTATCTATGATACAAACTTCACAGGGTGACTATCAGTATGGGTGTAGCAAACATTGTTCCTAACTATCTATGATACAAACTTCACAGGGTAACTATCAGTATGGATGTAGCAAACGTTCCTAACTATCTATGATACAAACTTCACAGGGTGACTATCAGTATGGATGTAGCAAACGTTCCTAACTATCTATGATACAAACTTGACAGGGCGACTATCAGTATGGATGTAGCAAACGTTCCTAACTATCTATGATACAAACTTCACAGGGCAATTATCAGTATGGATGTAGCAAACATTGTTCCTAACTATCTATGATACAAATTTAACAGGGCGACAATCAGTATGGATGTAGCAAACGTTCCTAACTATCTATGATACAAACTTGACATGGTGACTATCAGTATGGATGTAGCAAACTTTCCTAACTATCTATGATACAAACTTCACAGGGTGACTATCAGTATGGATGTAGCAAACGTTCCTAACTATCTATGATACAAACTTGACAGGGCGACTATCAGTATGGATGTAGCAAATGTTCCTAACTATCTATGATACAAACTTGACATGGCGACTATCAGTATGGATGTAGCAAACTTTCCTAACTATCTATGATACAAACACAGGAGAGCCCAAGAGAAATGAACACAAACACTGACAGCGACATGACTACACTTTCAGGAAGAACATGCGACAAGTATGAACCTGGGCAACTATACGATCACACTTAACAGATGAAATGGCTGGTTGACAGAGAAATACAAATTCTAACAGCTACAAGATCACACTTAACAGATGAAATGGCTGGTTGACAGAGAAATACAAATTCTAACAGCTACAAGATCACACTTAACAGATGAAATGGCTGGTTGACAGAGAAATACAAATTCTAACAGCTACAAGATCACACTTAACAGATGAAATGGCTGGTTGACAGAGAAATACAAATTCTAACAGCTACAAGATCACACTTAACAGATGAAATGGCTGGTTGACAGAGAAATACAAATTCTAACAGCTACAAGATCACACTTAACAGATGAAATGGCTGATTGACAGAGAAATACAAATTCTAACAGCTACAAGATCACACTTAACAGATGAAATGGCTGGTTGACAGAGAAATACAAATTCTAACAGCTACAAGATCACACTTAACAGATGAAATGGCTGGTTGACAGAGAAATACAAATTCTAACAGCTACAAGATCACACTTAACAGATGAAATGGCTGGTTGACAGAGAAATACAAATTCTAACAGCTACAAGATTACACTTAACAGATGAAATGGCTGGTTGAGCTACAAGATCACACTTAACAGATGAAATGGCTGGTTGACAGAGAAATACAAATTCTAACAGCTACAAGATCACACTTAACAGATGAAATGGCTGGTTGACAGAGAAATACAAATTCTAACAGCTACAAGATCACACTTAACAGATGAAATGGCTGGTTGACAGAGAAATACAAATTCTAACAGCTACAAGATCACACTTAACAGATGAAATGGCTGGTTGACAGAGAAATACAAATTCTAACAGCTACAAGATCACACTTAACAGATGAAATGGCTGGTTGACAGAGAAATACAAATTCTAACAGCTACAAGATCACACTTAACAGATGAAATGGCTGGTTGACAGAGAAATACTAATTCTAACAGCTACAAGATCACACTTAACAGATGAAATGGCTGGTTGACAGAGAAATACAAATTCTAACAGCTACAAGATCACACTTAACAGATGAAATGGCTGGTTGACAGAGAAATACTAATTCTAACAGCTACAAGATCACACTTAACAGATGAAATGGCTGGTTGACAGAGAAATACAAATTCTAACAGCTACAAGATCACACTTAACAGATGAAATGGCTGGTTGACAGAGAAATACAAATTCTAACAGCTACAAGATCACACTTAACAGATGAAATGGCTGGTTGACAGAGAAATACTAATTCTAACAGCTACAAGATCACACTTAACAGATGAAATGGCTGGTTGACAGAGAAATACAAATTCTAACAGCTACAAGATCACACTTAACAGATGAAAATGGCTGGTTGACAGAGAAATACAAATTCTAACAGCTACAAGATCACACTTAACAGATGAAATGGCTGGTTGACAGAGAAATACAAATTCTAACAGCTACAAGATCACACTTAACAGATGAAATGGCTGGTTGACAGAGAAATACAAATTCTAACAGCTACAAGATCACACTTAACAGATGAAATGGCTGGTTGACAGAGAAATACAAATTCTAACAGCTACAAGATCACACTTAACAGATGAAATGGCTGGTTGACAGAGAAATACAAATTCTAACAGCTACAAGATCACACTTAACAGATGAAATGGCTGGTTGACAGAGAAATACTAATTCTAACAGCTACAAGATCACACTTAACAGATGAAATGGCTGGTTGACAGAGAAATACAAATTCTAACAGCTACAAGATCACACTTAACAGATGAAATGGCTGGTTGACAGAGAAATACAAATTCTAACAGCTACAAGATCACACTTAACAGATGAAATGGCTGGTTGACAGAGAAATACAAATTCTAACAGCTACAAGATCACACTTACTTACTTAGTCATTCTTCTACTCTGGGGTGTAGAGGTTTGCCAGAGATTGTCTAATGTCGTCCTCCCAGTGGACTCTGGGTCGTCCTGGAGGTCTGGATCCCTGGCTGTTAGTTTCCCATACTTGCCATGGTAGCCAATCTTCTCCCATTCTGCAAACATGGCCAAACCATCGTAGTTGGGACTGGAACATAGGTGGAGAGGCATACAGCCATCGTCTTCTTAACAGCTCCAGTTTGCTCCAGGGGACCTTGTCAAATACCTTCTTCAGATCCAAGAGTCAAAGATGCCTCTCACCTTTATGCTCAAGCGCGTTTTCACTCAGCTGTCTGAGTGTGAAAATAAGGTCCTGAGTACATTGGTTTGCTCGGAAGCCACATTGGACCTCATCCATTTGTGGCTCAGCTGGGCATCTGAGTCTCTGCTCCAGGATTCTAGAGTAAATTTTACCAGGTACACTGAGAAAGATATTTCTCTATGATTTCCACATTGTCGGTTGTCATTCTTTTTAAATATGTGTGCTTATGATGGCAATCTCCCAATCCTTTGGTATGGTCTTGTGGCTTTGCCTATTTTGATTTTCCCCACTGCTGCCTTCAGTTCTTCCATCTTGATGCCATCTTCGCCACCATTGGTTTCCTCTTCTGTGCTAGTGCTTATCATTTCTGAGGCTTGACCTTGCTCACCACAAAGGAGCTCTGAGAAATATTCTGTCCATTTTATCTTTTAGGACAGTAAGCAATTAGTCTTGCTTGTCCTTATATGAATTTAAGAGGGCACTGTTTTTCCTTCCTCATGTTCTTTAGGGTCTTGTAGACAAATTTCTGGTTTTCTTGAGCATCTTTTTCTAGTTTTTCTCAAAATTCTTTACAGGATTTCTGTTTTGCTGCTACCAGTTTATTATCAGCTCCTGTTCTTAGAATCACATTTTCTCTATATTTTTCTGTTGTTTTTCCTACTGTGTTATTGGCTTCTTTCTAACTATTGTTTCCATGCCTTTTTCATTTCTCTTATTTTCTCTATGACTTCTGTCCACCAAGGTGTCCTCTTTCCCTTCTTCCCAAGTCAGACTTCACCACATGCTTCTGCTGCAGCTGCTTTTATGATGTCCTAGAACTTGCCAGAGGGTTTTCAGGTCATCAAGTTGTTGTTTGATGTTTCTCACTGCTGCAGCTGCTTTTATGATGTGCTAGAACTTGCCAGAGGGTTTTCAGGTCATCAAGTTGTTGTTTGATGTTTCTCACTGCTGCAGCTGCTTTTATGATGTGCTAGAACTTGCCAGAGGGTTTTCAGGTCATCAAGTTGTTGTTTGATGTTTCTCACTGCTGCAGCTGCTTTTATGATGTCCTAGAACTTGCCAGAGGGTTTTCAGGTCATCAAGTTGTTGTTTGATGTTTCTCACTGCTGCAGCTGCTTTTATGATGTGCTAGAACTTGCCAGAGGGTTTTCAGGTCATCAAGTTGTTGTTTGATGTTTCTCACTGCTGCAGCTGCTTTTATGATGTCCTAGAACTTGCCAGAGGGTTTTCAGGTCATCAAGTTGTTGTTTGATGTTTCTCACTGCTGCAGCTGCTTTTATGATGTGCTAGAACTTGCCAGAGGGTTTTCAGGTCATCAAGTTGTTGTTTGATGTTTCTCACTGCTGCAGCTGCTTTTATGATGTCCTAGAACTTGCCAGAGGGTTTTCAGGTCATCAAGTTGTTGTTTGATGTTTCTCACTGCTGCAGCTGCTTTTATGATGTGCTAGAACTTGCCAGAGGGTTTTCAGGTCATCAAGTTGTTGTTTGATGTTTCTCACTGCTGCAGCTGCTTTTATGATGTCCTAGAACTTGCCAGAGGGTTTTCAGGTCATCAAGTTGTTGTTTGATGTTTCTCACTGCTGCAGCTGCTTTTATGATGTGCTAGAACTTGCCAGAGGGTTTTCAGGTCATCAAGTTGTTGTTTGATGTTTCTCACTGCTGCAGCTGCTTTTATGATGTGCTAGAACTTGCCAGAGGGTTTTCAGGTCATCAAGTTGTTGTTTGATGTTTCTCACTGCTGCAGCTGCTTTTATGATGTGCTAGAACTTGCCAGAGGGTTTTCAGGTCATCAAGTTGTTGTTTGATGTTTCTCACTGCTGCAGCTGCTTTTATGATGTCCTAGAACTTGCCAGAGGGTTTTCAGGTCATCAAGTTGTTGTTTGATGTTTCTCACTGCTGCAGCTGCTTTTATGATGTGCTAGAACTTGCCAGAGGGTTTTCAGGTCATCAAGTTGTTGTTTGATGTTTCTCACTGCTGCAGCTGCTTTTATGATGTGCTAGAACTTGCCCGAGGGTTTTCAGGTCATCAAGTTGTTGTTTGATGTTTTCTCACTGCTGCAGCTGCTTTTATGATGTGCTAGAACTTGCCAGAGGGTTTTCAGGTCATCAAGTTGTTGTTTGATGTTTCTCACTGCTGCAGCTGCTTTTATGATGTGCTAGAACTTGCCAGAGGGTTTTCAGGTCATCAAGTTGTTGTTTGATGTTTCTCACTGCTGCAGCTGCTTTTATGATGTGCTAGAACTTGCCAGAGGGTTTTCAGGTCATCAAGTTGTTGTTTGATGTTTCTCACTGCTGTAGCAATAAGCTCCTGATACCTGGTCTTAACTTCTGGCTATCTTAGCTTGTCACCCGTGTGTTACCGGGGCCCGAAAGGGGAGCAAAGAATAGTAACACTGTCTCCTGCCAAGCATGTCGTAGAAGGCGACTAAGGAGGGTTGGGCATGGGGCCGGTTGCCCCATCCTGTAAAAAAAAATTTAAACCACAAAAAACTTCAACAAATATGGACAAGTCAAATAAAGAAAATAAAACACAGCCATCCAAGACAGGGGAAGGTCCTCTCGCGGGGAGGCGTATGATGCAACACAGAGAAAGCCGAAAGGAGTCTGTGTTGCTGACTAACCTTCTTTCTTCTAGGAGAACTTCCAGATTTGGCACCTGGAATGTTCGGACATTGAACGAACAAGGGAAAGTGGCACAAGTAGCAGCAGAAATGAGGGAATACAAAATCGAGGTTCTGGGAATGTGTGAAACAAAGTGGAAGGGGGTAGACAGGAAGAAACTCATCACAGGTGAATTGGTGCTGTCCTCAGGACACGAAGACGAAAGTTCACACCACAGTGAAGGGGTAGCTCTTATGTTATCTAAAGAAGCACAGAAAGCACTCATTGAATGGGAAGCTGTGGGACCCAGAATAATAACAGCTATTTTCAAAACAGCTAAAAAGAAAACTCATGTCAATGTCATCCAATGTTATGCACCAACTAATGACAAAGAAGAGTCTGTGAAAGAAGCATTTTATACTAAACTACAGGAAATTATGGATAAAGTAAAAAGAAGAGACATCACAATTTTGATGGGTGACATGAATGCAAAGATAGGTACAGTCAATACTGGATTTGAAGAAGTCATGGGAAAACATGGGCTAGGAGTAATGAATGAAAATGGAGAACTATTCGCAAACTTCTGTGCTTCAAATCAACTGGCTATAGGAGGAAGCATGTTTCCACATAAGAGAATACACAAGGCAACATGGATATCACCAGACCATAGAACAGAAAATCAGATCGATCATATATGCATAAAGAAGAAGTTTAGATCATCATTGCAGGATGTAAAGGTATATAGAGGAGCAGATGTGGCATCAGATCACCATCTTCTGATAGCCAAAGTAAAAATGAAACTCAAGAGATATGCAACAATGCAAAATTATAGACAACAGTTTAATGTAGGACAGCTAAGAAATCAAGAAACAAGAGACAAATTTGCGGTCACAGTATCCAACAAATTCCAAGTGCTCCAACAGTTGGAAGATGTAGAGAATACAGAAGACTATTGGCAGCAGGTCAAAACGGTATGGAAGGAGACATGTGAAGAAATACTGGGGAAAAGGGAAAGACAACAAAAAGCATGGATAACAACAGAAACCATCAATAAGATAAAAGATAGAAAAAACAAGAAAGCAGAGTTAAACACAAGCAAAACCAGAAGTTCCAAAGCCAAGGCTCAAGAAGTGTACACAGAAGCAAACAAAGAAGTAAAAAGAAGTATCAAAAGAGACAAGAGGAAGTATATTGAGGAGTTGGCAAGAGAGGCAGAAGATGCTGCAGCCAAAGGAAATATGAGAGAACTGTATAGCAGCACAAAGAAGCTAACAGGGAAATACAAGCAAACAAGTTGCCTCATAAAAGATAAGAATGGGAAACTGCTCAGCAATATACAAGAGCAAATGAAGAGGTGGACAGAATATTTTGGGGACCTTCTCAATAGACCAGCTCCACAAAACCCGCCGGACATCCAGCCAGCAGAAGAAGAGCTACAAATTAACGGTGAAAGACCAACGAAGGAAGAAATAAAGAAAGCCATAAAGCTTCTAAGAGATGGAAAAGCGTCTGGACCTGATGGCATTCCAGCAGAGGCCATCAAAGCAGATATCGACACGGCTACAGAGATGTTATATAAATTACTTGGTAAAGTCTGGAAAAAAGAAGAGATACCAGCAGAATGGAAGGAAGGATATCTGGTTAAGTTGCCTAAGAAGGGAAATCTACAAGAGTGCACAAATTATAGAGGAATAATGTTACTATCAGTGCCAGGAAAGGTATTGAACAGGATTATCCTTGAGAGATTAAAGGAGTCCATAGACAAGAAATTGAGAGATGAACAAGCAGGTTTTCGACAAAACAGATCATGTACAGACCAGATAGCCACTTTGAGAATAATAGTTGAACAAAGTCTGGAATGGAATTCACCACTATACATCGGATTTGTGGACTACGAAAAAGCATTTGACAGTGTGGACAGAGAATCACTTTGGAAATTGATGAGGCATTATGGAGTTCCCCTGAAAATCATTAATTTAATAAAGAAAACCTATGAAGACATGACGTGCAGAGTTCTTCATGAAGGACAGCTTACAGAACCATTTGGGATAAGAACAGGAGTGCGACAGGGATGCCTCTTGTCTCCATTTCTTTTCTTGCTGGCAATAGATTGGGTTATGAGATCATCGACAACACACAACAGAAATGGAATCCAGTGGACTCTGACTAAGCAGTTGGATGATCTGGATTTTGCTGATGATTTGGCTCTACTGTCCCATAACCGTAATCAGATGCAGGACAAATTGAAAACACTCGATGAGAGGTCACAGCAATTGGGTCTGAAAATACACAGGGAAAAGACAAAAATAATGCGAATAAATGCAGGTAATGAAAAACAGGGTTGAACTTGAAGAAACGCCAATACAAGATGTAGAATCATACACATATCTTGGCAGTAATATAGACAAAGTTGGAGGGACAGACAGCGATATCAAAATAAGAATACAAAAAGCAAGAGGAGCTTTCATTGCATTGGGAAATATATGGAGATCAAGAGAAATAGGATCCAACACGAAAATAAGAATCTTCAACTCAAATGTGAAGTCAGTCCTATTGTATGGCTCGGAGACATGGAGAACAACAAAGACAACAACCAAAAAGCTACAGACTTTCAAAAATGGGTGCTTGCGTAGAATAGAGGGATTAAAATGGTATGACAAGGTTACCAATGTGGAACTGATGACAAGAACTGGACAAGTGCCAGTGGAACAAGAGATGAGAAGAAGACGATGGCGATGGATAGGACACACACTGAGGAAACCTGTTGATAGCATTACAAGGCAGTCCTTGTTCTGGAACCCCCAGGGCAAGAGAGGCAGAGGAAGACCAAGAAGTACATGGAGAAGAGAGCTGGAAACAGAGGTGAAAATGATGAGGAGAACATGGAAAGAACTTGAGATGATGGCACGTGACAGGAGGACTTGGCATGTGTTTGTTGAAGGCCTATGCTCCTTTGGGAGTGGAGGGTTATGAAATCTTAGCTTGTAGGTCTTAATGCTCATCTCCCCTGCTCGATTACTTAGTTTCTTTCGTGATGGTGGGCAATGCCTAAGCCAAGCAACTCTTTCAGTTGTTCTTTTATTTGTCAGCAGGCAATGATCACTTCCAATCTCTGACTCTCTCCACAATCTTGCATCCAGCACATACTTGAATGAACTCTTCCTAATAATGGCATAGTCAGTCATTGATTTCTCATTCTTAACTGGTTCATTATCTGGTGTATGTATGTATGCTCTTATGGTGGAAATTTGTGTTCATAATGACAAGGTTTTGCTCAGTGCAAATTCTAAGGAGTCGCTTTCCATTGTCATTTAGTGTATCTTCTCCATACATTCAGATAACTCCACCCCATCTAGCATGGAGATGAGAGAATCACAAATTCTAACAGCTACATGACCACACTTAACATGAAATGGCTGGTTGAGAGATGAGACAAGAATGAACTGTAACAGCTACATGACTACACTTACCAAATGAAATAGCTGGTTGAGAGATGAGACAAGAATGAACTGTAACAGCTACATTACCACACTTACCAGATGAAATGGCTGGTTGAGAGATGAGACAAGTGTGAACTCTAACAGCTACATGACCACACTTAACAGATGAAATAGCTGGTTGAGAGATAAGTATGAACTGTAACAGCTGCATGACCTCACTTAACAGAAGAAATGGCTGGTTGAGAAATGAGACAAGAATGAACTGTAACAGCTACATGACTACACTTACCAAATGAAATAGCTGGTTGAGAGATGAGACAAGAATGAACTGTAACAGCTACATTACCACACTTACCAGATGAAATGGCTGGTTGAGAGATGAGACAAGTGTGAACTCTAACAGCTACATGACCACACTTAACAGATGAAATAGCTGGTTGAGAGATAAGTATGAACTGTAACAGCTGCATGACCTCACTTAACAGAAGAAATGGCTGGTTGAGAAATGAGACAAGAATGAACTGTAACAGCTACATGACTACACTTACCAAATGAAATAGCTGGTTGAGAGATGAGACAAGAATGAACTGTAACAGCTACATTACCACACTTACCAGATGAAATGGCTGGCTGAGAGATGAGACAAGTGTGAACTCTAACAGCTAAATTACCACACTTACTAGATGAAATGGCTGGTTGAGAGATGAGATAAGTATGAACTTTAACAACTACATGACTACACTTACCAAATGAAATAGCTGTTTGAGAGATGAGACAAGTGTGAACTCTAACAGCTACATGACCACACTTACCAGATGAAATGGCTGGTTGAGAGATGAGATAAGTATGAACTCTAACAGCTACATGACCACACTTAACAGATGAAATGGCTGGTTGAGAGATAAGTATGAACTCTAACAACTACACTTACCAAATGAAATAGCTGGTTGAGAGATGAGACAATTATGAACTGTAACAGCTACATGACCACACTTAACAGATGACATAGTTGGTTGAGAGATGAGATAAGTATGAACTGTTACAGCTGCATGACCACACTTACCAGATGAAATGGCCGGTTGAGAGATGAGACAATTATGAACTGTAACAGCTACATGGCCACACTTAACAGATGAAATAGCTGGCTGAGAGATGAGATAAGTATGAACTGTAACAGCTACATGACTACACTTACCAGATGAAATGGCTGGTTGAGAGATAAGTATGAACTGTAATAGCTACATGACCACACTTAACAGATGAAATGGCTGGTTGAGAGATGAGATACGTATGAACTGTAACAGCTACATGACTACACTTACCAGATGAAATGGCTGGTTGAGAGATAAGTATGAACTGTAACAGCTACATGACCACACTTACCAGATGAAATGGCTGGTTGAGAGATAAGTATGAACTGTAACAGCTACATGACCACACTTATCAGATGAAATGGCTGGTTGAGAGATAAGATAAGTATGAACTGTAACAGCTACATGACCACACTTACCAGATGAAATGGCTGGTTGAGAGATGAGATAAGTATGAACTGTAACAGCTACATGACCACACTTACCAGATGAAATGGCTGGTTGAGAGATGAGATAAGTATGAACTGTAACAGCTACATGACCACACTTACCAGATGAAATGGCTGGTTGAGAGATGAGGAGGAAACAAGCAGATAATTACTCTTCACACACAATAGTCCTAGTGAGTTCTTCTTGGAGTCTGTATAAACAAAAAAACTGGCATGAGCTTAAATATAGGAAACAGTCCTAGAATGTGGCATTGCAGCATGGTCAACAGCAGCTAAGTCAAACTTTTATAAAATAAACAGAACCCAAAACCAAGCAATAGAATCATAACTGGGGGCATGAAGTCAACCCCCAACGAAGAGTTTGAAAAGATTACATACTTCCAGCCAATGGACGATAGAGGAGATAGCAGAGCCCAGCAACAAGCCAAGAAATTCAGGACCCTGACAGACCACCCAATGTACCAGAGAATATAAGTATTTAAACCAATAAAACGGTATTTAATCAGTTTTACAAATAACGGTTCACAAGAAACAAGGGACGTTTCAGGTTTTACCCTTCGTCAGCCACAAACAGGTGACAAAGACAAGAATTACATATAGGTACTACAAAACTATACGATGATGAGAAATATACAACAAATGGGCGATACAAGCAGATGGAAAAAGTAAACAAAAACAGTGATGAGAGAAAAAAAAGAATAATAATAATAATACAAGAAAATCGTAAAATCTAAAAGAAATACTGAAACAAGAAAGTAAATAATCAACGAAACGAAAAAAAAAGAGAATTAACAAAACTGTGGAACTAGTAAAAGTTAACTCAGCTCGATCCAAAGAATCTGTGAAAGAAAGCAGTAGTATTCTGTCACAGAAATCGCAAGGAAGTGACGTACGATAGCAACAAAACAAAAGATATAAAAAGATACGAAACGAACCAAAACAAAAACATAAGAAGATAGATCTAAAAGACAACAAATAAAGAATGAAAAAGAGAAAAGCTACCAGAATTTATGCAAAATGATGTATATTCAAATCATCGGGAGCTAAAACGCCCATTTTAAAAATAAGACGATTCTCCAATGAAAAGCGAGTCTTGTCATTACCGGCACATGAAAGGAGGGCAGTGACATGAATATCGGAATTACCTGAATGGTCAGGCCTATTGAAATGAAGGGCCACCGGTAAATGTTTGTCATGATAGATGTCATTTAAGTGCTCACGAAACCTGTCTGCCAAACGCCTGCCAGTTTCACCAATATAGGTCATGCCACACCTCTTGCAGATGATAGCATAAATCAGGTTTCTGGATTCGCACGTAAAAGACTCTCTAATGATAAATTTTCCTTTCGGAAAAGTGACTGTCTGAGTTTGGAGTACAAATGGACAGGTCTTACATATCCGGCGTTGGCACGGTTTAGTACCAAAGTAAGACGGGCTAGAATGTCGCAAGCGACTGTGTAAAAGAATATCCCTAAAATTCCTATCCCTACGATAAGCTACCAAAGGTGTATCATGAAACAACTCTTTGGTATCAGGATCAGAGTTGAGAATAGGCAGATGTCGAAACAGAATTCTCTTTACCGCCAGACAATGAGGATGGAAAGTTAGAACCAGTTTGAGTCTGTCAGATTGGACAGAGGGTTTAGTAGTGAGAATAAATGGACTTGGAAGGGGAAGACTAAAACGAAACAAATTTGTTGAAACATTCAAAACAAAGATGAGAGCAGACCTCATCAATGCAATATCAACAGCTCTGCCCATCTACACTGCACACAAGCAACCACTTTGGAAACAACATCGCTTCCCTGAAATGATAGAAAACATTCCAGGTATTGAGAGAAAGAACAGCCGGAATGAAACAGAAAGAAGATTCCTAACCACAAAATACATAAAACAACATTATCCAAGAAACACCTGGATCCATGCATACACAGATGGATCAGCAATAAATGCAACAGAAGATGGGGGTGGAGTCTTTCTGAGCTTAAGCAATGGCACACAAAAAAAGCTGTCAGTCGCAACAGGAAAATTCTCGAGTAACTTCAGAGCAGAGGCCTTAAAAAACTGCAGAAGTCCTAATGACAGAAGAAAGCTCAGAGACAAGCTATCTTCTCAGATGCACTGACAGTGATTGCAATGCTGATGAATCAAAATAATGCCGACCTGGATGACCTAAGAGTAACACTTCACAAACTGTGTCAGCAATTCAAAAGAGTTGTGATACAGTGGATCCCTTCTCACTGCAACATCCCCGGAAATAAAGAGGCTGACAGATTGGCAAAGGAAGGGGGGAAAGCTGCCTTAACGTGACACAAGCATAACTTATGAAGAGGCCAAGAGTTTTATGAAGTGAGGATATGGGAGCAAGTGGAAAGCAGAACATCCAGGCCACAATAAAAGTGATGCGTATTACCAGCTCAGCAGAAGTGAACATGTGGTAATCTTCAGACTTCGCACAGGTCACAAGAGACTGGGATACCATCTATTCAACAAGTTAAAGATAGGAACTACTGATGAGTGTAACTGTTACACTGATATTATCTACTTCAATGGTGGCCCAACATATCAGGAACAGAGAAAGCACATATGGCCATCACCAGTACCATTCTTGGAAAAGCTCTATGGAGATGTCAACAGCCTCAGACTGACCACTGCTTTCTTTGAACATATTCAAGTTGACGTCCGAAAGTCTTTGAACATGTTCAAGTTGACGTCTGAAAGTCTTTGAACATATTCAAGTTGACGTCTGACAGTCTTTGAACATATTCAAGTTGACGTCTGAAAGTCTTTGAACATATTCAAGTTGATGTCTGAAAGTCTTTGAACATATTCAAGTTGATGTCTGAAAGTCTTTGAACATATTCAAGTTGACGTCTGAGAGTCTTTGAACATATTCAAGTTGACGTCTGAGAGTCTTTGAACATATTCAAGTTGATGTCTGAGAGTCTTTGAACATATTCAAGTTGATGTCTGAGAATCTTTGAACATATTCAAGTTGACGTCTGAAAGTCTTTGAACATATTCAAGTTGACATCTGAGAGTCTTTGAACATATTCAAGTTGTCGTCTGAGAGTCTTTGAACATATTCAAGTTGACATCTGAGAGTCTTTGAACATATTCAAGTTGACATCTGAAAGTCTTTGAACATATTCAAGTTGACGTCTGAAAGTCTTTGAACATATTCAAGTTGACGTCTGAAAGTCTTTGAACATATTCAAGTTGACGTCTGAGAGTCTTTGAACATATTCAAGTTGACATCTGAGAGTCTTTGAACATATTCAAGTTGACGTCTGAGAGTCTTTGAACATATTCAAGTTGACGTCTGAGAATCTTTGAACATATTCAAGTTGACGTCTGAAAGTCTTTGAACATATTCAAGTTGATGTCTGAGAGTCTTTGAACATATTCAAGTTGACATCTGAGAGTCTTTGAACATATTCAAGTTGACGTCTGAGAGTCTTTGAACATATTCAAGTTGACGTCTGAAAGTCTTTGAACATATTCAAGTTGTTGTCTGAGAGTCTTTGAACATATTCAAGTTGACATCTGAGAGTCTTTGAACATATTCAAGTTGACGTCTGAAAGTCTTTGAACATATTCAAGTTGACGTCTGAAAGTCTTTGAACATATTCAAGCTGACGTCTGAAAGTCTTTGAACATATTCAAGTTGACGTCTGAGAGTCTTTGAACATATTCAAGTTGACATCTGAGAGTCTTTGAACATATTCAAGTTGACGTCTGAGAGTCTTTGAACATATTCAAGTTGATGTCTGAGAATCTTTGAACATATTCAAGTTGACGTCTGAAAGTCTTTGAACATATTCAAGTTGATGTCTGAGAGTCTTTGAACATATTCAAGTTGACATCTGAGAGTCTTTGAACATATTCAAGTTGACGTCTGAGAGTCTTTGAACATATTCAAGTTGATGTCTGAGAGTCTTTGAACATATTCAAGTTGACGTCTGAGAATCTTTGAACATATTCAAGTTGACGTCTGAAAGTCTTTGAACATATTCAAGTTGATGTCTGAGAGTCTTTGAACATATTCAAGTTGACATCTGAGAGTCTTTGAACATATTCAAGTTGATGTCTGAGAGTCTTTGAACATATTCAAGTTGACGTCTGAGAGTCTTTGAACATATTCAAGTTGACGTCTGAGAATCTTTGAACATATTCAAGTTGACGTCTGAAAGTCTTTGAACATATTCAAGTTGATGTCTGAGAGTCTTTGAACATATTCAAGTTGACATCTGAGTCTTTGAACATATTCAAGTTGATGTCTGAGAGTCTTTGAACATATTCAAGTTGACGTCTGAAAGTCTTTGAACATATTCAAGTTGACGTCTGAAAGTCTTTGAACATATTCAAGTTGACGTCTGAAAGTGAACGAAGAAGAAGAATATACAAGAAACTTCACTAGCAGAATGCAACTAACTTTCCCACATGCTCAGTTATGTATCTTTACAAACCATTACCATTTTAAATGGGAACCTGACGTCACACGACATACATTTTGTGGGTTTACTGTTGCTGTCATTACCTCTATCAAGTCTGTTTCAATATTCTTATCTGTGCATTCTTCAGTCTTCCTCTTTTTCTCTGACCATAGGGATTCTGGAACAAGGACTACCTTGTAATGCTATCAGCCAATTTAATCAATGCAGGTCCAACCCAGCATGACAATATTTTCCTGACCACTGGTATCAGTCTGGTTCTTTCCATCAGTTCCACTTGTCATATCAAGCACATCTGTAACTTCTTGCTTGTTGTCAGTTGTTTCTCCATGTTTCACAGCCATTCAAAAGGACCATCTTGACATCTGAGTTGGAGATTCATCTTTCTGAACTGTACTTGATTTCTTGTAATTCCCATATTTGTGTCCCAATACAATGATAGGTCCTCTTGTATTATGTATTCCTATTTTTATTTGCCACATTTATTCTCACAGTCTTTGTCTTTTGTCTCTATATTTTCTGACCCAACTGCTGTGAAAACTCATTAATATTGTCTTTTTTTCTCACATCTGGTTCTGGGATGGAACAGCCACATCATCCACAAGATCTAGATCATCCAGCTGTTTTGTCAGGGTCTACAGAGTTCTATTTCTGTTTTCAAAATCCAATCTACAATCAGTAGGAAGAGAAATGAGACATGCCTATAGAACTCCAGTTCTTATCCAAAAGCATTTTGTATGTTGGACTTCATAAAAAACTCTGCATTGTCATGTCTTCATATGTTTTCATTATTAGATAACTGAACTTATGGGGGGGAACTCAATAGTGCCTTGTCAGTTTCCAAAGTGATTATCTGTCTAAACTGTTAAAGGCTTTTTCATGGTCTACAAATCCAATCCAAGTGGTGAATTTAATTCCATGCTCTGGCCTGCTAGCATGTGGTGTATGGATATCCAGTGTGTACAGGATCTGAACACTGAGTAGATAGCCTTCCATCCAGACCAGACTACTGATGTTTTTTCTCTCTCCCAGACTTTAGTCACTTGTAAAATATCTCTGTAGAAATTCCTACGCTTGCTTTGATTATCTCTTCCTGAATGCCATTCCCACAGAGTTTCCATCGCTTTAAAACCTTATGGCTTTCTTTATGTCTTCCTCATTTGGTTTTTCACAGCGTATAACTGCTCTTCTGCTGCCTGGTTATCTGGGGGATCCTGTAAAGCTAGTCTATTTAGAAGTTCCTTGAAATGTTCCATCCATCACTTCATTTGCTCTTTTATGCTGCTAATAAATTTCCCATTCTTGTTCTTGATAAAGCCATCTGACTGATCATAACTGCCTTCATAATTCCTTTGGCTGCTGCTTTCCCTACGTATGCTGCCAACCCACAAATAAATTTCCTCTAGTGAAAATTCTTAGCTTCTATGTATACTTTATAAGCCTTAACTCTGGACCTTGTGTTTTTGCTTATCTTTAAATCTGCTTTCTTATTTTTTTCTTTCCTTGAACTTTATGATGGTTTCTGTTGTTATCCAGCATTGTCTTTTGCCAAGAAATTCTCCATGTTTCATTTAACATATCTTGCATCTCTTTTCTGTTTGCTTTGCCTTCTAGTTGTTGGAGCACTTATTGCTGACTGAATATTGTAAGATAATTTTTCATATCTGTTGACTTCTGAGATATCCCATATTAAACTGTTAACTGTAGGTATGTGTTATTTAATATCTTGTGAGTTGTATCTTTATTTTGGCCAACAGAAGATGGTGATCTGATATTACATCTGCACCTCTAAATACTTCAAGTAATGATGATCTGAACATCTTGTTTATGCATATGTGGTCAATCTGATTCTCTGTTCTGCGGTCTGGTGATATCCATGATGCTTTATTTTGTATGGAAATTTGCTTCTTCCTGTATAAAAGAATGGGAAATTAATTCTTTCTCTCACAGATCACTGTTGCACGCCATTGGAACCATTGTTCATTACTTGCCTGATTCTTTCAACGGAGAGTTTTATAGCAGGACTTCTTGTTTTTTAATTCCATTTTCTGCTTTTGATTTTCGTTGATTGTTGAATTTCTTGTATTGATTAATTCTTTTTGGTTGTGTAGTTTCCTTGCTTTATTATTGCTCTTCATCTGTGTTTATATATTACGTGATTGCAGCATCTATAGTCTATATTTCTTGTCCTTGTTGCCTGTTTGTAACTGTGGCTGACAAAGGGTGAAACCCGAAACGTCCCTTGTTTCCTGTGTACAGTTAATTTGTAAAACTGATTCACCACCATTTTATTTGTTTATATATATATGCTTCTTCCTGTAGCCAGTTGATTTGAAGCACAGATGTTTGAGAATAGATCACCATATTTTCATTCATTTTCCCTAGTCCATATTTTCCCACGATGTTGCTGTTGTTTGTTTCTATCTTCACACTTGGGTCACCCATCAAGACTACAACATCTTGACTTCACTGTTTATCCATATTTTGAAGTCTAGTGTAACATTTTTCTCTCACAGATTCTTCTTTGTTATTAGCTAGTGCATAATGTCCAATATTATTCTTTTCACAGTTCTGAATGTTGCTTATATTAAAGTGTCTCCCATTGCTTCTCATTCTGTAAGTGCCTTCTGCTTCCCATGTCAGAATTAGAGCTACATTTTCCCTATAATGTGCAATTCTTCATGCCCTAAGGACAGCACCAGTTATCCTGTATTCAGTGTCCTCTTTCTAGCCCCTTCCACCTTCTTTCACACAGTCCCAGGATGTCATTTTTAAAGTTCCACATTTCTGCTGCAACCTGTTCAGTTTTCCCTTTTTTGTTTGGTGTCTGATCATTCCAGTAGCCCAATCTGGAAATTTTCCTAAAAGAAAAAAAATGTGTGCCAGCAGTTGAGACTGCCTCCATGCATCGTTATCATTTTGTCTTGCACTCCTACCTGTATGTACTGTTGAGCACTGACAATCTTTCCAGCATTTACCACTCATGTTAACACAAAAATACAATAGTAGAGAGAACAAGAAATGTCTTTAAAATGTCACCTGCAAACACACGCTGTAGTTTCCCTGTGTCTGTGTTCACAACAATGACAGCCTGGGACAGGAAGGACAAGACATACATTTGTACCATCTCATTCATTTATAATATGACATTTATAGGCAAGATGACTTGCAGTGGGACACCCTCCATTTCTGTACAAACAATGATAATGTGCCAAAAGACGTGTCTGATGCTCAGATTACCTCCTGCTGTAATGTTCTGTATAGTTAGATATCATGTACAACTTTGGACAATCTTATACACATACAATGATCTGCTCCCATGTCACATCCATGTGAAAACTGGAGTTCATGTACAGTTATCTATGTGAAAACTGATTATCTTCTAGTTATCCATGTGAAAACTGGATACAGGTCAGTAATCCTTAATCCGAACATTCCAAAAATCAAAAGTTTTTTCGGCAGACTTTTGGGCGATTTTTGAATCGATATTTGGGGTAACTTGGGCTACTATTTGGGTGACTTGGGCTACTATTAGGGATACTTTGGGCGATTTTTGGGCTATTGTGGGCAAAATCCTAACATCGAAAATATCCGGCAACCGAAACACAGCCATCCCCAAGCATTTAGGATCCTGGGTTACCAACCTGTATCTTGTTCAGCTATCATTGTGATAACTGAATATCTTGCGCTGAATGAAACATAATGTTGATGCTGCTCTTCATCTGGTGCCCCTTGTATAAACACTGCATCAAAGTCCATCATATACCCTAACAGTGGTGGTTACTACAGCAGTTTATTAACATGACTCTGGCTTGTATGACCTTATTGTGACACTTGAGGTCAGGTATGTTCATGTCACTTCTTGCTCTCCCTATATGATACAATGGAATCCCTTGTCTGACCTTATTGTGACACTTGAGGTCAGGTATGTTCATGTCACTTCTTGCTCTCCCTATATGATGCAATGGAATCCCTTGTCTGACCTTATTGTGACACTTGAGGTCAGGTATGTTCATGTCACTTCTTGCTCTCCTTATATGATACAATGGAATCCCTTGTCTGACCTTATTGTGACACTTGAGGTCAGGTATGTTCATGTCACTTCTTGCTCTCCCTATATGATGCAATGAAATCCCTTGTCTGACCTTATTGTGACACTTGAGGTCAGGTATGTTTATGTCACTTCTTGCTCTCCCTATATGATACAATGGAATCCCTTGTCTGACCTTATTGTGACACTTGAGGTCAGGTATGTTCATGTCACTTCTTGCTCTCCCTATATGATACAATGGAATCCCTTGTATGACCTTATTGTGACACTTGAGGTCAGGTATGTTCATACCAATACTTGCTCTCCCAATATGATAACAATGGAATCCCTTGTCTGACCTTATTGTGACACTTGAGGTCAGGTATGTTCATGTCACTTCTTGCTCTCCCTATATGATGCAATGGAATCCCTTGTCTGACCTTATTGTGACACTTGAGGTCAGGTATGTTCATGTCACTTCTTGCTCTCCCTATATGATACAATGGAATCCCTTGTCTGACCTTATTGTGACACTTGAGGTCAGGTATGTTCATGTCACTTCTTGCTCTCCCTATATGATACAATGGAATCCCTTGTCTGACCTTATTGTGACACTTGAGGTCAGGTATACCACTTCTTGCTCTCCCTATATGATACAATGGAATCCCTTGTCTGACCTTATTGTGACACTTGAGGTCAGGTATGTTCATGTCACTTCTTGCTCTCCCTATATGATACAATGGAATCCCTTGTCTGACCTTATTGTGACACTTGAGGTCAGGTATGTTCATGTCACTACTTGCTCTCCCTATATGATACAATGGAATCCCTTGTCTGACCTTATTGTGACACTAGAGGTCAGGTATGTTCATGTCACTACTTGCTCTCTCAATATGATAACAATAGAATCCCTTGTCTGACCTTATTGTGACACTTGAGATCAGGTATGTTCATGTCACTACTTGCTCTCCCAATATGATAACAATGGAATCCCTTGTCTGACCTTATTGTGACACTTGAGGTCAGGTATGTTCATGTCACTACTTGCTCTCCCAATATGATAACAATGGAATCCCTTGTCTGACCTTATTGTGACACTTGAGGTCAGGTATACCACTACTTGCTCTCCCTATATGATACAATGGAATCCCTTGTCTGACCTTATTGTGACACTTGAGGTCAGGTATACCACTACTTGCTCTCCCTATATGATACAATGGAATCCCTTGACTGACCTTATTGTGACACTTGAGGTCAGGTATACCACTACTTGCTCTCTCTATATGATACAATGGAATCCCTTGTCTGACCTTATTGTGACACTTGAGGTCAGGTATGTTCATGTCACTTCTTGCTCTTCCTATATGATAACAATGGAATCCCTTGTCTGAATTTTCCTTTGTGCTCCCTTCACAGCTGGTCCCCTTGCAGGAACCCTGCACCAAGAAGTCACATGCTCTTGTTGGGTTGGTTTCTGTGGAACATGATGAGGTTGCCAGCCACATGGACAGCTTGACATTACTGGACTTGTACGAGTGTGCAGCAGCAGCAGTAGTCCTGTTCTTGATCTCTTCACAGACCTCCAGCAACTGTACAGGGTTGAACTTTGATACAGGATATGATATTAGTCACATATTCAATAATAGACAATGTCTAAAACCTGAGGAGACTTGTTCTGACTGTTAACATATTACACCCTGCCTCTCTGTCAGCTAAAACCTGAGGAGACTTGTTCTGACTGTCAACATATTACACCCTGCCTCTCTGTCAGCTAAAACCTGAGGAGACTTGTTCTGACTGTTAACATATTACACCCTGCCTCTCTGTCAGCTAAAACCTGAGGAGACTTGTTCTGACTGTTAACATATTACACCCTGCCTCTCTGTCAGCTAAAACCTGAGGAGACTTGTTCTGACTGTTAACATATTACACCCTGCCTCTCTGTCAGCTAAAACCTGAGGAGACTTGTTCTGACTGTTAACATATTACACCCTGCCTCTCTGTCAGCTAAAACCTGAGGAGACTTGTTCTGTCAACTTATTACACTCTGCCTCTCTGACAGCTAAAACCTGAGGAGACTTGTTCTGACTGTCAACATTTTACACCCTGCCTCTCTGTCAGCTAAAACCTGAGGAGACTTGTTCTGTCAACTTATTACACTCTGCCTCTCTGTCAGCTAAAACCTGAGGAGACTTGTTCTGAGTGTTAACATATTACACCCTGCCTCTCTGTCAGCTAAAACCTGAGGAGACTTGTTCTGACTGTCATAATATTACACCCTGCCTCTCTGTCAGCAAAAACATGAGGAGACTTGTTCTGATTGTTAACTTATTTCACCCTGCCTCTCTGTCAGCTAAAGCCTAAGCAGACTTGGTCTGATAACTTATTTCACCCTGCCTCTCTGAGAGGAGGCGTGTTGATCATATTTCTTTGACAAAGTTCAGTCTAACACATAACAACATCCAAACTATGACAAATATTATCAAGTTCAATACAAAAACTGTCTAAAATTACAAACACATTGTTTGACTATGTCATACATAATATCTATGTCAGATTTTTGAAACTACTTTTTTTTAGATTTGGCTTTAGGTAGATTTATATTGCTCATATTTTTCCAAATTTTAAGAATTACGTTTTCAAAGTCCTAATCAACTTTTAGATCTCATCTTCATATGTTTTAGAGTCTTCCTCTCTTCTACCTTGAGGCATCCAGAATAAAACCTGCCTTGTAATGATAGATTACATCTGAACTGTTTGTTCTATCCACAATGAACATCTTTTCTTCAACTTGTCTTTCACTGTTAAAAGTTCTATACTTATTTCCACACTGGTCATATTATCATGTCATTTTAATCATTATCTTCTGCATAAACATACACTTAAAAATGTTTGTACTACGTTGTTGTCACTTCTGCTGCCTTCCATTTGCCAAGCCACACAATCAACCAACTGGACACCTCAGGTCAACTGACAGCACTTGCAATCATTCCTTGTATCAGAATGCACCTTGCTGGAGGGCCTTGATCCATTCTGGACAGCTGAATCGATTGACTTGATTTTTAAAGGCTGGGGTTTGTCTGCTCTAAATTTACTATTCTTGTCCACCTTATATCTTATTCAAAATGTCATTCATCAGGTAAGTTACACTGTATTGTTTAGAGTGTTCTGTGGCCAAGAGCAACTCATTTGAAACTTCATTGTTGTAAGTTAGGTTTCTTTAGCCTTCAGTGTTGTAAGTTAGGTTACTTTAGCCTTCATTGTTGTAAGTTAGGTTACTTTAGCCTTCATTGTTGTAAGTTAGGTTACTTTAGCCTTCATTGTTGTAAGTTAGGTTACTTTAGCCTTCATTGTTGTAAGTTAGGTTACTTTAGCCTTCATTGTTGTAAGTTAGGTTACTTTAGCCTTCATTGTTGTAAGTTAGGTTACTTTAGCCTTCATTGTTGTAAGTTAGGTTACTTTAGCCTTCATTGTTGTAAGTTAGGTTACTTTAGCCTTCATTGTTGTAAGTTAGGTTACTTTAGCCTTTATTGTTGTAAGTTAGGTTACTTTAGCCTTCATTGTTGTAAGTTAGGTTACTTTAGCCTTCATTGTTGTAAGTTAGGTTACTTTAGCCTTCATTGTTGTAAGTTAGGTTACTTTAGCCTTCATTGTTGTAAGTTAGGTTACTTTAGCCTTCATTGTTGTAAGTTAGGTTACTTTAGCCTTCATTGTTGTAAGTTAGGTTACTTTAGCCTTCATTGTTGTAAGTTAGGTTACTTTAGCATTCACTGTTGTAAGTTAGGTTTCTTTAGCCTTCATTGTTGTAAGTTAGGTTTCTTTAGCCTTCATTGTTGTAAGTTAGGTTACTTTAGCCTTCATTGTTGTAAGTTAGGTTTCTTTAGCCTTCATTGTTGTAAGTTAGGTTACTTTAGCCTTCATTGTTGTAAGTTAGGTTACTTTAGCCTTCATTGTTGTAAGTTAGGTTTCTTTAGCCTTCATTGTTGTAAGTTAGGTTACTTTAGCCTTCATTGTTGTAAGTTAGGTTACTTTAGCCTTCATTGTTGTAAGTTAGGTTACTTTAGCCTTCATTGTTGTAAGTTAGGTTACTTTAGCCTTCATTGTTGTAAGTTAGGTTTCTTTAGCCTTCATTGTTGTAAGTTAGGTTACTTTAGCCTTCATTGTTGTAAGTTAGGTTACTTTAGCCTTCACTGTTGTAAGTTAGGTTACTTTAGCTTTCATTGTTGTAAGTTAGGTTACTTTAGCCTTCACTGTTGTAAGTTAGGTTTCTTTAGCCTTCATTGTTGAAAGTTAGGTTTCTTTAGCCTTCATTGTTGTAAGTTAGGTTACTTTAGCCTCGATTGTTGTAAGTTAGGTTTCTTTAGCATTCATTGTTGTAAGTTAGGTTACTTTAGCCTTCATTGTTGTAAGTTAGGTTTCTTTAGCCTTCATTGTTGTAAGTTAGGTTACTTTAGCCTTCATTGTTGTAAGTTAGGTTACTTTAGCCTTCATTGTTGTAAGTTAGGTTACTTTAGCCTTCCTTGTTGTAAGTTAGGTTACTTTAGCCTTCATTGTTGTAAGTTAGGTTACTTTAGCCTTCCTTGTTGTAAGTTAGGTTACTTTAGCCTTCATTGTTGTAAGTTAGGTTACTTTAGCCTTTACTGTTGTAAGTTAGGTTTCTTTAGCCTTCATTG
Source organism: Oreohelix idahoensis (assembly GCA_024509875.1). Classification (NCBI taxonomy): domain Eukaryota; kingdom Metazoa; phylum Mollusca; class Gastropoda; order Stylommatophora; family Oreohelicidae; genus Oreohelix; species Oreohelix idahoensis. The sequence continues at coordinate 64,067 of JAMPIV010012037.1, forward strand.
TTGTAAGTTAGGTTACTTTAGCCTTCATTGTTGTAAGTTAGGTTACTTTAGCCTTTATTGTTGTAAGTTAGGTTACTTTAGCCTTCATTGTTGTAAGTTAGGTTACTTTAGCCTTCATTGTTGTAAGTTAGGTTACTTTAGCCTTCATTGTTGTAAGTTAGGTTACTTTAGCCTTCATTGTTGTAAGTTAGGTTTCTTTAGCCATCATTGTTGTAAGTTAGGTTACTTTAGCCTTCATTGTTGTAAGTTAGGTTTCTTTAACCTTCATTGTTGTAAGTTAGGTTTCTTTAGCCTTCATTGCTGTAAGTTAGGTTACTTTAGCATTCATTGTTGTAAGTTAGGTTACTTTAGCCTTCATTGCTGTAAGTTAGGTTACTTTAGCCTTCATTGTTGTAAGTTAGGTTTCTTTAGCCTTCATTGTTGTAAGTTAGGTTACTTTAGCCTTCATTGTTGTAAGTTAGGTTTCTTTAGCCTTCATTGTTGTAAGTTAGGTTACTTTAGCCTTCATTGTTGTAAGTTAGGTTTCTTTAGCCTTCATTGTTGTAAGTTAGGTTACTTTAGCCTTCACTGTTGTAAGTTAGGTTACTTTAGCCTTCATTGTTGTAAGTTAGGTTACTTTAGCCTTCATTGTTGTAAGTTAGGTTACTTTAGCCTTCATTGTTGTAAGTTAGGTTTCTTTAGCCTTCAGTGTTGTAAGTTAGGTTACTTTAGCCTTCATTGTTGTAAGTTAGGTTACTTTAGCCTTCATTGTTGTAAGTTAGGTTACTTTAGCATTCACTGTTGTAAGTTAGGTTTCTTTAGCCTTCATTGTTGTAAGTTAGGTTACTTTAGCCTTTATTGTTGTAAGTTAGGTTACTTTAGCCTTCATTGTTGTAAGTTAGGTTACTTTAGCCTTCATTGTTGTAAGTTAGGTTACTTTACCCTTCATTGTTGTAAGTTAGGTTACTTTAGCCTTCATTGTTGTAAGTTAGGTTACTTTAGCCTTCATTGTTGTAAGTTAGGTTACTTTAGCCTTCATTGTTGTAAGTTAGGTTACTTTAGCCTTCATTGTTGTAAGTTAGGTTACTTTAGCATTCACTGTTGTAAGTTAGGTTTCTTTAGCCTTCATTGTTGTAAGTTAGGTTTCTTTAGCCTTCATTGTTGTAAGTTAGGTTACTTTAGCCTTCATTGTTGTAAGTTAGGTTACTTTAGCCTTCATTGTTGTAAGTTAGGTTTCTTTCGCCTTCATTGTTGTAAGTTAGGTTACTTTAGCCTTCATTGTTATAAGTTAGGTTACTTTAGCCTTCATTGTTGTAAGTAAGGTTTCTTTAGCCTTCATTGTTGTAAGTTAGGTTACTTTAGCCTTCATTGTTGTAAGTTAGGTTACTTTAGCCTTCATTGTTGTAAGTTAGGTTACTTTAGCTTTCATTGTTGTAAGTTAGGTTACTTTAGCCTTCATTGTTGTAAGTTAGGTTACTTTAGCCTTCATTGTTGTAAGTTAGGTTTCTTTAGCCTTCATTGTTGTAAGTTAGGTTACTTTAGCCTTCATTGTTGTAAGTTAGGTTACTTTAGCCTTTATTGTTGTAAGTTAGGTTACTTTAGCCTTCATTGTTGTAAGTTAGGTTACTTTAGCCTTCACTGTTGTAAGTTAGGTTTCTTTAGCCTTCATTGTTGAAAGTTAGGTTTCTTTAGCCTTCATTGTTGTAAGTTAGGTTACTTTAGCCTCGATTGTTGTAAGTTAGGTTACTTTAGCCTTCATTGTTGTAAGTTAGGTTACTTTAGCCTTCATTGTTGTAAGTTAGGTTTCTTTAGCCTTCATTGTTGTAAGTTAGGTTACTTTAGCCTTCATTGTTGTAAGTTAGGTTACTTTAGCCTTCCTTGTTGTAAGTTAGGTTACTTTAGCCTTCCTTGTTGTAAGTTAGGTTACTTTAGCCTTCCTTGTTGTAAGTTAGGTTACTTTAGCCTTCCTTGTTGTAAGTTAGGTTACTTTAGCCTTCATTGTTGTAAGTTAGGTTACTTTAGCCTTCATTGTTGTAAGTTAGGTTTCTTTAGCCTTCATTGTTGTAAGTTAGGTTTCTTTAGCCTTCATTGTTGTAAGTTAGGTTACTTTAGCCTTCATTGTTGTAAGTTAGGTTACTTTAGCCTTCATTGCTGTAAGTTAGGTTACTTTAGCCTTCATTGTTGTAAGTTAGGTTTCTTTAGCCTTCATTGTTGTAAGTTAGGTTACTTTAGCCTTCATTGTTGTAAGTTAGGTTTCTTTAGCCTTCATTGTTGTAAGTTAGGTTACTTTAGCCTTCATTGTTGTAAGTTAGGTTTCTTTAGCCTTCATTGTTGTAAGTTAGGTTACTTTAGCCTTCACTGTTGTAAGTTAGGTTACTTTAGCCTTCATTGTTGTAAGTTAGGTTACTTTAGCCTTCATTGTTGTAAGTTAGGTTACTTTAGCCTTCATTGTTGTAAGTTAGGTTTCTTTAGCCTTCAGTGTTGTAAGTTAGGTTACTTTAGCCTTCATTGTTGTAAGTTAGGTTACTTTAGCCTTCATTGTTGTAAGTTAGGTTACTTTAGCCTTCATTGTTGTAAGTTAGGTTACTTTAGCCTTCATTGTTGTAAGTTAGGTTACTTTAGCCTTCATTGTTGTAAGTTAGGTTACTTTAGCCTTCATTGTTGTAAGTTAGGTTACTTTAGCCTTCATTGTTGTAAGTTAGGTTTCTTTAGCCTTCATTGTTGTAAGTTAGGTTTCTTTAGCCTTCATTGTTGTAAGTTAGGTTACTTTAGCCTTCACTGTTGTAAGTTAGGTTACTTTAGCCTTCAATGTTTAAGTTAGGTTACTTTAGCCTTCATTGTTGTAAGTTAGGTTACTTTAGCCTTCATTGTTCTAAGTTAGGTTACTTTAGCCTTCATTGTTGTAAGTTAGGTTACTTTAGCCTTCAATGTTTAAGTTAGGTTTCTTTAGCCTTCATTGTTGTAAGTTAGGTTTCTTTAGCCTTCATTGTTGTAAGTTAGGTTACTTTAGCCTTCATTGTTGTAAGTTAGGTTACTTTAGCCTTCATTGTTGTAAGTTAGGTTTGTTTAGCCTTCTTCATTGTTGTAAGTTAGGTTTCTTTAGCCTTCATTGTTGTAAGTTAGGTTACTTTAGCCTTCATTGTTGTAAGTTAGGTTTCTTTAGCCTTCATTGTTGTAAGTTAGGTTACTTTAGCCTTCACTGTTGTAAGTTAGGTTTCTTTAGCCTTCATTGTTGTAAGTTAGGTTACTTTAGCCTTCATTGTTGTAAGTTAGGTTTCTTTAGCCTTCATTGTTGTAAGTTAGGTTACTTTAGCCTTCATTGTTCCAAGCCTTCCTTCAGGACAGTGCCTCACTTGCTCTGATCCCTTCAATATGTCATGCTTGGCTGACTGCTGGTAGCTAGAATTCTGCTGACAGGGTGAACATGACACTCAAGATTTCCCACCACATCATGGGTGGTAGTGGGGGACACTTTGGGAGACCAATACTTAAAATGATTGTGTGCAGTGGTGCTATTTTGTCATTCGCTCACCTCCACCCATTATGCCAGACTTTGCAAGCCATGCAGACACATGACATTTGTGACTAGCTCTCACTAAATATAGAGATGCATTAGTGCAGTGGTTAGTGCACTGGCTTCCTAGCTCAGTGGTCCAGGGTTTGATCCCCTGTTGAGGTGGGATTATTCAGACTGCAAACAGCTCTGCGGTCGACCCCTAGTGTGCAGTATACTCAAGGAAATATTGGCCCAACACCATATTCCCAATATGCCTCAATGGGCATGTAACGGGATCCTTTACCTTTTTTATTCTCACTAAATACAGACTTTGAATGTTTCTCAGTGGTCCAAGAGAAATATTGTAAAATAACTAGACAATGGTGCCATGGTATGATATCTAAACTTACAGTTTCACTTCTCCAGCTGGTCTCCACAGCCAGATGGATGTTGTCATCAAACCAGATGTGGCGGCTCATGCCAGTTGTGTATATGCCAGGAAATTCAGGATCTGCCAGATGTGGAAGTAGAAGAGTGATGAGAATATAGAAGAGCTGTAACATCTCTAGCAGACATCACGAGTGGGACAATGAAGCAGGTTAATGATGGGGTTAATAAAGAGATGTGATGTAAACCTGAAGCTCAATATCAAAACATCAAGTTCAATATAACACACAAAACATGCATTCAAGTTCAGTGACAGAATTATACAAGTTTTCCAGTAATCAGTTTGAAACAAAAACTAGCATTAGATGAAGATGCGATACAATAATCTCTTAAATATGATAACACCTGATGGAAGAACTGACCAAGAAAATTTGAAGAAAAAAAAACTACATAAAATGGTGAAAACAATCAAGTTTAAAAAAAACAAAAAACAGATGACCTAAGAAGAAATTAACAGATTTTGGGGGCTAATGTAAGAAACATAAAACTACAATAAACCAAGTATGCGGCCTAACAATGAAAATATGCAACAATTGTGACATTTAGTTATTTTACAATATTTCTCTTGGACCACTGAGAAACATTCATATTCTATATTTAGTAAGGTGAAAGAATGAAAAATAGCGCCACTGAACTCAATCACTTTAAGTATAGTAGGTCTTACAAATTGTCTCCCACTCCCACCCTTGAGGAAAACAATGACAAAACTAAGAATACTAAGGAAAATGAGAAAACTATTCAGTAGGGAACAAGGCAACAGTGATACTGAGAGAAAAACTTATTATTGTAATGCTATCAACTGGTGTCCTCAGGATGTTCCCTTCCATCACCAGCATCTTTTCCTCAACTTATGTGACACACAAAAAGCCCTGTCATGTAGATTACGTGCTGGAGGGTGTTGCATCAAGATGGACTGACCTAAAAGTTCATGTAATGGCAGGACAAAGAACTGGGTGAAAAATCTAACAGCAAAACCATCAGGCTAGCAGAAAAGGTTATTTCATACACTATAATGTGGTAAAGGGGAAAACTATCCAAATTTAAATGATGGAGAGGGTACAACAAAATTACATCAATAAACTGTAGTGAAAAGAAAAAACAGAATGTAGAGGGATAACCCCAAACTGCACCACCTCCTCCCTCCCTCCCTTATTACCATGGAAAAACAACAACAAAACTAGGCCAACCTGGTACATAGCTAACTTCATCAATAACAACTTTCCTCCCTCGAGATGGCCAGTCAATCTGAAAATAAAAGCTCAATGTTTACATGACATCTCTACATATAATAAATAACTGCAAAGTATTCAGAAAATATTATCCTCAACAAAAGATGACTGTCAAGTGCTTAGCTGTGTTTGCACAATGATAAATGTATATTGCATTACACATGGAGTGACAAACATTGCTCATTATTCACGGCTAATATTAACTCAATGAACTCGAAAACTTAAGCACAATATCCGACGACTTTATATCACAAAACTTTAGCATAACAGCAATAACACAGGCAGACTGCCACTTTGGCCATGAATCATAAGAAAAGCACAGTGTATCATGTGCATAATCAAAACAAGGTTCGCATGGAAAGAATCTCACTATATCACAATCTACTTTCTACTATCTACTTTCCATCATCCAATTCGCCTTCTCTCCACATAATCTCTACTCACACCAAACTCTCTTTTTCGAATCCCTTACCACACATGACCTTTTTCACACATGACCAGTCTTCTCCACCACTTTGTTCACAACAATTCAGTCATGCCCGTGAACTTAACACCAGTGCTTACTGCTACTAATACAATCATGCCCAGTCAAACTTAACACAAACTCACAACTTACATAAACGCATCTAGCTCCCGCCGGAGCATGAGTACTGACATTCATTCTATAAACAGTTCATGACAATGACAATTGATAATGATGGATCATCACAACTGATGGGTCTGTCCAGGACTTGGCAGGACAAGAGACGAGAGTTGAGACAACCTGTCATCTAGACTCCCCAGCAGCAGACAGGTCAAACCTGAGGTACATCAAGGCAGGCAACTGAGACTAAATTCCACAAGGAAAGAAAAATTAAAACAAGAGAGACAGAGAAGCCTGGGACTGAACTGGAAGGAAAGTTTTTCTGTCTACCTCATGCTAACCCAGACTTGATGGATACTGACTGATGGGGTGATGATGATGGACATAAGACTTGATACTGATTGATGGGGTGATGATGATGGACATAAGACTTGATACTGATGGTGGGGTGATGATGATGGACATAAGACTTGATACTGACTGATGGGGTGATGATGATGGACATAAGACTTGATACTGACTGATGGGGTGATGATGATGGACATAAGACTTGATACTGACTGATGGGGTGATGATGATGGACATAAGACTTGATACTGACTGATGGGGTGATGATGATGGACATAAGACTTGATACTGACTGATGCTAATGGTGGGGTGATGATGATGGACATAAGACTTGATACTGACTGATGCTAATGGTGGGGTGATGATGATGGACATAAGACTTGATACTGACTGATGGGGTGATGATGATGGACATAAGACTTGATACTGACTGATGGGGTGATGATGATGGACATAAGACTTGATACTGACTGATGGGGTGATGATGATGGACATAAGACTTGATACTGACTGATGCTAATGGTGGGGTGATGATGATGATGGACATAAGACTTGATACTGACTGATGGGGTGATGATGATGGACATAAGACTTGATACTGACTGATGCTAATGGTGGGGTGATGATGATGGACATAAGACTTGATACTGACTGATGGGGTGATGATGATGGACATAAGACTTGATACTGACTGATGCTAATGGTGGGGTGATGATGATGGACATAAGACTTGATACTGACTGATGGGGTGATGATGATGGACATAAGACTTGATACTGACTGATGCTAAAGGTGGGGTGATGATGATGGACATAAGACTTGATACTGACTGATGGGGTGATGATGATGGACATAAGACTTGATACTGACTGATGGGGTGATGATGATGGACATAAGACTTGATACTGACTGATGCTAATGGTGGGGTGATGATGATGGACATAAGACTTGATACTGACTGATGCTAATGGTGGGGTGATGATGATGGACATAAGACTTGATACTGACTGATGGGGTGATGATGATGGACATAAGACTTGATACTGACTGATGGGGTGATGATGATGGACATAAGACTTGATACTGACTGATGGGGTGATGATGATGGACATAAGACTTGATACTGACTGATGGGGTGATGATGATGGACATAAGACTTGATACTGACTGATGCTAATGGTGGGGTGATGATGATGGACATAAGACTTGATACTGACTGATGCTAATGGTGGGGTGATGATGATGGACATAAGACTTGATACTGACTGATGCTAATGGTGGGGTGATGATGATGGACATAAGACTTGATACTGACTGATGCTAATGGTGGGGTGATGATGATGGACATAAGACTTGATACTGACTGATGCTAATGGTGGGGTGATGATGATGGACATAAGACTTGATACTGACTGATGCTAATGGTGGGGTGATGATGATGGACATAAGACTTGATACTGACTGATGCTAATGGTGGGTGATGATGATGGACATAAGACTTGATACTGACTGATGCTAATGGTGGGGTTATGATGATGGACATAAGACTTGATACTGACTGATGCTAATGGTGGGGTGATGATGATGGACATAAGACTTCATACTGACTGATGCTAATGGTGGGGTGATGATGATGGACATAAGACTTGATACTGACTGATGCTAATGGTGGGTGATGATGATGGACATAAGACTTGATACTGACTGCTGCTAATGGTGGGGTGATGATGATGGACATAAGACTTGATACTGACTGATGCTAATGGTGGGGTGATGATGATGGACATAAGACTTGATACTGACTGATGCTAATGGTGGGGTGATGATGATGGACATAAGACTTGATACTGACTGATGCTAATGGTGGGTGATGATGATGGACATAAGACTTGATACTGACTGCTGCTAATGGTGGGTCATGATGATGGACATAAAGAGAAATGATGGTGATGATAATTGCCATAATCATATTCCCTTACCTTGACCAGCCTGGAACACTGATTGTGTGCACCTCCAACAGGCATATCTAGGTAAATCAGTTTGCTGAGGTCAGGACTAAAATGAGGAAACCTCACAGCTCGTCCCTCCTCACTTAATATTTCTGAAATCATCACATGACCATCTCATTTCAGATCACAAAATACTTCATTTAACTGTCAATCATTACCCTTTAGCTTCACTGGGAGCATAGGCCTTCAACAAACACATGCCAAGTCTTCCTGTCCTGTGCCATCCGCTCAAGTTCTTTCCATGTTTTCCCTCATCATTTTTTAACCTCTGTATTCAGTTCTCTTCTCCATGTGTTTTTTGGTCTACCTCTGCCTCTCTTTCCCTGTGGATTCCAGAACAAGGACTGCCTTGTAATGCTATCAACAGGTCTCCTCAATGTGTGTCCTATCCATCGCCAGCGTCTTCTTCTCAACTCTTGTTCCACTGGCACTTGTCTGGTTCTTGTCATCAGTTCCACATTTGTGACTTTGTCATACCATTTCAATCTTTCTAATCCAGCAAGCACCCATTTATGAAAGTCTCGCTTTTTGGTTGTTGGTTTTTTTTAATTTCTGAAATCATCACATGACTATCTCATTTCAGATCACAAAATACTTCAGTTATTTGTATGAATCAACATTGTTTATTATTTCAGATCACAAAATACTTCAGTTATTTGTATGAATCAACATTGTGTATTATTTCATCACAAAATACTTCAGTTATTTGTATGAATCAACATTGTTTATTATTTCAGATCACAAAATACTTAAGTTATTTGTATGAATCAACATTGTTTATTATTTCAGATCACAAAATACTTCAGTTATTTGTATGAATCAACATTGTTTATTATTTCAGACCACAAAATACTTCAGTTATTTGTATGAATCAACATTGTTTATTATTTCAGATCACAAAATACTTCAGTTATTTGTATGAATCAACATTGTTTATTATTTCAGATCACAAAATACTTCAGTTTTCTGTGTAAATCAACATTGTTTATTATTTCAGATCACAAAATACTTCAGTTATTTGTATGAATCAACATTGTTTATTATTTCAGATCACAAAATACTTCAGTTATTTGTATGAATCAACATTGTTTATTATTTCAGATCACAAAATACTTCAGTTATTTGTATGAATCAACATTGTTTATTATTTCAGATCACAAAATACTTTAGTTATTTGTATGAATCAACATTGTTTATTATTTCAGATCACAAGATACTTCAGTTTTCTGTGTAAATCAACATTGTTATATTATTTCAGATCACAAAATACTTCAGTTATTTGTATGAATCAACATTGTTTATTATTTCAGATCACAAAATACTTCAGTTATCTGTGTAAATCAACATTGTTTATTATTTCAGATCACAAAACACTTCAGTTATTTGTATGAATCAACATTGTTTATTATTTCAGATCACAAAATACTTCAGTTATCTGTATAATTCAACATTGTTTATTATTTCAGATCACAAAATACTTCAGTTATCTGTATAAATCAACATTGTTTATTATTTCAGATCACAAAATACTTCAGTTATCTGTATAAATCAACATTTGATCACAAAATACTTTTATCTGTATTATTTCAGATCACAAAATACTTCAGTTATCTGTATAAATCAACATTGTTTATTATTTCAGATCACAAAATACTTCAGTTATCTGTATAAATCAACATTGTTTATTATTTCAGATCACAAAATACTTCAGTTATCTGTATAAATCAACATTGTTTATTATTTCAGATCACAAAATACTTCAGTTATCTGTATAAATCAACATTGTTTATTATTTCAGATCACAAAATACTTCAGTTTTCTGTATAAATCAACATTGTTTATTATTTCAGATCACAAAATACTTCAGTTTTCTGTATAAATCAACATTGTTTATTATTTCAGATCACAAAATACTTCAGTTATCTGTATAAATCAACATTGTTTATTATTTCAGATCACAAAATACTTCAGTTATCTGTATAAATCAACATTGTTTATTATTTCAGATCACAAAATACTTCAGTTTTCTGTATAAATCAACATTGTTTATTATTTCAGATCACAAAATACTTCAGTTTTCTGTATAAATCAACATTGTTTATTATTTCAGATCACAAAATACTTCAGTTTTCTGTATAAATCAACATTGTTTATTATTTCAGATCACAAAATACTTCAGTTATTTGTATAAATCAACATTGTTTATTATTTCAGATCATAAAATACTTCAGTTATTTGTATGAATCAACATTGTTTATTATTTCAGATCACAAAATACTTCTGTATAAATCAACATTGTTTATTATTTCAGATCACAAAATACTTCAGTTATTTGTATGAATCAACATTGTTTATTATTTCAGATCACAAAATACTTCAGTTTTCTGTATAAATCAACATTGTTTATTATTTCAGATCACAAAATACTTCAGTTATTTGTATAAATCAACATTGTTTATTATTTCAGATCACAAAATACTTCAGTTATTTGTATAAATCAACATTGTTTATTATTTCAGATCACAAAATACTTCAGTTATTTGTATAAATCAACATTGTTTATTATTTCAGATCACAAAATACTTCAGTTTTCTGTATAAATCAACATTGTTTATTATTTCAGATCACAAAATACTTCAGTTATTTGTATAAATCAACATTGTTTATTATTTCAGATCACAAAATACTTCAGTTATTTGTATAAATCAACATTGTTTATTATTTCAGATCACAAAATACTTCAGTTATTTGTATAAATTAACATTGTTTATTATTTCAGATCACAAAATACTTCAGTTTTCTGTATGAATCAACATTGTTTATTATTTCAGATCACAAAATACTTCAGTTATTTGTATGAATCAACATTGTTTATTATTTCTTACTTACTACTTAGTTATTTCTCTTCTACCCTGGGGTGTAGAGTCTTGCCATAGAGAGCACCATACTATTCTATCAGCTGTATTTCTCCAAGCCTGGTCCCAATCTAGTCCTCTGTCCTTCAGGGATAGTCTAATGTTGTCATCCCAGCAAAAATCTTGGTTGCCCTGGAGGTCTGGATCCTTGACTTTTAGTTTCCCATTTTTGTCATTGTAGCATATCTTCTTCCATTCTGATTACATGGCCAAACCATTGTAATTGGGACCCACTTAGGCCTGAAAGTACTGGGTTTTGAGGCCTTGACGTATCATCTAGTTGCAAATAATGTCTCTTGTTGTTACTTCAACCACCTTCCTCAGATACCTCATTTCTGAGGTTTGATATGGCTTTTGTGGGCTGTAGTCATTGCCTATGACTCACATCCATAAGTCAAGACTGGAACATAGGTGAAGCGGTATACAGCCATCTTCGTCTTCTTACCAATTTCTCTTTTGCTGAGGAATCCTCAATTTATGTCCTGAAAATGTCTCCCTACTGCTGCTCTTCGAGTAGCCAACTCTTCTTTGATGCCTCCCTTCCGGTCTATGACAGCTCCAAGGTATTTAAAGTAGTTGACCGGCTCCAGGATCTGGAGGTAATAAAACTGGATCTCGTATAGTGGAGGCGTCGACAATTCACTCCCTGTGGCAGTATCTGTTTGGGACTCAAAGCTGCTCACCTGTGGGAACATTTTCCGCATGCGCTGACAACACACTAAGTCCCAGGTCAATCAGCAGCAGATTTCCAATATGTCACGAGTTCTTATTATATACCACCATAATCTGATTACGTTTCAAATTATGTCTAATTTACCGTATGAATGGTTTAAATTGTGTTTTTTTTTTAATTTAAATTTTTTAATTTATTTTTTTTAATTACTTTTATTTTTATTTTATTTATTTTTTTTTATTTATTTTTTTTTTAAATTTTTTTTTTTTTTTACATACTTAAATTTGATTATGACTGGATGTTACAAATGTATGTTATTATTTTACCTTGATAATGTTGTATGCTTAAATAGTGTTCAAAATACATGTGCGATTGAATGGATAAGGTATGTAAGATGACAGAGAGAAGAAGGGAAGAATGTAAGACGGGCCTGCGTCCCCAATTCTTAACCCTTTGAAAATAAAGTTCGTACGTTCGTTCGTTCTATCTGTCTGTCTATCTATCTATCTTCTTTATTTTAAAACATACTTTAATTATGGTGATTATTGCAAATGTTTGATGTTATATTACTTTTATAATGATAAATGCCTTAATAATGCTTAAAGTAAATGTGAGGATGGAAGGATACAGTATACATGATGAGAGAGAGAGGAAGGGCAGAATGTCAGACGGGCCTGCGTGCCCAATTCTTAACCATTTGAAAATAAAGTTTGTTCGTTCGTTCGTTCTCCCAGAATAATCTGATGCCTTCTTTCTTCTCGTGAAATCACCATGGTTTTTGTTTTGCAGCTGATGACCATCCCTCATTTCTCCAGCTCTTCCTTCCAGACCTGCATGTTGGACTGAAGATGTGCCTCTGATTTAGCAATCAGGGCAACATTGTCGGCTAATACCAGCTCTGAAAAACAGATGTCTCAGCTGCCAGTACCCCAATGAATTCTTTCTTGTCCTCTTCTTATATGCTTTGATGACGTTGTCCATGAGGAGCATGAAAAGATAAGGGGACAGAATATCACCCTGTCTTACACCAGTGGTGGTCCTAAACTCTTTTGTCTTATGGTTTGTCATCCTCCAGTTCTTCCATCTTGATGCCATCTTCATCACCATTGGTTTCCTCTTCTGTCATTGTGTTAATCGATTCTGAGGCTTGACCTTGCTCAAACTAAAGGAAATCTGAGAAATATTCTGTCCATCTTTCCATTAATTCCTTTGGAGCAGTAAGCAATTTGTCTTGTTTGTCTTTTATAATAAATTTAAGAGTGCACTGTTTTTCCTTCCTCATGTTCTTTAGAGTCTTGTAGAACAATTTCTGGTTTTCTTGAGCATCTTTTTCTAGCTTTTCTCCAAATTCTTCCCAGGACTTCTGTTTTGCTGCTAGCACCATGTTCTTGGCTTCCATTCTGAGTATCACATATTCTCTATACTTCTCTGTTTTTCCAGCTGTGTTTTTAGCTTGTAAGTATTGTTTCCTAACCTTTTTCCTTTCTCTTATATTCTCTTTAACTTCTTTTCACCAAGGTGTCCTCTTTCCCTTCTTCCCAAGTTGAACTTCACCACATGCTTCTGCTGCAGCTTTTATGATGTTCTTAAACTTAAGCCAGAGGGTTTCAAGGTCATCTGATCGTTCTTCTAGGTTTCTCACGTCTGTTACAATAAGCCCGTGATTCCTGGTCTTAACATCTGGCTCTCTTAGCTTGTAGGCCTTAATCTTCATCTCTCCTGCTTGAATACTTATTTTCTTGCATGATGATGGGCAATGCCTAGGCTGAGCAGCTTTCAGTTGTTCTTTTAACTGTCAGCAGATAGTGATCATTTCCAATCTCTGACCATCTCCAGATTCTAGCATTCCACGCATACTTGAATGAGCTTTTCCAAACATTGGCATAGTTGGTTCACATCTATTGTATGAATGTATGCACTTATGGGGGACCTTTGAGTTCATAATGACAAGGTTTTGCTCAGTGCAGAATCTAAGGGGTCGCTTTCCATTGTCATTCAGTGTATCTTCTCCATATCTCCCAATAATTCCACCCCATCTAGTATGGTCATTTCCAACTCTGGCATTGAAATCTCTGAGAAGGATAATTTTATCCAGGCAGTCATCGACTGTCCTTTGAAGCAGCTCAAAGAATTCTTCACTGACATCTGCTCGCTCATCTTCATTTGGCCCATATACAATGACAAGGTTGACTATGGTTTCTCCTTTTAGATTTAGCAACATAATGCACTCCGAGACAAAGTTCCATCCATTGATGTTATTTGTTTGGTTTTTAGCCACAATACAACCCACACCCCCTTTAGCTTTTTCACTTGTGGGGACTCCACTGTAGAACAGTGTGTTGCCACTGCGACAGATAACTCCTTGCCCTTTTTCTTAGTTTCCATCAGAGTCAGGATTTCTAATTTTGCTTTCTTCATCTCCTCCACCAGCTCCTCATCTTTCAAGTTAATACTGCTAATGTTCCATGATCCACAAGTCCTAGTCTGTAATCCGTGCCAGTTCATCATCTTTAACTCTTTCATTCCAGAGTTATTGTGCACGCTGTGCCAGACTTTTTTGTGGGCAGAATTTTATAGAGTGAAGTGTTCATCATTCAGTCTAAATTTTTTTTTTGTGAATTTTCCTTTGAACATGTACTTATTATATACCAAACTGTAGGGAAATTGATAGAGAATTGTAATATATAATGTCTTTGGTAGTATTAACACAAGTATGTTCGGTATACTTAAAACATTTTGCATGTAAAATTGAAAAATGCTAAAAAGTTGACTGCAGAATACGATCTTACCAAAGACAAATTACTGTTGTTGACAATAAAACTTTCTTTTTAGTCTTCAAACATCAAGTTAATCCATATACAAAGTAAAAAAAACATGCTTATGGCCACAATTAGTACATTTAGTGTTATTCGCACCAGTTTTTCCGTGGTCCTTTGTAAGAATAAAATAAATTATGCAATCGTGCATTACGTAATTTTCAAACAAAAAAAGAAGAATAACGTCATATAAAAACTTTTTTAACTCTTGTTTAATGTTTTAATAGTATCTCTAGCTTCATCTTCTACCAAGAACTAGTGATTAGATGTTACAGTAGGTCTAGTTTTGTTACTTTTTGATCGGCCAGAATATGACTACGCCCACTCATCAACTAAATCTAGTGTGTCTAGCTTTTCTGCACAGATTCCGTATTTTGACAACAAACTGTGACTACCAAACAATCATCATCAATGTCAGCAATGTTTCAAAGTAGGTTGACACAATTATTTGCTTAGGAGACTTAGAAAATGTAAATATAAAGCGTGACATATTTCTCTAGCAATAACAACGAAAAACGCAAACACGCGAATCTTCACAAAAATTGTGATAATAACATCAAAACACGCACATGTGCTGATTAACTACAGTCAAATTAGTTGTTTAGATAGTAGCGGAAGTCATTCTACGAGTTTTAATATATGAACTACATTAAACGGATGATTTTTAGGGTTTATGCGTGATAAACTAAAAACCACGCTCTGAGCGTTGTTCTGGCATGGCGCGTTGAATTTTGCAACGCTCAGAGCGTTGGTCTGGAGTCAAAGAGTTAAGATCAGTCCGGTTTTCTCTGTTATTTCTTGCAATCAGTTTTTAAGGTAAACAGGTGATTGGCCTGTTGTGCCTTTGCAAGGTGGAGGGGCTGCCTCATTACGGCCTACATGCATGCCGTTTCTCCTCACTTTTTTCAGCCAGGTTTGGGACAGGCCTAGGTGGAGTTATGTTTATATTTCAGACCATAAAATGCTTCAGTTATCTATATGAATCAACACTGTTTATTATACATATCTAGACAGACATAAACACAACAATTTTTCTCCCACAATTAAATTACTCAGTAATCTGCCCAGCCAACATTCATCACATGACATAAATGATGTCTGTAGCTGTTGCTTATTTATATTCCACTAAGAAATTCCCAATATCAAGAGTCTGCAGATATTGCATCAACAAGGAGCTATGTGTAGCTATCTGTTGGACTCAAGGTTGCCACTAACTGCCAGCCATAACTAGACTTTAGCGACCTCTAGCAACACGCCTGGTGCAAGTAGAGTGACCTGAGAAGAGACATGGGAAGCCCTTGAATGGATCAGAGAAGTCAGGAAGGCTTGGTGACAACCTGGTAATGGTCTATGTCCCACAGGGAGCTCATAGGTAATTGTTGTAGTTTAATTCAACGTTGAGGTACAGTTCTGTAGATGGGACCCCAAAGAGCTGGCTAACTACATGTTGAATGGTTGTATATGTCTGGTATGTTGATGTTTGGTATTGATGATATATATACATACGCCCACACAGGGCTACTGTAAACAAGTCATGAGGACATCACAGTAACTCACGATGATGAAGTCAAGGAAGCGTTAAACGACCGTTGACGTTTCGACACTTTATTACAGGACGACAACAGGTTACGCTGACATCAATACATAGTCATGTTGAACCCAATAAATACAATGTCAGTATAATGAGCGAGCTCCAATGCTAATATCTTCAGTGACTCTTTCCCGCACAGGAGGAAAAGTCACTACAATGTCAAGTGACAACAAAGAGAAAAAATGGTGTAAAGTTATTTTTACCTTGCCAGCAATCCAACGAATAACACCAACACAACACTTGCCATCCTTGGCGCTTAGAATAACACATGGGGATAAATCTTAGACATTCTTTTGTCACACAGAGGCTTTCTTTCCCCGAACGCCTAGCCAGATAGGAGACGCTGCGCGTCTTAACACCTTGAAAATCTCAGCTCGACTCCCCGAACAAACAGCCTTCTTTCCGCACGCCAAATTGTCGCGCATGCGTCGTAAGACGCAAGTCCCCTGAGTTAAGCTCAGGTGGGCAATCTGAAACATTCCAGGAAAGGCTGACCACTCGAGCTATATATGGTCAGGTTGCAAGACCTCGGTCCTAAAATTAGACCGTTTGGATACAAGACAGGTGGGATAACAACTACTTCTGACTTAAACCAAAGTATATAGCGAGTAACTCCCCTTTGACTAAGAATCTGAGAATTACGTCCCCAACTGCCTTTAACAGTAATGAAATGAATTCCATTAGAATTTAGGGTAAAGAAAACTTATTGACAAGACTCTCAGGCACACTAACCAGAAGAAGAACAAAGATATCAGAGTAGGCATAAGATGATGGCTAGGACATGAGCAAGTGTCTGGAGTACTGGAAAGCTCGTAAGACAACTGTCAACACTACGGGCATGACATGATAAACAGAAGCATTATAAATATACAAACAAGGTAAGTGTACAGTTTTAGTGGATGCAGGCAACAGATTACTGGACATCATTTGGCAACAAGACACTTACCATAAGAATTCTTCTGAATGTCCACGTAATACAAGAAGCTCCTGAAAAGTACAAGCCAAAAGCGTGTTCTTGCTACCAGCAATTTTAGCACCAGTAAGTAAATACAGCTTGTTTAATACATTCATTTTTTTAATTTGCAGTTATCTAGTCAGCGTGTCATTCAAGCAAATTGACCAATCACAGGAGTTATTCACATGCAAGGGGCGTTCAGAAAGTAATGCACCACATCGTTTTTCTCAGCTAATAATGAAGATAGAAGCATGAAATTTTGCACACTTCAAATATGGCATGTGCTAATTGTGTGCATCAAATTGCACCACAACCGGCCAAATAATACGGCTGCCCTAAACCGTTGAAATTGAGCGTGTTAGCAACTTGCGTTTTAAGCAGCGAATTGTGATAGAATTTCTCGCTGCAGAGAAGGAAACTGTTGTGAACATTCACAAGCGTCTATGTGATGTGGATGGAAGTTTTGCAGTCGACAGGAGTACAGTCAGTCGCTGGGTTCAGAGAATCAAAGAATCAGGAAGTGGAGATACGGAGCTGCTTGATCGGCCACGCTGTGGACGTCCTGCCACAGCCACCAACGCAGAAATGTTGAAAAGCGCTGAGGACATTATTCTTACTGATAGGCAAATCACTACTCAACAATTGGCCTTACAGCTGTCAGTCAGCATTGGTAGTGCAAATGCAGTTATAAAAACTCTCGGATTTTCTAAGGTTTGCGCAAGATGGGTTCCTCGAAGTCTCACAATTGATCACCGATTGTGAAGGAAAGCAATTTCTTCTGAATTGTTGGAGCGTTTCAATGCTGATGGAGAGAACTTTTTGGCTAAGATTGTTACAGGTGACGAAACCTGGGCACATCATTTTGAACCTGCGACAAAAAGACAGTCAATGGAGTGGCATCATCCGCAATCACCATGAAGAAATAAATTCGAGACAATTCCTTCAGCTGGAAAGGTCATGATCACTGTCTTCTGGGACATTGAAGGTGTGATTCTTGTGAACGTTATGCCAAGAGGAGAGACAATCAGTTCGCAAGCTTACATTAAGACATTGAAAAAACTCAATCAACGTTTTCGCAGAGTTCGGCTGCACAAGAATCCAGCAGACCTGCTTCTCCTTCACAACAATGAGCGACCTCACACAAGTCTAGCAACACGGGAAGCAATCACCAAATTGGGTTGGACTGTACTACCCCATCCACCCTATAGTCCCGATTTGGCACCCTCTGATTTTCATCTATTTGGTCCACTTAAACATGCACTCCGTGGGACAAGGTTTGAAGATGATGAAGGAGTGATTCATGCAGCAAAGAAATGGTACATGATCAAGACCAAATCTGGTACAGGGCTAGGAATACATGCACTTGTTTCGCGCTGGCATAAAGCCGTACAAGTTGATGGGGATTATGTTGAATAATACCGATGTTTACATGACATATCCATATATACTGTGTATAAATTTCATGCTTTTTGAATAAACAGAGCCTGAGAAAAACGATGTGGTGCATTACTTTCTGAACGCCCCTCGTATAATCATGTTGAGTCATTCTGGCAGACTGGCCAATGATTATTTCATTTAAACTACACAGCAAATAATTACAATACACATTATCCTTTACCACATAACATGGTGGGCTTCTGTCGGATGTCTCTAACACAACAAAAATGTACGAGGGACGGTCAAAAAGTAATGCCTCGTAATTTTTAATTTCATTCAATAGGCAAGAAAACAGATAAAATTCACATTGAAATGTAGCCCCAAGTCTGAACTTCAAAAATGTATTTCTCAATGTAGTCCATCTCGCACCGTTATTTTGTCCTTTTTTACAGTTTTTGTCCGGTGTCCTCAAAGTGATTCGCAAAGATCTTCTTTCAATTCAAAAAGATTAACCAAAGTCTCATCACCTGTCACAATATTTGATAAAAACTCTTCTCCTTCAGTTTCGTAACGGTGCAGGAGGTTGATGGCTATGGTTTTCCTTCAGCATTGAGGAATTCTATGACATAACGTTGTTTTAACCGAACGTCTTTGGCAGCCATTTTTAAACTGTTACAGTGGTGCCACCTGTTACTGAAACAGGTTGGTTATGCTATACAGTGCAGAAGAGTGTTTGAGGAATCCTGCTAAATTTACAAATTGCACACCGATGCAGTATTTACATACATAAAAAATAGGAGGCATTACTTTTTAACATTCCCTCGTAATATGCAACAGAAGGACCTAAAACAGTAAACTATATTCTAATGCCAGTAATATACAAGCAGGCTCAAAGAAAAAACAAACAAAAAAATCCTCCAACTGCTTAACTCAAAGCAGATGCCAACAAATTCCAGATGCCAGGTCATAGAGGCTAATAAAATTGTATATGTCTTGTGCCTATACCTGTTATCATTATTACTGGATTGTTCCTGCTTTAACTGTTCCTGCTTTATGTAGGGACTGATTTAGATTTTATTGCTCACAATACATAGAAAAAGTGACTTAACCACGGCCATTCATACTTTGGTTATAGATAGCTATGCTTCAACAGTCATCAATAACTAACACTGAATTTTTAAAATCTAGTGCAAAGCAGTTAGTATTAACTATGAGAATTCGGTAATTGGCTGCAAGGGTGCATGTAAAAATTCAGAAACTAATAACATTTTTTCACATAACAGATAGCATATATAGTTTTTCACTGGACAATTTGTGTCATGGAACCATCGTTCAGACTAAATGCCTTTGTTTCCTCTTCCACTCTTCTTCTCTAATTTTCTCTTTAGTCTCTCCACTTTTCTCTTCCTTTGTGGTTTCAGTTCAAGAAGATGTCTGATTGTTTCCAGAGGGTGTGTCCTATTCACCATCACATCTGATGCATGTATAAATTAGTATATAAACCAATAAAACAGTATTGAATCAGTTCTACAAATTAACGGTTCACGTGAAACAAGGGACATTTTGGGTTTTACCCTTCAACAGCCACAGTTACAAACAGGTGACAAGAACAAGAATTACATATAGATACTACAAAAACATACGATGATGAGAAACATACAGAAAATGAGCGATACAAGCAGATGGAAAAAATAAACAACCACAGTGATGAGCGAAAAATGAACAATAATAATACAAGAAAATCATAATACCTGAAAGAAATACCAAAACAAGAAAGTAAATAATCAACGAAACGAAAAAAAGAATGAACAAAACTATCGAACACGTAAAAGGTAACTTAGCTAGATCGGAAAATGCTTGGAATAAAACACTGAGGCACTTTATCAAAGAAATTCTGTATCAAAGGAAATGACGTTTAAGATCGCGACAATAAGATACGAAACGAACCAAAACAAAAACATAAGAAGACAGATCGGAAAAAACAACGAATAATGAAGAATTAAAAAGAGATAAAAACCACCAGAATTTATGCAAAATGATGTTGGATATTAAGCCCTTTAGGAGTTAAACAGCCCATTTGAAAAATAAGACCATTCTCCAACAAAAAGCGAGTCCGGTCATCACCGACACATGAAAGGAGGGCAGTAACATGAATATCGGAATTACCTGAATGGTCAGGCCTATTGAAATGAAGGGCCACCGGTAAATGTTTGTCGTGATAGATATCATTTAAGTGCTCACGAAACCTGTCTGCCAAACGTCTGCCAGTTTCACCAATATAGGTAATGCCACACCTCTTGCAGATGATAGCATAAATCAGGTTTCTAGATTCACACGTGAACGACTCTCTAATGACAAATCTTCCTTTCGGAAAAGTGACTGTCTGAGTTTGGAGTACAAACAGACAGCTCTTACATATACGGCGTTGGCATGGTTTAGTACCAAAGTATGAAGGGCCAGTATGTCTCAAGCGACTGTGTACAAGAATATCCCTAAAATTCCTATCCCTACAATATGCCACCAAAGGTGTATCACGAAACAACTATTTTATGTATAAATTAGGAGTTACAATTTGGCCACATGTGTTATGCCAGGAGCAGAATGAAAGTTGAGGCAAAGGTCAAAATATTAGATCAGCCTGTCTGTCCAAATCTCAACCTTTATAAAATACATTGTGTGTGTTCTCTTTAATCATCAACTGTATTGCTTGTTGTCCAATTCTCTTCATTCACACACATGTGTGTTTGTGTTCACATTTAGTATTTGCAGGATGTGAATGAGACATCTGTTGATGAATGTTTGGAGTTCAGAAAAGATATTCTTGGTGACATGCCAGGTTTCTCAGCCACAGAGTAGGGCAGATTTTCATTTGTGTTAACCTAACTTTATTTATCTGGGAAAGAGTTACAGAGTTCTACACTAGGTACAGAGAGAGAGTATGAGATGAATATGACTTTATTTATCCCGGTTTGTTCTTCCTTATCTGTCAATGCTGCTACCCAAACAGTCAGTGCTGCGAACTGCTGTCATCAATCCACTGACCATTACCAGATCAGTTTGCCTTTTATTTATTTTTTCATTTTCCGTGAGACAACTCTGAATTAATTTTACAATAACTGCTCTATTTACAGGGAAAGTCATAGCATGATGTGAGGTCAGGTCGAGTTGTTAAGTTAGGGTAATCTGAATGAGATCAGAATTACGAGCACCAAGTAATAGTATTACTACTTACTTTCTCTGAAAACAGAATTTTAGACCAAGTCTGTAAGGTTGATGGTTCCAACCACAGACAATGACACCTGCATCATCTGGGGCCCACACTGCCTGTTGGTGTACATGTATCAAGTCATTCAATGTGTAGTATATACACGTACACACATCTATAACACAACTTCATATGCAAATATCAATCACTTTCTGATTGTTGTGAACATTTTTTTTCTAAAAGATGACATTTTCTAATCTGTGTAATGCTTCTTTACTTAACACACACCTGTTGTTTCCACAACCAAACTGTGTAATGATATGACACATCACATGGCACAAACAAAATTACAATACCACTACTTCAAAAATATAGATGACAAAATCCACTGGCCACATACTAATGACAGTTGTAGAGGATAATGAGCTATAAACACTAAAACTCAAGTTATATATGATGACGATTCCATGACACCTCTTAAAGTGAGCAGACAGCAACAAATGTGTATGTGATGGACATCCTATGATGTCATTTTATGACCAGACTCTCACCTGACCAGGTGAAACATCTTCAGGTAAACTCTCTAACACACTGATGATGTTGGTTTCTATATCGAGCACACAAATGACTGGACACACTCGTTCTGTTAACTGCTCACCCCAGTGTTCCACATGCACAAACTCATCTCCCTGTAACAAAGACAAACATCCTATAGTATCAGTGATAAGGTTGATAAAGTTGGTTTTTTTTATTCCCGTAAATGATATCCACCAAAAGATAGATATAAGTGGATGGAAGCAGACATCATCATCATCATCAGTTGATAAGATCTCTATGGTGTTGTTTGCTCCACTGTAGTGTATGGAATGTCAACTTGACTTACGCAGTGGTGTGTAGACATGGATTGAGTGTATAATGTGCGAATGTTAATAAGGGTTCGTGGTGTTGACAAATGTTCTTTTCTCACACTCATGTATGACTGGAAGTCATCGACACCAACGACTGTGTACCTTTTCTAAAGTTTAATTGGACGTACACACTCGACAGCACAGATAGTGACAAATCACAGGTTGGCATAATACATCATGGTACAGTGGATAACTGGTCTTGCAATGTTATGTTACATGGGCACTCATGTGGAATAATAGTATCAAGGACTGTCAGTAGCCAAGCCCTCAGTATCGCCCATACATATATATCATCTGACTTCACTGACTGAGCACGTCAGCTTATAAACAATATTTCAGATGGCTTCTAAACCTAATCTCGTCTAGCGACGATTCTTCAACATAATGTTCAGCACATATTTTTCCATATAATAATATTGAACCGCTAATAACGGGTTCTCATGTGTAGCAGTGATCTCTGGACTAAACAAGCGATAATACGGGCATCCCTTTTCTCTTCTTGAAAGTCACTACATGTTTTGGTTCCAAGATGGCTTCACTCGTGAGCTGTCACTCACGTTTGGATACAGATAATGAATCTGTCCTAAAGTTAGTCATTCATAAAACATTTCATTGCTCTGTAGATTTGATCATGAACAATTGACTGCAATCTACAGGATATAGTGCTGCTAGGAATCGAAGTCGTTTTCATCGAGTCAAATATATTCTCTTAGACATTCAAATCGTACCTATCGAAAATGGTGGCTTCGTACGAGAGTTCATAAGAGTGTCTATTATTACCTTGGTATCAGAAATATGAAAATGCCATTCCTTGGCAATACGAATAAACACTGGGGTAAAGCATACACGATAGGTCTAGACGACTATCACTTTCCCCACCAATACTGAGATCACTTTTTCCCGGCGACAAGCCGACATAGAAAAACACAGTCCCTATCGGGACGAAGCCAAATCACACCACACTCTAGCGACACATCCGCCGAATAGCCTTTGACCTCTCTAGAGACAACAGAACATATAGTTCGACTTAGATATGTAAAGATATACAGATATAAGACAGACTCGTCCTACTCAGACAAACAATACACATAAATTCAGGCCATAGATATTCTGAAGCAAGAACAATCTATTATTACCCAAACGAAGAATAAATCGCAGAAAACTGGACTCACCCGCGGAGTTCGATCGAAGAGACGGCACAACTTTCAAGGGAAGTAACTCAATAATGACTTTCCCTTAAGCACTATTTTGTTTACAAAATATTTGCGAACATAACAAGAATACCAATGTATAATATTGTAAGATATCCAAGACTGCACGTAACAGTCTTACCACACCTCCCGGGAAAAAAAAAAAAAATGGAACTTTTTTTTTTTTTTGAAATACATCTAGGAGCAACGTACAATAGGCTCACAACGCATGAATAATGCGCAGATGAAAATATCAGGAATACCTATAACGCCTAATATGAGGCTAAGTCGACTTATGGAGCGACTGGTGAGAATGTGTCTCATAAACTGAGAGAAATTATTTCTCTACAAGTATATTTTTCCAGGAAGGTGTCATCAAAGTATAATACAATTCTGGCAATTACACAATGCCTAAAAAATTCATATCATCATTTCGCATTAGATATCTTAAATTTATGATTTATGAAGAAAAAATCATCAAAGCACAGCGGTGAATAAACATCAATGAACCGCTATGTAGTGATACAATCATTATATTATTAAATTACAAATGTGTATCTATCATGATATAGAAAAGGAACTACTATAGAACTAGACATATCAAGAAGTCTAAGCCCTAATAGTTATGTGGAATCATGTGGGCATCTTGACAGAATGTCTGCCATCACATTATCTGATCCACGAATAGCTCGCACAGAGAAATGAAAAGGTTGAAGAGCAATTGCATATCGAGTAGACCTCGAGCTCTTCAAATTCTTACTCTGTATAGCAGTAAGAGCTTTTTGGTCGGTTTCTACTATGAAATGTGCGCCTAGAAGGAATCTCTGTAGTTTGAGGATCGACCAAACCATAGCTAATAGCTCACGGTCTAAAACCTAATAATTCCTTTCTGCCGCATTAAGTTTTCTGGAAATATACATTACAGGATGCAGAGTTCCAGAGTACTCTTGCATTAGTGCCGCTCCAATCCCAGTGGATGAAGCGTCACTACGAAGAACGAATGTCTTATCTTTAGTGGGTAGCACTAAAATAGGTGGTGTTGAAAACAGTGTTTTAATCTTATCCAGAGAGCATTGGCATTCCTGAGACCAGTGGACCACATTAGGCGAACCTTTCTTTAGAAGTGTTGAGAGAGGTGCCATGATAGAGGATAGATTCTGAATGAATCTGCCATAAAATTGAATAAGACCTAACAGACTTCTCACCTGTTTTTTAGTCTTAGGGATTGAGATGTTAAGTATCTTACTAGTATTATGGTCCTCTGTCTTTAGGAAACCATGACCAACTCGGTGGCCTAGGAAAGAAATTTCGCTAAAACCAATATAGGCTTTAGAGGGTTTCGCTGTCAGGTTGTGCTCACGCAAAGTAGACAGCAATTCATCTAACCCCGAATAGTGATCTTCCCAAGTATCGCTGAAAAGACAGATGTCGTCTAGATATGCAATGACATCTGACCGATAAGATAGGATTCGGCGCATCATGCGTACGAATGTAGCTGGTGCGTTCATAAGACCGAAAGGCATAAAATTCCATTGGAACAAACCTCTAGGTGTTGAAAAAGCCGTGAGAGGTTTGGCGCGTTCAGATAAAGGAACTTGCCAATATCCTTTAGACAAATCAAGTTTAGTGAAAAAATGAGATTTGGAGAGTCGAGTAAGTAGCTCTTCCAGTAAAGGCATAGGTTCGGCATCGAACTTCGTTACTTGATTCAATTTTCGATAGTCAACGCAAAGACGTATGTTATTGTCTTTTTTACGAACAATAACCATCGGCGAAGAATATGCAGAGGTGGATGGTTCGATTATTTTCAAATCTATCATCTCATCCAACTCTTTCTCGACCTGTGCTTGAAAATGTATAGGTATAGGATAAGGTCTAATCCTAATAGGAGTATGGTCAGTTAGAACAATGTCATGTTCAATGACATGCGTTTGTCCAGGGATGTCAGTGAGTACATCCTGAAATGTTTGCAACATAGTTGAAACTTGTCGCTGTTCTCCTAGAGACAAATCAGGGGAGACAGTAACGTTCTTCCATGATTCACTAGAATGAAGTGGGATCATTGGAAGAGGAAGATTTACATCTGAAAAACTTGTTTCCTCATCCTGTATCACGGACAGTGATGAGTAATGACCATGTGGTACTGGAGAATTGTCCGTTGCTTGGAAAATGGGTTGCAAATAATCCGGACGTTCATGGAATTCAGTAAGCATATTGATGTGGAAGGTTTTATGCTTCCCATCAATATCGACAATATAGTCGACATCGGAAATTTTCGATATTATATCGTACGGACCTTTCCAAGAAATAAGTAATCTGTTTTCCCTACAAGGTAGTAATACAAATGCTTTGTCACCAGGACAAAGTTGTCGTAAGCATCTCTTCTTATTGGCAAATTGCCTTGCCTTCTGTTTCGCAAATTCAGAAGAAGAAGTTGCTAATTTGCATGCTTCGATAATCTTTTGTCTCAACGCGATGACATATTCGTAGGATGACTTTGTGTCATCGTCAATATTGTCAGATGTAATGAGATCGTGAAGCAACGACATAGGGCCACGCGGACGCGCGCCAAAGACGAGTTCAAAGGGAGAAAATCCTGTATGTTCATTGGGTACCTCTCTGTAAGCGAAGAGGGCCGCAGGTAAAACTCTGTCCCAGTCTTGAGGATGATCCTCAGTTATCTTCCCCAGTAAGTTTTTAAGTGTTCTATTAAGGCGTTCGACCATACCATTAGACATTGGATGGTAGATACTACTTAAAGATCTATCTATCTGCAGAGTAGACATTACTTGAGACATGGTATCTGATATTAGTTGGGTGCCATGGTCTGACAATATCTCTCCGGGGAACCCCAGACGAGAAAATATAAGCCAAAGAGCATCTGCAATATCAGCAGTAGTAATGCTCTTCAGAGGAATAGCCTCTGGCCAACGTGTGCACATATCAACACACGTCAAGATAAACTGATGTCCTCTGGCAGACTTGATCTTAAATGGACCAATTATGTCTATGGCCATTTTTTGGAACGGCCGAATAGGAATGTCCGCCGCCTGAATGGGTGCAGCATGCCGTGGACCTTTGGATTTAACTTCCTGACATACTTTACAAGATCGACAATAAATCCGTATGTCCTTGTTTACCAATGGCCAAAAGAAAGCCGCAAGGACTCTTGACTTAGTACGGGAAAAACCCATGTGTCCAGCACACTGAGAGTCGTGAGCGTGCTGCAAAATTTTAACTCTCAAATTCTTGGGAACCAGGATTTGAGAATGACTTGACGTAATGGAGTCTTGAACCATACGTACAAGTACGCCATTCTTCTTTGTAATCCACGATTTACGACTTGTGTCTTTATTCGGATCACCTTTAGTTGCAAGAATGAAGAATTTCTTCAGAGTGGGATCATCTTCTTGCTGTTTTATAAACGAGTCACGAGAAATTACCAAGGGATTATCTTGGTTATGCACTTCATTATCTTCAGTAGATGAAGTTTGAGGCATATTAAGAGCCTGAGCTCTAGTGACTACAGCGTTAGCAATCTGCATGTTTTGCCTTTCCCACGTGGAAATTTGTTGCGGAGTGCATTCTCTGACTCCGTGAATGCGACCGATGATGAGGTCAGCGATCGGATTCGGAAGAAGACATGCGTGTACATCTCCTGTAAAGAAAGGAGTAGCAATCCTAATGATAGCAGTAGAGTATTTCTCTAATGTGCCGCCAAATGTTACACATTTGACTACTTGTCCAGTGGCACGGGAAGGATCTACGAGTGACTGCCTAACACCAATTGTGGTGCATCCAGAATCAAATAGCACAGAGACTGGATTGTTATTCACTAAACCCTTATGTAAGACAAGAGAACCTCTTCCATCATGCGCGACTGATGCCGGAAGAGCAGGAAGAGGATGGCCACAGCTTAAAGTAGACACTGTGGTTGGCTCAAATAGCGTTTTGCATTGGGGGCACTGAGATGCTCTCCCAAAATCAAAAGCGGCACATGCCATATTACTAGCATCATTATTATCTTTACTCTGTTTATAGGCTTCATTGGACTCTTGTTGTGCAGAGTTTGCCTGAAAATGTGGTTTATGTCTTTTGTATTGAGATCTACCTCGGTTATTATCACCTCTGTAGTTATTGTTACCTCTATTGTAACCCCTATTTGGGTTTGAGTCATAGTTCCCTTGGTTACCATTATCATATTCATTATAATGAGTATCTCTGTAATTATGATCTTGTTGACTCCAAGACGGATAACCCTGATAGTTTCTATAATTACTTCCTCTACGGAAATTCCTATAATTATGACCACCCCTGTGTCGAGAGCTATCAGCTCGTCTCCAGTTCTTTGAAGAAGAACCCTGAAATGATTGGTTACCTTGGTTTTGATAACTATTATGGTTACCTTTTTTATCAAATCTGTTTTGAGGTCCCTGAAATCTGTGTGAATAATTGGGATTGTATGGTGTTGCTGAAGCAACTGGCATACTCTCCTTAATCTTAGTGTTGCCAAAAGTCACGTCGGGGTGTGCAGTGACATATTGGGAACAATATTCTTCCATTTCTTTTAGAGATTTGGGTTTACGCTCATGTATAAATTCAAGGAAAGGTTTGTTCACACATGACATAATCTTATCTCTGAGCAACAAATCCATAAGTCCTTCATACGTTTTTTTTCTGTTTTGGAAAGCTCAATCCAACGATCAACTGTGAGACGTGCCTTTGCAGTGAATTCTGAGAATTCTACACCCGTCTCAGGCACCATCGTTTTTAAATAAAAGGCGATAGCCTTCCTCACTTAGCTGATATTTTTTTATCAAAGCCGCCCTAATGACATCATAATTATCCTTATCTGCTTCTGCTACAAGGCATAATCTAGTCAAAGATTCACCTTTCAAGTTTTCTGATAATTGATTAGCGTATTGTGATTTATCCACATTATGTGTACGACAAGAACGTTCAAATCTATCCAGCCAGAATGTAATATCGTCACTGGACTGATTGAACGGTGGAACCTTAACCTTGTAAGTAGAAGGTTTACCATTACCACTAGATGCCTGATTAACATTACTCATACTTGTCAATCTCAATTTCTCTAACTCAAATTCATGTTCTCTTATTGCTTTTTTCTCTTCAGCATCTAATCTTTTTTGTTCAGCCTCCCTGTCTAATCTTTTTTGTTCAGCTTCCCTGTCTAATCTTTTTTGTTCAGCTTCACTGTCTAATCTTTTTTGTTCCGCAGCAGCTTCTCTTTCTAATTTTTTTTGTTCAGCTTCACTGTCTAATCTTTTTTGTTCCGCAGCAGCTTCTCTTTCTAATTTTTTTTTGTTCAGCTGCAGCTTCTCTTTCTAATTTTTTTTGTTCAGCTTCAAATCTCCTTTCCTCCACCTGCATCTGCAATTTCTTTTGTTCAGCAGCAGCCTCAGCTTCTCTTTCTAATCTTTTCTCTTCTGCCATAGCTCTTCTCTCTTCTGCAGCTAATGCTTTGTCATATTGAGCAACAGCCCATTGTTCTAATTGTTGACCAGTCTTATCAAGGGCTTTCCCTTGTGTAATGAAGTATTCCAATGTAGACATGATGTCTAACAATAATACTAATCACCTGAAATAATAATAATACCACAAGTTCTTAATGACTTGATTAATCAGTATACTATCTCAATATCTGTGGGTCACAAGCCTTTAATAAGGTCTTGTATAATAGTAATAATAATCAGGTACTGGTTTATACCATAATCCAAGTGCAGTGCACAGGCAATTGTGTCTTATGAAATATACCTATATAAAACATATGTCAACCAACAGAATACATAAAGTACAAATAGGACTGACAATACAAGAACGTTTGCAGAAATCAAAATAAATCAAATAGGGAAATCAATGAAAATAATCACTGAATCTGCAAAAAATAACAACACAAATGACGTCACAATATATGAATATAAATTGTGAATAGAACTGAAAGATAGAAAAGGTTAGACCAACAAATTACAAACAAATCAAAACAAAACTAAAGAACAAAGAAATATTACAAAAATAACAATAATTACAGACTTCACAGCTAACACAAAAGCAACAGTTGTCGCAGCAAATTTTCAATCAAGAAAATTGCACCTATAGAAAACGCCCACAACGGACCCTCTATGACGTGGGATATTCTGTTGTGAGGACGCCGCCCAACCTTAAACACAACCCGCTGACATAGAAACTAACATACTATACAAACAAATAACATGTAAACATAAATATATATAAATTATGTGTATGATAGTATGTGTTGCAAAATAGGCTCAGTTTTACAGTAATGGCAAAGTTATTTTTATGAAAATAAACAACCTGCCACTTTATTCAATTAAACATTCTGGCCTTAAATATTAAAGTTCATATACAGAAAACAAGAAGATCCATCGATGAAAATAGGACTTCTTAGTTCACTAATACTGTCTTCCTGTTGATATTGACAAGAATTGATCCAACTGTTCTGTGAAACTCTGTAATGTCTAATGTAAAAATGTCAACAACGCTGACCTACATACTGCATTCACTTGACAGGTCACGTGACGAAGTGTTGACAAATAGCAAACCAATACTGCAAGTGTGTCGTATCAGCCACAGGAAACGGTCTGGTATCGGTACTCTGTTGACTTCTGAACTTCTGCGAGGTCAAACCCAGAAAGCTGGTCCACCAGTTGATAAGGTTGATAAAGTTGGTTTTTTTTATTCCCGTAAATGATATCCACCAAAAGATAGATATAAGTGGATGGAAGCAGACATCATCATCATCATCAGTTGATAAGATCTCTATGGTGTTGTTTGCTCCACTGTAGTGTATGGAATGTCAACTTGACTTACGCAGTGGTGTGTAGACATGGATTGAGTGTATAATGTGCGAATGTTAATAAGGGTTCGTGGTGTTGACAAATGTTCTTTTCTCACACTCATGTATGACTGGAAGTCATCGACACCAACGACTGTGTACCTTTTCTAAAGTTTAATTGGACGTACACACTCGACAGCACAGATAGTGACAAATCACAGGTTGGCATAATACATCATGGTACAGTGGATAACTGGTCTTGCAATGTTATGTTACATGGGCACTCATGTGGAATAATAGTATCAAGGACTGTCAGTAGCCAAGCCCTCAGTATCGCCCATACATATATATCATCTGACTTCACTGACTGAGCACGTCAGCTTATAAACAATATTTCAGATGGCTTCTAAACCTAATCTCGTCTAGCGACGATTCTTCAACATAATGTTCAGCACATATTTTTCCATATAATAATATTGAACCGCTAATAACGGGTTCTCATGTGTAGCAGTGATCTCTGGACTAAACAAGCGATAATACGGGCATCCCTTTTCTCTTCTTGAAAGTCACTACATGTTTTGGTTCCAAGATGGCTTCACTCGTGAGCTGTCACTCACGTTTGGATACAGATAATGAATCTGTCCTAAAGTTAGTCATTCATAAAACATTTCATTGCTCTGTAGATTTGATCATGAACAATTGACTGCAATCTACAGGATATAGTGCTGCTAGGAATCGAAGTCGTTTTCATCGAGTCAAATATATTCTCTTAGACATTCAAATCGTACCTATCGAAAATGGTGGCTTCGTACGAGAGTTCATAAGAGTGTCTATTATTACCTTGGTATCAGAAATATGAAAATGCCATTCCTTGGCAATACGAATAAACACTGGGGTAAAGCATACACGATAGGTCTAGACGACTATCACTTTCCCCACCAATACTGAGATCACTTTTTCCCGGCGACAAGCCGACATAGAAAACACAGTCCCTATCGGGACGAAGCCAAATCACACCACACTCTAGCGACACATCCGCCGAATAGCCTTTGACCTCTCTAGAGACAACAGAACATATAGTTCGACTTAGATATGTAAAGATATACAGATATAAGACAGACTCGTCCTACTCAGACAAACAATACACATAAATTCAGGCCATAGATATTCTGAAGCAAGAACAATCTATTATTACCCAAACGAAGAATAAATCGCAGAAAACTGGACTCACCCGCGGAGTTCGATCGAAGAGACGGCACAACTTTCAAGGGAAGTAACTCAATAATGACTTTCCCTTAAGCACTATTTTGTTTACAAAATATTTGCGAACATAACAAGAATACCAATGTATAATATTGTAAGATATCCAAGACTGCACGTAACAATCAGTCTGGTCAACATAAACAAGACTTCCATTCAGTCAAGTAACCTTCTGCAAGTTGGTGACTGTTAAAAACAAAAGTTATATATTATTCCACAGTTAACCTTCTCACACAGACAAAATCTACCTCCAGTTAACTTGACAACCGTGTGACTTCTCACCTGATAAGCTGAACAACAAGTAAGCACAATCAACAATAATCTTCTTTTAACTGAAGTTTACTGAACCTAATAGTCGTCTGTCAGTTGTTTAACACTCCATTGCTTGTCTGTCTGTGCTGACAACAAAAACTCGGACATTTATTAGCTCAAATGTACACATACCATTTATGAATTTATTAGCTGAAATGGATAAATACCCTTTATTAAGTTATTAGCTGAAATGTACACATACACTTTATGAAATTATTAGCTGAAATGTACAAATACTTTATTAAATTATTTGCTAAATGTACACATACACTTTATGAGATTATTTGCTGAAATGTACACATACACTTTATGAAATTATTAGCTGAAATGTACACATACACTTTATGAAATTATTAGCTAAATGTACACATACATTTTATGAAATTATTAGCTGAAATGTACACATACACTTTATTAAATTATTAGCTAAATGTACACATACACTTTATGAAATTATTAGCTGAAATTTACAATTACACTTTATTAAATTATTTGCTAAATGTACACAACACTTTATGGGATTATTTGCTGAAATGTACACATACACTTAATGAAATTATTAGCTGAAATGTACATACATTTTATTAAATTATTAGATGAAATGTACACATAAACTTTATGAAATTATTAGCTAAATGTACATATACACTTTATGAAATAATTAACTGAAATGTACACATACACTTTATTAAATTATTAGCTAAATGTACACATACAGGGAGCTGCGGTACCATAGTGGTTAGTGCACTGGCTTCCTAGCTCAGTGGTCTATGGTTCGATCCCCAGATGAGGTGGGATTTTTTTAGGCCGCAAACGGCTCCTGGGTCGATCCAGCCCAAATGGGTACCAGAGCAACTCTGGGAAGGTTAAGGCAGCAGGCGTGATGCTGACCACATCACCCCTAGTGTGCCGATGGTCAAGAAAATATGGGCCTAACACCATATTCCCAATATGCCTCAATGGGCATGTAACGGGATCCTTTACCTTTTTTACACATACACTTTATGAAATTATTAGCTGAAATGTGCAACTACACTTTATTAAATAATTAGCTGAAATGTAAACATACATTTTATGAAATTATTTTCTAAATGTACACATACACTTTATGAAATAATTACCTGAAATGTAAACATACACTTTATTAAATTATTAGCTAAATGTACACATACACTTTATGAAATTATTAGTTGAAATGTACACATTAATCAATACCCTTTAGCTCCCCGAGGAGCATAGGCCTTCAACAAACACATGCCAAGTCTTCCTGTCCTGTGCCATCCGCTCAAGTTCTTTCCATGTTTTCCTCATTATTTTCACCTCTGTATCCAGTTCTCTTCTCCATGTGTTTTTTGGTCTACCTCTGCTTCTCTTTCCCTATGGATTCCAGAACAAGGACTGCCTTGTAATGCTATCAACAGGTTTCCTCAATGTGTGTCCTATCCATCGCCAGCGTCTTCTTCTCAGCTCTTGTTCCACTGGTTCTTGTCATCAATTTCACATTTCTGACTTTGTCATACCATTTCAGTCCTTCGATTCTATGCAAGCGCCCGTTTATAAAAGTCTGTAGCTTTTGGTTGTTGTTTTTGTTGCTCTCCATGTCTCAGAGCCATACAATAGGACTGACTTGACATTTGAGTTGAAGATTCTTATTTTCATGTTGGACTTGATTTCTCTTGTTTTCCATAAGTTTCCCAATGCAATGAAAGCTCCTCTTGCTTTTTGTATTCTTATTTTGATATCATTGTCTGTCCCTCCAACTCTGTCTATATTACTGCCAAGATACGTATATGATTCTACATCCTTTAGTGGTATTTCTTCAAGTTCAACCTTGTTATCATTTCTTGCATTTATTCTCATAATCTCTGTCTTTTCCCTATGAATTTTCAGGCCCACTTGTTGTGACCTCTCATCAAGTATTTTCATTTTCTCTTGCATCTGATTATGGTTATGGGACAGAAGAGCCAAGTCATCTGGAAAATCCAGATCATCAAGCTGTTTAGTCAAATTCCACTGGATTCCATTTCTGTTGTGTGATGTAATGTTTTCATAACCCAATCTATTGCTAGTAAAAATAGAAATGGAGACAAGAGGCATCCCTGTCTCACTCCCATTGTAATCCTAAACGGTTCTGTAAGTTGTCCTTCAAGAAGAACTCTGCATGTCATGTCTTCAAAGGTCTTCCTTATTAAGTTAATGATCTTCATGGGAACTCCATAATACTTCATCAATTTCCAAAGTGATTCTCTGTCTACACTGTCAAATGCCTTTTCATAGCCCACGAATCTGATGTATAGCGGTGAATTCCATTCCTGACTTTGTTCAACTATTATTCTCAATGTGGCTATCTGGTCTGTACAGGATCTGTTTTGTCGAAAACCTGCTTGTTCATCTCTCAGTTGCTTGTCTATGGACTCTTAATCTCTCAAGGATGATTCTGTTTAATACTTTTCATGGCACTAATAGTAACATTATTCCTCTATACTTTGTGCACTCTTGTAAATTTCCCTTCTTAGGCAACTTGACCAGATAACCTCCCTTCCATTCTGCTGGTATTTCCTCTCTCTCCCAGACTTTGCCAAGTAGTTTGTATAATATCTCTGTAGAGGAATCAATATCTGTTTTGATGGCCTCTGCTGGAATTCCATCTGGACCAGCTGCTTTTCCATCTTTCAGAAGCGATATGGCTTTCTTTATTTCTTCTCTACTTGGTCATTCACAGCTGATTAGTAGCTCCTCTTCTGCTGGCTGGATGTCGGAGGGGATTAGTTGGAGCTGGTCTATTGAGAAGTTCCTCAAAATGTTCTGTCCATCTCTTCATTTGTTCTTTTATATTACTAAGCGAAGGATTCAGGCTTTCGAGCATAAATGTTATAGAAGAATTTTGCGCATTTGCTATAAAGAGCACAAAACAAATGTCTATGTTAGAGAGAAGATAAACACCTATGCAGGCCACCAAGAACCACTTTTGTCAACAGTGAAACGTCGAAAGCTTGCCTGGTTTGGGCATGTAACTCGTCATGACTCCCTTTCGAAAACGATCCTTCAGGGAACAGTCGAAGGTAAACGGAGAAGAGGAAGGCAGAGAAAATCCTGGGCTGATAACATCAAAGAATGGGCAGGACACGGTTTTTCCACACTTGTACGCATTGCTGAGGATAGAGAGCAGTGGAGGACCCTGTCTGCTGATGCTTCCACCATGGCACCCCTACGACCCATGACCGGTTACGGGCTGAGATGATGATGATTACTAAGCAATTTTCAATTCTTATCTTTTATGAGGCCATTTGCTTGCTTATATTTCCCTGTTCGCTTCTTTGTGCTGTTGTATAGGTCCCTCATATTTCCTTTGGCTGCAGCTTCCTCTGCTTCCCTTGCCAACTCTTCAGTATACTTCCTCTTGTCTCTTTTGATGTTTGTTCTTACTTCTTTGTTTGCTTCTATGTACACTTCATGAGCCTTGGCTTTGGTTCTTCTGGTTTTGCTTCTGTTTAAATCTGCTTTCTTGTTTTTCCTGTCTTCTATCTTACTAATGGTTTCTGTTGTTATCCATGCTTTGTGCCGATGTTCTCTTTTTCTCAGTACTTCTTCACATGTCTCGTTCCATATATTTTTTACTTGTTGCCAGTGGTCTTCTGTATCTGCTTCATCTTCCAGCTGTTGGAGTACTTGGTATTTGTTGGATACTGTGATGGAACATTTGTCTCTTATTTCCTGATTTCTTAGATATCCCACATTATACTGTTGTCTATAGCTATATACTGTTGTAAATTTCTTGAGTTTTAATTTTGTTTTAGCCAACAGAAGATGGTGGTCTGATACAACATCTGCTCCTCTACATACTTTTACATCATGCAATGATGACCTAAACTTCTTACATGCATATGTGATCAATCTGATTCTCAGTTCTGTGGTCTGGTGATATCCATGTTGCTTTATGTATTCTTTTATGTGGAAATATGCTTCCTCCTATAGCTAGTTTATTTGAAGCACAGAAGTTAGCTAATAGTTCCCCATTCTCGTTCATCATACCTAACCCATGCTTTCCCATAATTTCTTCAAAGCCGGTGTTGTCTGTTCCTATTTTCGCGTTTAGGTCCCCCATCAAAATTGTGATGTCCTTTCTTTTCTTTTTGTCCAAAACATTTTGTAGTATGGTGTAAAAGTCTTCTTTCTCAGATTCTTCTTTATCATTTGTTGGTGCATAACACTGGATGATGTTTATATTTACTTTCTTTTTGGCTGATTTAAACCTTGCTGTTATAATTCGGGGTCCCATTGCTTCCCATTCTATAAGTGCCTTCTGTGCTTCCCTAGACAGCATTATAGCCACCCCTTCACTGTGGTGGGCTCTTTCCTCCTCATGTCCTGAGGACACCATTTCTCCTGTGATCAATCTCCTCCTCTCTATGCCCTTCCACTGTGTCTCGCAGAGGCACAAGATATCAATCCTGTAATTTGTCATTTCCACTGCTACCTGTGCAGTTTTCCCTCGCTCACAGAGAGTGCGAACATTCCAGGTGCCAATCCTGGAGATTTTCCTAGACCAAAAAAGGTTAGTCAGCAACCAGACTCCTTTCGGCTTTCTCTGGGTTGCTTCATGCGCCTCCTTTCCAGAGGACCTTCTTCTGTCTTGGGCGGCTGAGTTGATTTATATTCTGTATTTACTTGTCCATGTTTGTTGAAGTTTTTTGATAAAGGTTTTTTACAGAATGGGGTAACCAGCCCCATGCCCAACCCTCCTTAGTCGCTTTTATGACATGCATGGTAGGGTACAGTGTTACTATTCTTTGCTCCCCTTTCTTGCCCCGGTAACACACGGGAGGAAATGTACACATACACTTTATGAAATTATTAGCGGAAATGTACAAATACCCTTTTGACAGTGTCAGGCTTCCCACTTGTTAGATCATCATCACCATCACCACCACTAGCAGAATCTTTAAAAGCTTTTGGATCAAAGAAACTTCCAGTGCTGGGTCTCTTCTTCTCTGCCATGTACAGAATATGTCCTTCTGATGATGACCACTCAAATGACCCAAACTGTCCTGAGGCAGAAACTCACAAGTTATTGTTTCACACAGAAATATACAAGTTATTGTTTCAGACAGAAACTGACACATAGTTATTGTTTCAGACAGAAATATAGAAGTTATTGTTTCACAAAGAAATATGTTATTGTTTCACACAGAAATACATAAGTTATTGTTACGGACAGAAACTGACACATTGTTTCACACAGAAATATATGTGATATATTGTTTCAGACAGAAATACATATGTTATTGTTTCACACAGAAATATGTTATTGTTTCACATGGAAACTCACAAGTTACTGTTTCACACAGAAATACATGTTATTGTTTCACACAGAAATATATAAGTGATTGTTTCACACAGAAATACATAAGTTATTGTTTCACACATAAATATATGTTATTGTTTCACATGAAAACTCATAAGTTACTGTTTCACACAGAAATACATGTTATTTTTTCACACAGAAATATATAAGTTATTGTTTCACACAGAAATACATAAGTTATTGTTTCACACAGAAATATATGTTATTTTTTACACAGAAACTCACAAGCTATTGTTTCACACAGAAACTGACACATAGTTACTGTTTCACTCAGAAACATACAAGTTATTGTTTCACACAGAAACTGACACATAGTTACTGTTTCGCTCAGAAACATAGAAGTTATTGTTTCACTCAGAAACATACAAGTTATTGTTTCACACAGAAACTCACAAATCATTGTTTCACACAGAAACTCACAAGTTACTGTTTCACACAGAAACTCAAAAGCTCCTGTTTCACTCAGAAACATACAAGTTATTGTTTCACACAGAACTAAAATAACTTCATTGACTGCAGTTACTTCACATTTTGATTAATGTCAATGTTGTTTGTTCTGTAACACTGATAGATTTAGTTGTTGAAATAAACAGAAGATTGGTATTGTGTTAATGTTTTTTTCTAAGTTCTGAAAGTTCAACTACACCAAATTTGCAAGACACAGTTTGTTGCTTGTTAGAAATTGAAGATTGCTGGTTTCTGCTTGATCTGAAACTATGTTTGATGTGTTTGTTGAACTAAACAGAAATTTTCTTATCTTTAGTTTTTAAGTGATTTCAAAGCTCAAACTACAACTTATGAAATGCTATTTTTGCTTGTAAGCACATGAATATTATGCAATCTTACAGCTCTCTACAAGGAATGGAATACCCAGATTTTGAGCTTCTAAGATTTGAAACACATCAAATAAATAAACTTCCTATCGGGTTAAATAAAAATTGGTGAAACAAACAAAAAGAGGAAGAAATAAACCTGGCTGAAAGACTATGTTATCTTGTGTAAACAAAGTTGGTATGCATCAATTTTTAGAATGTGTAAATGTACATCTAAAAGTAGCCTATATAGATGTCACTGCTACATTAAGACAGTTAAACCTGGCTTTGATAAAGATAAAACTAGAAGTTACCATCATTATCTATGATCTTTCCATGCTTGTCAAGAGCTAACACATCAATGGTCTTTAGTCTTCTAGTGCTGTCAAATATCTGTGAGAACAATTAAACATATCTGTCAGAACAATTAGACATATCTGTGAGAACAATCAGACATATCTGTCAGAACAATTAGACATATCTGTGGGACCCAAACATGCAGCAATAGAGAATGCAGTCAGCGACCCATAGCTTGACTGCTTGCGTCAGGGTCAGCGAACCAGAGCTAACCAAGACCCTACTCCACCTCCAAGTGGTGGTCCTGGAAACAGGCTGCATCACTGCAGTCTGGCTGAGAGAGTAGGGATCGAAGAGGGAAGGCAAACCTGGTCCCCAAAAATGCTGTGCTGAAGTTGGATGTGTCGGCTGAAAGGAGCAGATATCGCAGCTCCGGTGTAAACAGACACAACGCAACCAACGTCCTTTTCAGGACAAATGAGGAAGAAGAAGACATATCTGTGAGAACAATTAGACATATCTGTGAGAACAATTAGACATATCTGTGGGAACAATTAGACATATCTGTGAGTACAATTAGATATATCTGTCAGAACAATTAGACATATATGTTATTGTTATACAGAATTGACATCATTGCAATCCGGGCAAACCCATAGGTGCTCAGTCTCCATCAGTATATGTCGAAGAGTGTGAATGCTAACTGCTCCTGTAGCTCGCTGGTTGTAAACACGACGGATGCATCCTCTCATACGTCCATCTCTACTAGCCTTAAGTTTGATGCCAAATTCCAACAGTCTTAACCTTGATGATTTATCTATTGCAGTGTCATTCTCTAACAGGCGATCATTAATTGTTCTCAGTATATCTCCCTTATCCATATCTAGTGTCCCCACTATGTTTGCTCTTGATGCTAGTCTGTCAGCTCTTTCATTACCACATACCCCAGCATGACCAGGACAGTATATCCACACCAGCTCTTGTAGACTGGAAGCTTCTATGAATGTTTTCCATTCATGCCGCAACCAACTACTTTGAACCAGTCTGACACAATGATAGCCATTGTTAATGAAGTTTCAGTTATCCACCTTTAAGGCTGCAGTAACAGCCTCGACCTCCATTCTAATGCTGGAAGTTGTTATCTTGCAAGCCCCGCTATGTTCAGCGACGATTCTGCCCTGCACCTGAGCAGAGAAGCCCCAACCGGATTTCTCACCACGGATCACAGACCAATCTGTATACACAACAGCATCATCATCCCTGGAATGATCATGTATCAGTTGATTAATTTCCAATTCTGCTTTTCCATTCCCCCAAGTTCTACACTCTCTGCCAAGGCTGATGATGACATGCTGGTAGTTAATACAGTTCTCATCTGACATACTCCACTCTTCCCCCTTGAATATATTGTCGACTGTGGCCACCTGTTTGATTGTTGTCTCTGTCTGTGCCATTCATGACATTTCTCTCTGTATTCTTGCTCCCTTAAAGTTAGCTATGTTACCATGTAGGGGTGCCATTTGTCTGTGGAAACTCGCATATAGGCTTTTGCTTGGGTCATCGCAAGTCTGGATTTAATCGACAGCACTCCAAGCATATACCTCATTGTCACAATGGGGGTATCTCACGTACAGCCCAAGACTATGCGCATCCCTTTATTCTGAATGCGTTCTAGTCGTTCACATTGTGTTACTGAAAGCGTGAGTATTCCCAGCCCGTACTCAATGACCGATATGACTAGCTGTTGATAAAGAAGAAATAGTAATCTCTGCTCCAGACGTGCCAC
This sequence comes from Oreohelix idahoensis, assembly GCA_024509875.1. Classification (NCBI taxonomy): domain Eukaryota; kingdom Metazoa; phylum Mollusca; class Gastropoda; order Stylommatophora; family Oreohelicidae; genus Oreohelix; species Oreohelix idahoensis. The sequence continues at coordinate 104,437 of JAMPIV010012037.1, forward strand.
GGCCATTATTTTCAGGGCCTACTCCTGCATTTCTGTGTGATTTGTTCAACATGGTACTTATACGAGAGCCCGCGATCAAATGTAACTCCTAGGTATTTGAGCTTTTCTTGCCTCTCAATCCTCTGTCCCTTGAGAGTAATAGCTGGGAGGTCTGCTCTCACAATAGAGTTGTTTAAGGGGCACCATATCACGCAGGCCTTGTTGGGATTAACTTTGCAGCCAGTTTCCTCGCACCATTTAGACACCTCCTGTAGTGTCCCATGTATGCTATTAACCATTTTTTGTCGGTCAGAGCCAGTTCTGTAAATGAGTATTTCATCAGCAAATGTCAGTGTTCATCCCAACCCAGTTGGTTGAATGGTGGCTACTTTTGCTGTATAGATATTAAACAGCACCGGTGATAGTGGAGAACCCTGGGGTAGTCCCGGCAAATGAGCAGTGGATCTGATGTCCATGTTCCCAAGCGAAATGCCACTGACCTCTCAGTCAAGGCAGCTGCTATCCATCTTGTAAGCCAAGGGTTAACACCGCAAGCCATTACACAGTTTATTAATGTTGCAAAGTTCACACTGTTATAAGCATCATCTAGGTCAATTCCTAATGCAACCGTTTCTTGCTTATCCTGGAACCCCTCATACACATCATAAGCAAACGTTCTGGCGTTACCCCCATGTTACTTTCATGGGCCTATAGCTGCCAAGAGTAACAGGTAGGATCTGTACATTTTCGAGGTGATTCATTATTTTTCATGCTACTATCTTTTCTAGTAGTTTACCATAGACATTCTGCATTGTAATAATTTTGTAGCTGCTGAGAAGCGTGGGGTCTTTACCTGGTTTTAGACATATCTGTAAGAACAATGAGACATATCTGTGAGAACAGTTAGACATATCTGTCAGTAGACATATCTGTGAGAACAATTAGACATATCTGTCAGAACAATTAGACATATCTGTCAGAACAATTAGACATATCTGTGAGAACAATTAGACATATCTGTCAGAACAATTAGACATATCTGTGGGAACAATTAGACATATCTGTCAGAACAATTAGACATATCTATGAGAACAATTAGACATATCTGTGAGAACAACACAATTAGACATATATGTGGGAACATCACAATTAGATGTGGATGTGAACACATCATAACTTGACATTTTTGTCTTGCTGGTCAATAACTCACCTCTAAGTACTGCTTGTCCTCATTCTTTTTGTCTTTCTGGTTACGTACAACTGCCCTGAGTTTTCCAGAAGGTGACAGTTTGTTCCATGATCTAAATATGAGATAAACACAGCCAAACTGATAGTAAATATGAGAAAATATAGCAGAATTGATAGTAAACATAAAAAAATATAGCAGAAACAATAGTAAGCATGAAAAATACAGCAGAAACATGAAACATATAGCAGAAACATAGTAAACATGTGAAAACACAGCTGAACTGATTGAAAAAAATAAGGAAATACAGCAGAACTGATAATAAACATGAAAAATAGAGCAGAAACAATAGTAAACATGAACAATATAGCAGAAACAATAGTAAGCATGAGAAAATAATATTTTAGAACTAATATTAAACATGAAAAAAACATAAAGCTTATTGTAAGCACAATAAACTACAGGAGAATTGATAGTAAGCAATAAAATATAGTAGACGTGACAGTACGCATGATACAACACTAATCCAATAGTACAGTTGATAGTAAAATGTAGGCATAAGACATTATCAACTCTGTATGAGGTAAGTACACAAGTAATTTATATATGGTAGGAAAGTAAGTTATATATGAAGGTAAGCCAATAAATAATATGTGTATACGGGGTTAGTCAGAAAGCATGTTGAACACTGATTTTTTTTAAAGTAATTTGAATATGAGAGTTATTTTAGAAAGTAAGTTATATATGTGGGAAGAAAAATAAATTAAATACGAGTAAGTCAGAAAGTTAGATGAAGTTAGAAAGTAAGTCTAATATGAAGGTAATTATACAGTAAGACAGTATTACAGCTGTGCAAGTTCAATCTATAATTCTGTAACAAAATATGAGTTTTTTTGTAAAAACCTACTCATTTTTAACTTCCTGTGGCCCCCCTTTCCCAAGGACATCTCCAGTCTGTGCAGCAATGGTGTGCCAACGAAGCAAACTTGTTTTCTCCTTGCGATCTATGTCACGCTGTGACCAGGAAGACTGGACAAGAAGTGTTTTCCCATCTCCACTTGGGAATATGTCTGCTCTTGTTGGTGTTGGATAACTTGTTAGCTCTCGGTAAATGGAAACAATTTCACTCGTCTGTTTAAACACACACACAAATTATAAATAAACAGTGATGCTACACAAGTTCTTAAAGCTGTTTTCTTTGCAGCAATGTTGGATTAGTAAACTGTTATTTCCACTGAGAGAAACTAAACAGAAGATAAGTTCATGTAATCTGTCCAGTTTTGTGTCAGAGATAAGCTGGGAGGTCACAGAGAATCTCAACATAAATAGCAGAAGAGGCAGCAAAATCAACCGAAACAAAGCATAGCTATCAGAAAATAGTCCACAATAGAATATTAGTAGTGAACAAAAATTGTGTTAACAGGACCTGAATGCAGAGGAAAGAATAGTAATACAGTAACCTGCCAGGCATGTTGTCAAAGGCAACTAAAAATGGCTGGGCATATGGCATGCTACCTAACCCTGTAGAAACCATACAAATCAATATGTATAAGTCAACTTGTAGAGCTTTTCCACGAATGGTACTGGTGTCGGCCATAAATGCTTTCTCTGTACCACATATGTTGGGCAACTTTGAAGCAAATGTTTAGCAGTCATTTTATCAGTGCCACAGTTATACTGATCAGTAGTTCCTATCTTTAGCTTATTGAATAGATGGTATCTCAATCTGTTGTGGAACTAAAGGCCAGAATAAGATGCTGGCATTGGACAGGACGCACAGAAACAAAACAAGCTGATAGCATTATAGTGTATTTCCTGTTCTGGAGCACTCTGGGAAAGAGAAATAGAAGGAGAAAAAAACAAACCTAAAAAATTTTTTTTTTTAACGCATGGAGAAGAAAGCTGGAGACGGACATGAAAGGGATAGAGTAGACAAGGAAAAACCTTGAATGGATGGCACAGGCTTGTCATGCTTCTGTTGTAGGACCTGTGCCCCACAGGCTTGGCATGCTTCTGTTGTAGGACCTGTGCCCCACAGGCTTGGCATGCTTCTGTTGTAGGACCTGTGCCGCACAGGCTTGGCATGCTTCTGTTGTAGGACCTGTGCCCCACAGGCTTGGCATGCTTCTGTTGTAGGACCTGTGCCCCACAGGCTTGGCATGCTTCTGTTGTAGGACCTGTGCCCCACAGGCTTGGCATGCTTCTGTTGTAGGACCTGTGCCGCACAGGCTTGGCATGCTTCTGTTGTAGGACCTGTGCCCCACAGGCTTGGCATGCTTCTGTTGTAGGACCTGTGCCGCACAGGCTTGGCATGCTTCTGTTGTAGGACCTGTGCCCCACAGGCTTGGCATGCTTCTGTTGTAGGACCTGTGCCCCACAGGCTTGGCATGCTTCTGTTGTAGGACCTGTGCCCCACAGGCTTGGCATGCTTCTGTTGAGGACCTGTGCCCCACAGGTAGCTGAAAGGTATTAATGATGATGATGAAGAAAAAGTGCAGCCCCAGAACGTTAGTACTGACACTCGTATACACTGTCAGATGTCACTACAGTAGTTACACAGTATCACTGTACATGTCCTCAAGTCCTTCAAACATCATTCTACACTATTCACATTTTTTCTATCAAGTGTCGGTATAACAGGTAGGAGATCACCTGGTGTTAAATTTCTGCTATATGCTAATCTAGTGACACTGATGTAACCTGTACTTAGAAATTAGTCACACATTTACAACAAGAGACGAGACATATCATCACTATGACTGTGACTAATCTGTTGGTGCAGCAAGAATGTGTGTTTTGACAGTTTCTTATCTCTGGTCTAGTTGTGTGCTCTGCTCTTAGGCAACTGATAAAACCTGTGTCTGAGGTATGTAAACATTTCAGTCGAATGGAGATGATAACACATGTTTGTGTCAATACTGTCAGTGTGACTGACTTGCCAGATCAGCTCTCCATACAGCAGGATTTGAAGATCAAACACAGAGAACAAATATTAACAACAAGCAAAACACCAAGACAAAAGTAGTATTACCGCCGACAGCCTTTTCTTCTTGTTCCTTATTTCATTCCATAATAAGGTCACCACATGAGCTGTCTATTGTCTTAGTCAAAGCAGTTCACAAACTACAAACAACTGTTAAGACCAAACTAATACAAGACCAACAGTTCATATGCCATATGGCAGTATGTTGACCACATATGGAACAGATGAATCAAAATTCAACAGTGTGACCTAGCAGCTGACCTAGACTGTGATCATCAACAGTGTGACCTAGCAGCTGACCTAGACTGTGATCAATCACAAACTGACTATAAAGAAATCCCAGTTCATTACAGTATTTATCATCATCCTTTAGCTCACTGATTTATTACATTTTATATTTATTACATTTTATATTTATTACATTTTATATTTATTACATACCACTGGCTTTTTGTGTTTTATCTTTGTGAGTCTTACATAATCATTCAAACTCGTTCACATTGGCCAAGAACAATGATCTGGTCACGTACTGGGACTGCTTGGCAAAGGAAAACATTCCAGCACCTCTGATCCATGCTATACAGAGCTTCTATAAGAGTTGCAGAAATTATGAGAGGACGGCAAACCATAAGTCAGAAGAGTTCAGGACCACCACTAGTGTAAGACAGGTGTCACGAGATATATTTGGGTCAACCCCTTCTTGATATCTCTTTCACTTCGGCAGTACTCATTTTAAATTATTGTACTGATTAATTGCGTGCTTTTCCATGGTCAGCACCTTTTTCTTTCTCTGCTATGTAGCAGATATTTTGTATTTTCATTCTTACACTCCTTTTAGTAATAAGTCGTCTTTTCTGTTTACCTGCCAATCCCTGCTGAGATAGTAGACAGGTGATGCAATATAAAACGGCAGTCATGTTGGTAAATTCTCATGTACCAAACCTTGGCCGTGACAGATTACCACTAAAATCACCCAAATTTATTTGTTTAATCGCTGATAAGGCCAGGGTGCATCTTCGTCAAGGTGGTAAAGAGACGGGTTGTCTGTGCTCAAGCGCCAGATAACGAGATTATTCGTCTGTGCGACACATTTTGAACAGACATAAATGACATAATCGTTTCCTGTCCGACTTTCTCGAAGACATTACTTTATATGAAAATAATAAGTTGTTACATCTGACACACATTGTTGTATGAGTTTACAAATGTGTTGGTGAGTTTGCATGCCAGGCAATCGGATGTTTTATTACCATATAGGGGAGAGGTGTGCATCATGCACAGAAATTTCCAGGTCAGAAATATTTTGAAATTCTCCACACGACACGCATGTTTGAAAACGATTGGCGCTTTACTTAGCTTCGTAACAAACAAATGCGGGGGAGTATTTATGTAACCTGACACGATTCAGTGTTAGTTCACTGAGAAATCGCTTGCCAAGACGACACAACCAGACTGCCAGAAGTTAGAATTCAGAATTCCATTTATCAGGCCGGACTTTTATTGGAGTATTTTGGAAAGACTTACACAGCCCAGGAAAACTCTATCATTTTTAATAAGGAAACGGAATCTGAAACACACGGAGTCATAGAGGGAATTATCTCATAAAAGTAACGACACCAAGAACACATATAAGAGGCCGATTCAAGTGCCTTTATTCATCTGAGCATATAGTATGTGAGCCAGGATTGGCTTGTTGGTGATACCAGTTGGGGTACTATCGCTGGAACAAGAAGGGAACAGTGGCCTGAGCTTTAAGACGAGGGACCAACTTCGTAGACACTCTCTGACATTTCTGGGAACGTGCTGCGCCCTAACAACCTTGACCAGCAACGAGCGTGATCAGTCTACCAAGAACTACATCAGTCTACATCAGTGGGAGCAAAACCTACCATTGGCAGATAAGTTAAACGTTAAAGCTGCCATGTGAATTCCCTTACAAACTTTCATCCCATCACAACAGTGATGACAACTTTCTGTTAAATCATTATTCAAATTTTCATAAACCTTGTTAAACCTAAATGATTATTAAATTTGTTATTTGTAATTATACAAATTTAACTTTGATTCAATCATTTTAAATGTACTGCATGTTTGTCTCAGCCAATTTACTAAATACACTCTAAACATAGCTATACCATAATAATAAGAATTCCACTGAGTAAATCAGGGTGCGGGCTTGATGAGCTGAAATTATTAATTGTTTAATTCTTCATAAAAATTGGCAGACCGATATAAAGTTAGCAATTGCCCTGCCAATGCAGCATTGTTCTTGACTTCGGAAATATCTTATGAAGACTAGCTTGAGATAGAAGCATCATTATCCTTCTATCTACAACTCTGCCAAGAGTAATCTTGTGCGAAGGTAGACACCTTTGAAGGCCCATATTAGATACTCTTGAGCTTTGGACACTGTTGGACCACTACTGCAAAGCAGGGGAGGCAATCCGTGATAACAGGGTGATATTCTGTCACTTTATCTTTTCATAGTCCTCATGGACGATGTTATCAAAGCATGTAAGGAGAAGACAAGAAAGTATTCAGTGGGGTACTGGAAGATGAAACAGGTTTGTATTTCAGAGCTTGCATTTGCAGATGATGTTACCATGATTGCTAAATCAGAGGCACATCTTCAGCCCAACCTGCAAGTCTGGAAGGAAGAGCTGGAGAAGAGAGCAATGGTCATCAGCAGCTCCAAAACAAAAACCATGGTGACATCAAGAGAGGGAAGAAGGCATCAGATTACACTAGGAAAACAAATCCTGGAGCAGGTCAACCACTTTAAATACCTTGGAGCTTTTAAAACTGGTCGGGAGGCATCAAAAAAAGAGTTGGCTACAAACAGCAGCAGCTGGGAAACCTTTTCAGGCCATAAATCGAGGATTCCTCAATAACAGAGAAGTTGGCAAGAAGATGGACATGGCTGTATACTGTTCCACCTATGTTCCAGTCTTGACCTATGGATGTGAGTCATGGGCAATGACTAAATACCACAAAAGCCAGCTCCAAACCTCAGAAATGAGGTACCTGAGGAAGGTGGTTGAAGTAACAGAAGAGACATGGTCTACAAATAGACGATACAACAAGGCCTCAAAACCCAGCCTCTGCAGACCCAAGTAGAACAGTCCCAACTACAATGGTTTGGACATGTCGGCAGAATGGGAGAAGATCGGCACCCACAACAAGTATAGGAAATTAAGAGCCAGGGATCCAGACCTCCAGGACGACCCAGAGTTCGCTGGGCGGACAGCATTAGACAATCTCTGAAGGACAGAGGACTAGATTAGAACCAGGCCAGGAGAAAGACAGCCGATGGGATAGTATGGCATTCTCTCTGGCAAACCTCTACACCCCAGGGTAAAAGAGGGACGACTAAGTAGTAGTTGTAGTAGTAGTAGTAGATCATTATCATCGGTAGCGTTTATTATATTTTATATTTATTACATACATCTGTTCATGTTTACCACTGGGTTTTTGTCTTTTATCTTTGTGAGAGATGTACACAATCATTAAAACTCGTTCACATTGACCACGTACAATGATATGGTCATGGACATGACATGAAGGGTTCACAGATAAAGTCATGGCTGTTGAGGTAGGTGCAAGAGGTCTAGTGGCTGCCTCAGTGTGTGAACTACTGAAACTACTGGGTGAGAAAGGACAGTCAAGAACAAGGGCACTTAAGAGGCTTCGTGAAATTACGGCTGTGGAGCAACCGCAACAGGCTATGGAATTCATTACAGTAATTTACATACAACATAATGTTTACTTTAACAATTGCCTCGAACTGGCAGCATGGATAAAACCAGAAGTGAAGTTTAAAACTGCAACCAAGGTGGAGTGGGTTCAATTCCCAGTGCAGGCTGAAAGGACAATAGGAGGCTGACACTTGGGAGTCATGATCCAAGTGGGCTCCGCCTCCCTTAGAGTGTAAAGGAGCATAAACGGCTGAAACTCTTGATTGATGGGGGGCTTCCTCTGATGATCAGATTGCCTCCTATTGTAGCACTCTGTTTAGAGTTTCCTATCTTTCATGAACTCACCCAAATATTTATGACGAACATTATCTGTTACGCTGTCAATGTAATATAATAATTTAGAAAAAAATTGCTATTTGTAATATAAAACATATGTAATAATAAATCAAAGAAAGACTACTGACAATTGACAAGATCAAACGTATGAACAAATGGTTTTTACTTATGTCCCCTAGTAGAAGTAGTAGCCCCCCACCCCCCCCATCAGTCATAACTGATTATAGGAATGCCTCCCTGAGGTGACAGCCCTGAGGCAACAGCCCTGAGGTGACCTCCCTGAGGTGACAGCCCTGAGGTGACCTCCCTGAGGTGACAGCCCTGAGGTGAAAACCCTGAGGTGACAGCCCTGAGGTGACAGCCCTGAGGTGACAGCCCTGGGGTGACCTCCCTGAGGTGACAGCCCTGAGATGACCTCCCTGAGGTGACAGCCCTCATGTGACCTCCCTGAGGTGATATCCCTGAGGTGACAGCCCTGAGGTGACAGCCCTGAGGTGACCTCACTGAGGTGATAGCCCTGAGGTGACCTTCCTGAGGTGATAGCTATGAGGTGACCTCCCTGAGGTGATAGCCCTGGGGTGACCTCACTGAGGTGATATCCTTGAGGTGACCTCCCTGAGGTGACAGCCCTGAGGTGACCTCCCTGAGGTGACAGCCCTGAGATGACCTCCCTGAGGTGACAGCCCTCAGGTGACCTCCCTGAGGTGACCTCCCTGAGGTGATAGCCCTGAGGTGACCTCACTGAGGTGATAGCCCTGAGGTGACCTCCCAGAGGTGATAGCCCTCAGCTGCTTTTATTTGCCTGGTGTTCTTTTCACTTTAAGGGAAAGTTTGTTGTGAGAACTTCTTTTTGCCCAATCTCAAGTCGCGCTGTACGGAGCATCACAACCTGATGCGATTGGCAGCTTCATCCTCCCAGGTTACTGGATTTATGTTGAATACCTTTGTCTCTCTTACACACATCTTTGAACCTCAGCTGCAGTCAATGACTGTTCTTTTGCCATCCGCCAGTTGCCGGTAGAAAATATCTTTGGGGATGCGACCATCTTCCAAGTGGCCAAGCAAGTGCAGTTTGTTTTGTCTAAGCAGTGTGTACATGGTCTGAATGCCAGCACCTCGACATCTGTTACATTGTCCTTACACGAGATATCAAGGATGTGGTGTAGACACCGTTGATGGAAGGTACTGAGCCCTCTTTCTTGCTTTGCATAGTTTGTCCATGTCTCGCTGCCATACAGAAGCATGCCGGTGATACAGACATTATATACCGCAGCTTTGGTCTCCACTGTGAGATTAATCATCTAAAGACAGCTCTTAGTATGGATAAAATGCCTCCTGAAATCGTGTTAGGAGTTTCTGCAGAAACGGTTCAATTTTTGCTTTTCCCTGTGCGTCAACATCACTTACATGGAACATTGTGTGATACAATGCTTGAAACCTGTCCCTTGTAAATATCTGCCTGAACCAGGGAGTCTGTATGTAAATTAATATTAGACAAACATAAAGGTATGTTTTCAGGCACTCGTAAGAAATAAAGAAGTAGAACACTTGGACAACAGAAAAACAACAGACGTGAGTGGCTTACCCAGGGTTCGAAATCCGTACCTTCCGTACGACAACTCCGCCTAGCTATCAAGCGAATCACACTGACCCCACGGCCAGCTAGACATCCCCAAAAAAGGATGCTTTACTGACTATTTATCAGTACAAAACACAAGATAACACAGGAAGTATACAGTGGGCAACTCAGCCCCCTTAATGACGCAATCACTTCTGTTGTTCCCCTATTAACAGTATGTGTCAGTCCAAACAAGACAAAGACCTTGATACTGGGTCCAGTAAATAGTAGAAGACTTAAGGACAGTAGTATAGAACAGAGGGTAGGTTTCTGGTATTGTATAAACATAAATGACACATAAGGAAGGGAAACCCGAGGCCTGTAAACAGTAAATTAATATTAGACAAACATAAAGGTATGTTTTCAGGCACTCGTAAGAAATAAAGAAGTAGAACACTTGGACAACAGAAAAACAACAGACGTGAGTGGCTTACCCAGGGTTCGAACCCCGTACCTTCCGTACGACAACTCCGCCTAGCTATCAAGCGAATCACACTGACCCCACGGCCAGCTAGGCATCCCCAAAAAAGGATGCTTTACTAACTATTTATCAGTACGAAACACAAGATAACACAGGAAGTATACAGTGGGCAACTCAGCCCCCTTAATGACGCAATCACTTCTGTTGTTCCCCTATTAACAGTATGTGTCAGTCCAAACAAGACAAAGACCTTGATACTGGGTCCAGTAAATAGTAGAAGACTTAAGGACAGTAGTATAGAACAGAGGGTAGGTTTCTGGTATTGTATAAACATAAATAACACATAAGTGTCCAAGTGTTCTACTTCTTTATTTCTTACGAGTGCCTCGGGTTTCCCTTCCTTATGTGTTATTTAACTCTTTCAGTCCCAAGCAAAAAAGTTGGTTTGGCCCAAGCAAAAATGGCCACCCCGGTGTATTTTTAAATAAATATCTCAAAACAAAAACCCGTTCACTCTTAAACACATGCGGTATTTAAAAGAATGTACTTGCAGTCAGAAATGACGTTTTGGGTGGTTTGTGTGTAGTTATAATTAGAAATAGTCTCAAACAGAGGCACATATACTAAACGCTTTATAAAGTTGATTGGGCCTAGCGCGTCTAACCCCTGAGGATATATAAAGTCGATTGGGACTTAAAGAGTTAAGTCTGTATGTAAGGCTCCTGAGACCAGTAATCACTCACTTTTTGTTTTTTGGCAATACTCATGGCTATGTTAACAGAAAAATCTTGTAAAGTTCATGTAGTGTTATTGGATGCCAGCTGCGACAAACAGACCTTGCGCTCGTAGTTGCAGCTTTTGATTGACAGCATTGATCAGCATAATCATTGACTGACACAACAAATTCTTCCAATATTTCCTCTGTTAAAATGGCTTTGAGGGAAAAAAAGTGCTGGTGAATCTTCTGGGACAATATCTGGATTCACACCAGGAGTCCTGCCCTGAGGTGGAACAAAGCGAAATGCATTCTGAGTTGAACCCTTATCAACTTCATTCCATCCAACCATCTGTTCAATAATATTGTTGTCCTGAAGCTCAGCATTACCAGATTCAGTGATTACCGATCTCAGCTGTGATCTAGATCTATCTTCTCTTTCGTTTTTATGGCATTTACCTTTCCTTTTCAGCAATCCCCTACCAGTTCTATAACTAGGTCCATCCAAGGGACACGCCCCCTCATCCTCAGAATCTGTTAATTTATAGCTAAATTCATCTTCATCGGAACTATCAATGCTCAAAAACTCATCAATGTCATTAGCAATCCATGACTGAATAAGCTGCGATGCATGATGAGCCGATAATCTTTTTTAACGACCATTTGAAAACGAAGCCATTCTCAGACAGAAATACTTTTTTTTTTTTTAAACTAATCAGTCCTACTTTATTTAATAAAAATCGAACAATATTTCACACAAACAATATTCCAGTATTTTCAAATACGAGGTTTACCGGAAAAGGCATTAGAATTCTTTTATCAGAAGGAAATTATGTAAATAATTTTAAAACTATAGTTATTGAAACGGTAACTGAATCGTCTACCTAACAGGCCAGCCATAAAATGATGATCGATCGTCGGCCTATTAGAAAGGCCAGTCAGATTTTAAGAGTTAATTCACCCACATCATCATCATCTCAACCCGTAACCCATCATGGGTCGTAGGGGTGCCATGGTGGAAGCATCAGCAGACAGGGTCCTCCACTGCTCTCTGTCCAAATCAATATGGCTTTAAATAAGAATTCAGAGATGCAGTAATAACTGGTAAGGATTAGGAATCCTAACCAGGTAGCGACACGCTCCAGTAAATCCAACTTTAAATAGGTATCTGACTCTGTTCTTGAGCTAGGGAAGGCAAAGGCAGCAAGGCAGGGAACAGGTCACCAACCTGATAAAGCTAGACCTAGTATAGCCAAGTCTCAAACACTTCACTCCCTTACAGCAGTATCTGCTATAGGACTATCTTTACCTTAAACCTAAACCCTAATCCAGTTGAAATGAAAAAGAGTAGGCCGGTGTATTTGATACGATCTTTAAAAAAATTCAGAGCCGTAGTAATAAGGGTTAGGTAGGCCTATCCTTACTTACTTACTTAGTCGTTCCCTTTCTACCGTGAGGTGTAGAGGTTTGGAAGAGAGAGCGCCAGACCATTCTATCAGCTGTCTTCTTCCTGGCCTGGTTCCATTCTAGTCCTCGGTCCTTCAAAGATTGTCTAATGTTGTCTATCCTAAACTCCTTAACCACGTTTGAAATTTACTGGATGACGTTGAAGAACATCTTCTTTCTTCTTCTTTGATCCATAACGGCCAACCGTCAAAGCAGTCAGTGGCCATCATGCCTGGTGGCGTCTTGTAGTGCAGCAACAAATTGATTCCACTTTGCTCGGTCGGTGGCCATCCTTCGTACTGCATACATGCCACACGCTATGGTTTACCCATAATCTGTACGGGGTGTTTGCATTTTCAGATGTGTATGGCCCGTACAAACGTCTGTACGGGTTTTTTCGCCTAATTATTAAAAATACGCTGTGTGCTTTCTGTGCTTCTCTATGGTGCGGAATGCTGGAGAGTTACAGAGAAGGAAATGTCGAAATTGTCCTCTTTTCACACAACATGCCTAAGAAAAATTCACCGAATCTTTTGGCCAAATACCATCACTAACCAAGATCTGCTTACTCGTAGCAAGCAAGAGGACATGCACACCATCATAGCTGGCAGACGCTGGAGCTGGGTTGGTCATGTCCTCAGAAGAGACCCTGATGCCATCACAAGAACAGCTATGCTTTGGACCCCTGAAGGAAAACGAAAGAGAGGCCGACCAAAAAAAACCTGGCGCAGGACTGTGGAGGCTGAGATGCAAAGAATGAACCAGAGTTGGAGCACTGTACGAAGGATGGCCACCGACCGAGCAAAGTGGAATCAATTTGTTGTTGCCCTACAAGACGCCACTAGGCGTGATGGCCACTGACTGCTTTGACGGTCGGCGGCTAAGGATCAAAGAAGAAGAAGAATTAAACATACATATAAATCGATCGTCTTGTGCCACTACCGTAGCCGTAATTTGCGTCATGATATTCGGTGAGGTTTTAAGCCATGTGGATACAAAAAATCAACCAATGAAAATCAAGCTGCCTATTTTTCAATTGCTGTGGGATGTGCAGTAGTCTGCGTGACGTGTTGTTCATTTACCATATTTCGCTAATGCTAGCATCAGGTTACTGATTATTTGAATGATTACGCAGCACTGAGTTCTTTTTGAAGTCGAGCCTATTGTTTAGTATTAATTTCCAGTTTAGTATTGGTAAGTAATTTTTTTTTTTTTTTAAATATTACAGTAACATTGTTTAGGTGAAGTTAGATTTAACTGTCAGATAACTTAGGCCTATGCTTTCTTTTCCCCTAAGGTTTAGCATAATTTATTATTTACGGCTGCTTAAAAAAAAAAGGCTGATACCACTACATATTATGTGATTTCACTAAAACTTGTAGAAAGTGCGTAAGAAATGTAAATTTGAATAATAATACAAAACAAATTATGGGTAGGCCTAATATCGGAATGACGGTCGCCGAAAACTCTGCATGTATTTTCATACCCTTTAGAGTTAGGTAATCCTACAGTTGGGGTTAGGGTTAACCCGAAATCTAAATGGTACGAAAATACATGCGGAGCATTCGGCGACCGTCATTCCGATATGACCAAATTATGAAACTGAAAAAAAAAACCCACAAAAGCAAGGCAAATTTGCATCTTAACCCGATCAGTGAAAAGTTTATTTGGAGTTACTTCTCTTCTTAGTTTTAATTTCGTTTCTTTAAAAAACAATGTGATTTTGCCTTGGGTGATCATCATTACGGTCATCCAATGATTTATATTTATTAAATAATTAATTACTATCAATGTTTGATTGACACTAAAATTCGTATGGCTATGTCTATTTAAAGCTACAAGTTGGGCTATAACGGCTATTCCAATTTTTGAAGTTCGGTAGAGAATATATAATATTGCGCCAGTTTATATTTTCATTGCTAGCTTTAAAAAAAAAAATATATATATATATATATATATATATATTTTTTTTTTTTTGATTTAAGATTCCTAAACCTAACCCATAACGCTTATTACTGGTCTCTTTTGATCTCTACTTTTATAAGGCACTATAGAACAGGTCTTTGTACAGGGTTTTTTGTACAGGTTTTTCATGTCTGAGGTGTGGCATGTATGGTACTCATACATGCCACATGCTATGGTTTACCCATAATCTGTACAAGGTGTTTGCGTTGTCAGATACACATGTGTACACCTTGTACATAATTTCTGTACAGGTTTTCTAACCCATTCCCCTTATTACTGTGTCTCAGAGTTCTTTTATAAGGTCCTATTGAACACAGGATTTCTCAGTCTGTTAGTGATAATTAAGCACAGAAATAGACTAAATGATGACTCCATCACATTATTTTTACAGTGTAAAATAAACTCAGATATTTATTGTTTGGGTTTTAAAATAAGTGAAGACCTGCTTTAACACATTAACTACCGAATTGAAAAACACACTGTGGCCGAATTAAATTTTTTTCCCATTTTCATCCTGTAGGTGTTTGCACAAAGTAAACTGTAGTTTTCGTAATTGTTTACATATTTTTATGAATTACACGTCATTTTAAAGATAAATGAATGTACTATTACAATAAACACCGGTTGTAACTCTAATAGAGGTTGTTGCTATTTCAAGGCCCTCTGATGGCCGAGGACTTGCAACATTTTCACAATTATAACTGTTTGCGCCCCATCTCTATCAAAATCACAATTTCAATCAATGTGCACACCTTTTTCACTCTTGTCCTCGTCGCTAGATCTATCAGTCAATTGTTGAAACACATTTCTATCCTATTCAACCGTTAGACGAGATGTACACGCATTTTTTGTAGTCCTATCACTAGTTGCCACAGTAAACAGTTTTACACGATTTGGTAACTAACCCAAAATGCCGAAAAATATGAACATAATATCAATTTTCCAGTGTTCTACAACAACCCTGCTTTAAGAATTTGTTTTCCGGTGGCAACTTAAAATCTCGAACCAGATCAGAAAGTGTTTCAGTACATTTTACATTCGTTTTATTACTAAAATTAGATTGGCGCTCTGAGCGGCTTGCGGTCCAAATGTGATTATTTTGTGAGCCGCTCATAGCGGCTTGCGGTAGTTAATGTGTTAAATAAAGGCAAAGTCCCCGTGCCTCATTTATAATGCAGACCACTGTAATTGAAAATATTTTTACACGAATTAACTCTTTTGATATGTTTTTTTCAGTCTTTGTACAGGTTTTGCGGGTCTTTGTACAGGGTTTTGGATTTTTTTGTACAGGGTTTTCTTATCCGAGGTGTGGCATGTATGGGTACTGTGCCCCAACTCTAGTTCATTCTTTGCATCTCGGCTTCCACAGTTCTCTGCCAAGTTGTTTTTGGTCGGCCTCTCTTTCACTTTCCCTCGTGGGTCCATAGCATAGCTGTTCTTGTGATGGTATGTGGGGACATGTTCTTCGATTTTTTTTTTTTTATTATTTTAAAAAATCGAAGAACATGTCCCACTGTTATTCATTTCAAACCCCTACTCCTAACGACGGGGGCGACTTAATTGGCCGCCAGATCATTTGGGCGAAATTTGACATCAGTTCCACTTTTTTTCTTTTCAGCCGATCCGTTCGCATTTCTTGTGGCAGACTGGGAATGTGCGAGTGACGCGAGTCTGTGGTATATTCGGATGGAAGAGACGGAAGAAAAATAGACCTACCAGCAGACGGAAGAAAAGAAGAAGAGCCCAAATGCCACACAACCATTTGACAAAAAGCAACATTGGATAAAAACCTGTTTGATGACCATGTTGCAGTTGACGGTGGTGTATTGTTACAGCTGACAGAAGTTGTGTTATACATAACCGGCAGTCAGCAGAAGTATAAAGTGCTTGAAATCACGTGATAAACATTGTTTTTGATGCCCTTTCTAGCAAAAGAGCTCTGCTTCTTCTTTAAGTATCATGCCTAGTGGTGTAGGAGACCATGTCTCTCAACAACTTCCTGTCTCCAGTTCAATTTATCAATTCTGTTGTTGACCTCCTTCCATGCCACGACGTCAAACTGTCCAGTATTTGCTCTCTTTTTCTTCTTCTCTATTTCTTTCAATCTTACCTGACCAGTTGTTACGATATATGTATAGTCCAGCTTTCCTCGTCTCATAACACGTCCAAAAAAAGTGGATTACTTCTTTCTAACTTGTTTCCTTTGTGCATTGGCCTCTTTGAGGACATCCTCATTACTCTTTTTGGCTGTCCATGGTATTTTTAACATTCTTCTGTAAAACCACATCTCTGTGGCCTCTAATGTTTTCCCTACTTGTTTACTAACTGTCCATGACTCACTCCTATACGTCAAGATTGGTTCTATATAACACTGAAGAACTCTCTTACCTCCATTGACAAAGAACCGTTGCATAAAATACTCTTCATTTTATATATTGTTTTTACCTGAGCTATTCTGCTCTTCACTTCTGAGATGCATCTTCCATCCGTTGTTATTAATGTGTCCACGTATTTGAATGTATTGACCTGTTTTAAAACTGTTCCATTTACTTTGACAGTGCATTCTGGGGAAGCCATTTTCTTTGTGACGACCATTACTTCTGTCTTGTTGCTATTAAGCTGAGGTCTTTTATTTTCACTTTCTGTCACTATAGCCGAGGTCGACCCAACCTCATGAATTGGGTACCAGGGCAACTTCTGGGAAAGTTAAGGCGGCCGGTGTCACGCTGACCACATAACCCCCTAGTGTGCCGATGGTCAAGAAAATATGGTCCTAACACCATATTCCCAAAATGCCTCTGTGGGCGTGTAATGGGATCCTTTCTGTCACTATTGTATCAACCATTTCCTGCAGCTCCTTTTCATTTTTTACACGCTTTTATTTAACTTCACTTGTATGTGACATACAAGTACTTTCAAATCTTCCAATCGACTTTTCAATCACTTCCAGATGAGCAATAGCTCTGAAACTTGGCATAGTTGTGTATTCCCGATGACAATACAATAATCAGTCAATTATTTAATGATTTAATATTGTAATTAAGACATTATGAGTTATTAAAGTTTTGCGTAAAGAAATTTAAACAAATCAGGGGCCATAATCAAGTTAATTAAAAGTTCAAGAGTACGTGGTATGCTTTATTTTTTTTCTATGCGTAAAACAAAGCAGTACTCAAACAATTGTCTAGCTAAATCAAGGGAAACAATCCAAATTATAACATTATCAATAAAGGGAAAGACGAGTTCGATCTCTAGATGGCCTTAAAATTGAAGAATTGATTGCATCAAATTAACAGGCACAAAGCCATGTAATATTGACGCTTTAAAATAAATGAATCGCTTAAGAAATTTTAGACCAGATTTACAATAAGTAAAAATATTGTTTATGGTTTGGTATGTCATAATTTTTCTAACACTAAAAAAGAAGAAAATATAATAAAGTATTTTAAACACACGCTTTTAATGCACTAAAAACCCAAAAATAAGTTTTCAAGGAGGGATGGAACTTTGCCTCGGAGCGCATTATGGTTGTAAAACTAAAAGAAGGAGAAACCATAGTCAACCAGGTCATAATGTATGGGGCAAATGAGGATGAGAGAGCAGAGGTAAATGAGGAATTCTACGAGCTGCTTCAAAGGACAGTGGATGTCTGCCTAGATGAAGTTATCATGCTCGGAGATTATAATGCCAGAGTTGGAAATGACAATGCTAGATGGGGTGGAGTTATCGGAAGATATGGAGAAGATACTCTCAATGACAATGGAAAGCGACTCCTTAGATTCTGCAGTGAGCAGAATCTGATCATTACAAACACAAAGTTCCCCCATAAGCGCATACATGCATACACTAGATGGGAACCAACAAAGAATGAGAAGTCAGTGATCGACTATGTCATTGTTAGGAGAAGCTCATTCAAATATGTCCGGGATGCTAGAGTCTGGAGGGGGCCAGAGATTGGAAGTGATCACTACCTGCTAACAATCAAAAGAACAACTGAAAGAGTTGCTCAGCCTAGGAACTGCCCAACATCACGCAAGAAACCAAGTAAACGAGCGGGACAAATGAGCATTAGGACCTACAAGCTGATAGAGCCAGAAATTAAGACCAGATATCAGGGGCTTATTGCAGCAGTGGTGAGCAACACAGAAGAATGACCTGATGACTTGGAAACCCTCTGGATTAAATTCAAGGACATCATAAAGACAGCTGCTTGTGGTGGATTTTGATGGTATAAAGTGTGGTTGCTATGTTACTAGTGTACTGAATGAGGTCAGTTGTGAAGGTCCCTGAGGATAACAGTTTATGTGAGTTTACAGGGTACCTTGCTACTACCACCTATGACCTCAAGCAGACTTAATTGTGACTAATATGAATGATAGCTACGTATAATGTCTAGGGTAATGAAAGGTGGTGTGCTGGTAATTGAGTACACAAACACACACTTACTTAGTCGTTCCTCTTCAACCGTGAGATGTAGAGGTTTGGAAGAGAGAGCGCCAGACTATCCTATCGGCTGTCTTCTTCCTGGCCTGGTTCCATTCTAGTCCTCGGTCCTTCAAAGATTGTCTAATGTTGTCCTCCCAGCGGACTCTGGGTCATCCTGGAGGTCTGGATCCCTGGCTCTTTGTTTCCCATGCTTGTCGTGGTAGCCGATCTTCTCCCATTCTGCAGACATGGCCAAACCATCTTAGTTGGGACTGTTCTATTTGGGTCTGCAGCGGGTGGGATTTTAGGCCTTGACGTATCGTCTGGTTGCGGACCATGTCTCTTCTTGTTACTTCAACCACCTTCCTCAGATACCTCATTTCTGTGGTTTGAATCTGGCTTTTGTGGGTTGTAGTCATTGCCCATGACTCGCATCCATATGTCAAGACTGGGACATAGGTGGAGCGGTATACAGCCATCTTCGTTTTCTTACCAACCTCTTTCTTGCTGAGGAATCCTCGATTTATGGCCTGATAAAGTCTCCCAGCCGCTGCTTTTCGAGTGGCCAACTCTTCTTTGATCCCCCCCCCCCCTTTTCGGTCTATAATAGCTCCGAGATATTTAAAGTGGTCGACCTGCTCCAGGACCTGTTCTCCCAACTTAATCTGATGTTTTCTTTCTTCTCGTGATATCACCATGGATTTTGTTTTAGAGCTGCTTATGACCATCCCTCTCTTCTCCAGCTCTTCCTTCCAGACTTGCAGGTTGGATTGGAGATGTGTCTCTGATTTAGCAATCAGGACAACATCATCAGCAAATGCTAGCTCTGAAATACAGACCTGTCTCATCTTCCAGTACCCCACTGAATACGTTCTTGTTCTCTCATTACATGCCTTGATGACATCGTCCATGAAGAGTATGAAAAGATAAGGTGACAGGATATCGCCTTGTCTTACGCCAGTGGTGGTCCTGAACTCTTCTGACTTATAGTTTTCTGTCCTCACATAATTTCTGCAAGACTTGTAGAAGCTCTGTATAGCATGAATCAGAGGTGCTGGAATGTTCTTCCTTGCCAAACAGTCCCAAAGTTTGCTCCAGGGGACCCTGTCAAACGCCTTTTCCAGATCTATGAAACAAAGATGGATCTCACTCTTGTACTCAAGGGCCTTTTCACTCAGCTGCCTGAGTGTGAAGATTAGGTCTTGAGTACTTCGGTTTGCTCGGAATCCGCACTGGCTTCATCCAATTGTGGCTCAGCTAGGCATCGGAGTCTCTGCTCTAGGATTCTAGAGTAGATTTTACCAGGGACACTGAGAAGGGATATGCCTCTGTGGTTTCCCCATTGTCGATTGTCACCCTTTTGAAAATCGGTGTTATGATGGCAATCTCCCAATCCTTTGGTATGGCCTTGTTGCACCATGCTGCCTGTAGGACCCTTAGGAGTAATAGGTCGCCTGATGCTCCCATGTACTTAACCATTTCTGGTGTTATACCATCATGCCCTGCTGCTGTGCCCATCTTGATTTTCTCCAGTGCTGCCGTCAGTTCTTCCATCTTTATGTCATCTTCATCACCATTTGTATCCTCTTCTGTGCTAGTGGTTATCATTTCTGATGCTCTACTTTGCTCACCATCAAGGAGTTCTGAGAAATATTCTTTCCATCTTTCCATTACTTCCTTCGGGGCAGTAAGCAATTTGCCTTGCTTGTCCTTTATAAATTTGAGGGCATTGTTTTTCCTTCCTCATGTTCTTTAGGGTCTTATAGAACAATTTCTGGTTTTCTTGCGAATCCTTTTCTAGCTTTTCTCCAAATTCTTCCCAGGACTTCTGTTTTGCTGCTAGCACCTTGTTCTTTGCTTCTGTTCTGAGTATCACATATTCTCTATATTTCTCTATTTGTCCTGCTATGTTTTTAGCTCCTAAATATTGTTTCCATGCCATTTTCTTCTCTCTTATTTTCTCTTTGACTTCCTCTGTCCACCAAAGTGTCCTCTTTCTCTTGTTCCCAAGTCGGACTTCACCGCATGCTTCTGCAGCAGCTGTCTTTATGATGTCCTTGAATTTAAGGCACAGGGTTTCCAAGTCATCAGGTTGTTCTTCTGTGTTTCTCACCGCTGTAGCAATAAGCCCCTGATATCTGGTCTTAATTTCTGGCTCTTTCAGCTTGTTAGTCTTAATGCTCATTTCTTCCGTTCGTTTACTTGGTTTCTTGCGTGGTGTTGGGCAGTTCCTAGGCTGAGCAACTTTTTCAGTTGTTCTTTTGATTGTAAGCAGGTAGTGGTCACTTCCAATCTCTGGCCCCCTCCAGACTCTAGCATCCCGGACATATTTGAATGAGCTCCTCCTAACAATGGCATAGTCGATCACTGACTTCTCATTCTTTGTTGGTTCACACCTAGTGTATGCATGTATGCGCTTATGGGGGAACTTTGTGTTGGTAATGATCAGATTCTGCTTACTGCAGAATCTGAGGAGTCGCTTTCCATTGTCATTGAGAGTATCTTCTCCATATCTTCCGATAACTCCACCCCATCTAGCATGGTCATTTCCAACTCTGGCATTGAAATCTCCGAGCATGATAATTTCATCTAGGCAGTCATCCACTGTCCTTTGAAGCAGCTCGAAGAATTCTTCCTTGACCTCTGCTCTCTCATCCTTATTTGGCCCATACACTATGACCAGGTTGACTATGGTTTCTCCTTCTTTTAGTTTTACAACCATAATGCGCTCCGAGACAAAGTTCCATCCCTTGATACTATCTTTCTGGTTTTTGGCCACAATGCAACCCACGCCCCCTTTAGCTCTTTTAGATGTGGGTACACCACTGTATAGCAGAGTGTTGCCATCAAGATCCATGACTCCTTGTCCCTTTTTCTTTGTTTCGGTAATAGCCAGGATTTCTAGTTTTGCTTTCCTCATCTTTTCCATCAGCTCTTCTTCTTTCCCATTTATACTTCTTGTGTTCCATAATTCGTAGTCCGTAGTCCGTTCCAGTTCGTCGCCTTTAGAATCAGTCCGGTTTTCTCTCTTATATTGCTTGTACTCATAGTTTAAGACAAACAGGTGATTGGCCTGTTGTGCCTTTGCATGATGGGGGGGGGGGGGGGGCTGCCTGCTTACGGCCTCCCACAAACACACACACAAACACTAATCTTAAGCTCTATGATCAAGTCAATTAACACTGTGTTAAAATTTAGGAATTATAATTTTTTTCAAATTTATTTGGTCCTGAACCAAAGTTTCTTCTGGTCAGGACTTTTTTTTTACATAAAATCAAATATGAATCAGTTTCAATAAATTTACATAGAATCAGGTAAACACATGAAAGACTTGTACATATATATATAAGTTGAATCTACTAGTATTGTTATTAACTAAGAGTCTTTAGAATCTAGTGCTGGATGTCGGGTCGGGTATTTTCATCATTCACAGTCTGTGGGTAATAGTGTTCATTTTGTTCTTACACAAGATTTATGGTGGAAAAAAGTTAGTTATACACCAGGGATTTTCTAATATGCTAAGTGGTTGATGAATTTCCGCAGGCCAGATCTACAATACTTAGCTGGCCTGTGACGACTGAAGAAAGCTGTTCCTTAGGCCCACTCCTCAAATGCTCTGAGGTAGTATGGTAGGCATCTTATGTCATGCACTGGTGTACTTGTCAGAACATCTGGCACTAGCACAGTGCCAGACCAAGAAACTCTGAAACCACAAAATTAGGCTATGTCTTAACATACTACCTAATCCACCATGTTTACAAGCATAAATACATTGCATTACCAAGACAGTGTCAGATCTCTCTGACCGAGCCAGCACCTATACATCCAGGCTGTTGTCAAGTAGCACTAGCTCCATTCCTCTCCCTTATGGACTGCACTGCATCTGAAATATTTTCATTAATCTCTTTTTTTCCATACAATAAGGTGGGTGATATGTTTCCACCTGACCACCTGAAAAGAAACATCGGTATTCCACTTTTCTGATAGTTCAGCATATTATATTTCAACCTCTAGGCCCTGGACAGTTGGCTGGGGACCTAGAGTAAGTACTCACTTGTCGTAATCATTTTTCATTATATGGCAGTATCAATCACTCAAAATTGTTAAATAAAAGATTAATAATTTCTTCCTTACCACAATTCAAAATGAAAACACACAGTTACGATGATATAGCACAAACTCAGCTGAGCTGCTGGCTAGACTATGGCGTCCCACTACTATTAGTATATGTTAGGGTTCCCATTCGTCCCGTTTTTCTCGGGACAGTCCCGTTTTTTGATAAAATGTTCCGGTGTCCCGAATTTATTCCAAATGTCCCGCTTTTTAAGGGTCCTTCCTGAAAAAAAAAATCTTTGGGTAACGGATTTTATTCCGTGTTTTAGTAGTGTTACTTTATCAATTTCCGGTTACAGTGGACCCTCGGTTTGAATCTCGAACAAAAGTTCGAAAGTCGACCAAAACAGTGTTCAGTGAGCATCTACCAAATGATTTAATGCGTATTAGCATTATTATACAGTATTTTTATCGTTTTTCATCCGCATAATCCGAAACGTAAGTGCAGTATAAATGATAACATTACAAGAGAATTTCCCTTCATTAAAGGTGTAGATGAAAATGTGGAATGTACTTTATGCAGCTCTAAATTTTGCATTTCACATGGTGGTCGGTCAGACGTAGTCAACCACGTGAAAACGAAAAAACATAAAGGTGCTGTTGAAAGTAAGGCTTCCAACAGCAGTATAAGTCATTTCTTAAATGCGAAAACCCAGAGTGAAAAGGAAATGGAAAAACAGTTATCATTGGCAGCACAGGAAGCAACCTTCCCTTATCACACGGCGGTGCATAACCACAGTTTTAAGTCCATGGACTGCACAACAGCCATCGTGAAAAAACTTTTCAACGATAAAGTGGAAGTTGTGTTAATTAATGTGTGTATTTTTATACCAGTATCTTATTTTAAGTGCAACATATAATATACAATAGATTTATTTGTGCTTTACCTTAATTTTTAACATGTCCCGTTTTTTTACAAAATGTCCCGGGTTTTTTAGGTAAAAATTTGGAAATGTCCCGGTTTTTAAATAAAACATTATGGGAACCCTAGTATATGTATTAACTGGACGATCACTTCTTAGCCTCAACGAACTGCTTGTATGGACAGTCTTCGTAAAAATGGCAACGAGCCGGCAAAATTTTCAATAATCTTAACTATTTCCTCCAATGAGAGTACTGCCCCTTTAGAATTTAAAATTTCAAACTAAATGTCCAATTTTTGGTCACATGTGTACTGTTTTTCTGTCGGTCGGTCTGTCCTAACTTGTCAATTCCCAAGTTTTGACTTGGTTTTGGCCCAACTACAAAAAAAAACTATTCAAATTTTTCCTCACCCACCGCTAAAATTTATACTTCGAAGTTATTTTTAGACTCTCTCCTCCTTGTTCTTCCCTTCTTTACATGTACTTTTTTCCCTCTGCCTTCGTCTCAAGGACGCGTCAAATGTAACTTTTAGTGAATGCAAAACTGACATGTGTTTGCAAGTCTGCATCGAACAAATCAGTCTTTTGTCAATAACTTCCGAATTATCTGTCCGTCTTTTTATTTGAAAGCATATTATTTGTCAGGGAAAGATAGGCTATCAAACTAGCTAATTTTTGTGATTCTAAACCTATTAATAAGAAAGTCCATTTTTTTTCCATGTTAGTCTTGACAGCCTTACTACCACGCGTTCAATTCTTTTCCATGTGCTGTCCCGCTATTTTCGAGAGTTTTACGTCATTCTAAACAAGAGCTAAGAGTGTTTTCGTGATTCAAGTGGCTACATGTTCTTACTTTACCTCGTATTTCAAACACTAACTACGAGCTCGTGCGTATGTTAGGCTTAGATTTAAATGCTAGCAGACAGCAGCATTTTATTCTTCCCTCCCTTTCTTACCCCGTCTGACGAATAGGCCTTTCGCGTTCCCATGTTATCATTAGTTTTTCTCTTTCAATGACACTAGAGAAAAAATGGTACGGTCTACCAAATCAACGTGCCTGTGGCGTGGGCAAAAACGCCGCAGTATAACCTATCGATATTTTATCCTTACATTTTTATGTTAACTTTGATATTTATAATGGAGGATTTTAGCGCTGTATCAATGTATTCCACCACACGTCTCCCCACCTGACAACATGCACTAATGCAAGTTCCAAAATCAGTGATACACATATATAAAATCACTCCTTACGCCTGCTGAACACTCTAATTTTGATCACAGGGGTGCCTACTGAGGAAATCTGCACCGACGTTCTGTGACCCCGGAATATATTCAATAGTAAATTGATATGGCTGTAATAATAAAGACCATCGTAATAATCTGGCATTTTCATGCTTGGCCTGTGATAAGAATACGAGGGGCTGATGATCCGTCTGGACCACGAATGTTCTACCATATAGATAGATTTGGAACTTTTTTATCGCCCAGATTAACATTAAACACTCTTTTTCGCTTGTGGAGTAGCCTTGTTCCGCTTTGTTCAACTTGCGGCTAGCATAAGCGACTGGGTTCAGTTCCCCATTGGGTGAAGATGACCTTTGCAACAAAGTAGCCCCCAGGCCCACATTGCTTGCGTCCGTTCTCACCACAAAATCCTGAGTCAAATCAGGCAATTTGAGAATAGGCTTGCTAGTGAGTTTTTCCTTTAACTCTTGGAATGCCAATTCACACTGCGCCAACCAAACAATTTTATCTGGATTTCCTTTGCGAGTCAAGTCAGTCAGAGGAGCACATATAGAGTTAAAATTGTTGATGTATTTTTGGTAAAACCCACATAACGACACGAATGATCGCACGTCTTTCTTTGTTTGAGGTCTAGGTGCTCTCTGCAGTTTCTCCAAATTCTTGGGGTCAGGGGTCATGTTCCCCTGATATACAGTATGTCCCAAGAATTCCAACTCTTTGCATCCAATACAACATTTTGTTGGTCTAGCAGTCAAGTTGGTTTCCCCGAGCCTATGAAATAGCATATTCAGAGAGTTAACGTGTTCTTCAAATGTTTCTGTAGCGATGAGGATATCATCCATGAAATTCGTGATACATGGATTATTCAGGGGATCCAACAATTTGCGCATCATTCTAGAAAACACACTCGGAACATTTTTCAATCCGAATGGCAACATGTTGAATTCATAATGCCCTTCCGAGGTGCTAAAAGCTAAATAAGGTCGAACCTCAGGCTTCACTGGAATCTGGTAATAGCCTTTGCTAAGATCCACCTTCGAAAAGTATTTTGCCTTGTTCAATCTGGCAAATAACTGTTTTGTGTCCGGTAATGGATCCACCTGACCTTCTGTGACAGCATTCAGTTTCCTGTAATCTATGTACAGTCTATGTTCCCCAGACGGTTTTCGCAACAAAACTACACTGGAACTGTAGGGAGATTCACTGTGAGAAATAATCCCTTCTTTCAACAAATAATCTATCTCCTCTTTCAATGCTTTCTCCTTAGCGAACGGAACAGAATAGGCTCTCATACAGATTGGTGTTGAGTCCACCAGCTTCATAGCATACTCTAGCAAATTAGTATGCCCCGGTTTGTCTGTTAACACATCTGTATGTTCCTCCAGAACCTGTTGAACTCTCTCGCTCTGAGTTTTAGTCAGGTGCTTACTGACTTTTACCTGTGCGGTTGTCTCACATAGGTGCAATGGGTATTCATGTGAGGTGAGTGGTTCCTTTTTCATTTCGGTTGCGATAGCCAAGGTCAGTAGAGGGGTGCCTTCCTGGATTTGTCTGCCCAGATACTTCTTTAAAAGGTTTACATGGTATATTTTCTCCTTCCCCTTTTTGTCAATCTTATAATTTGTTCTAGACACCTTCTCTAGAACTGTATATGGACCTTGCCATCCAATTTGCAACTTATTATTGCTGCCGGGTAGTAGAAGAAGGACTTTCTCTCCCACAGCTAATTCTCTGTCCTTTACTTTCTTGTTGAAATAAGCTGCATGTTTCTTCCTGGCTTGTCTCAAATTATCATTTGCCAGTTTCCATCCAGCTTTCAGACGAGTGGTCAGCTCGTTCACATAGTTATATGATGAGGTAACAGTTTCCTCTGCCTTCTCATCTGTCCACGTCCTTAATAAGGCTTCCAGTGGACCTTTTATTGGCCTCCCAAATAACAGGGTTGCGGGTGCCATCCCGGTTGAACTATGTGGTACTTCCCGGTACGCAAACAACGCAGCGGGCAAAAATTGATCCCACATATCAGGTTTCTCATGTGCCAGCTTTCTCAGGATAGAAATGAGAGTCCCATTGAACCTCTCTACCTGGCCGTTCCCTTGTGGATGGTACGGGCTACAATGAAAGTGTCTGGCTTGAAATAGCTTAAAAACTTCTTCTGTTAGTTTCCCCTTGAACTGTGAGCCATTATCAGTCAAGATTTGATGCGGGAATCCTAATCTTGTGAATATTGTAAGCAATGCCTCTGCCACATGTTTCGAATCGATTGACGACAGGGCTACCGCCTCTCCCCACATAGAACAAGTGTCCACCAGAGTAAGGATGTAACTGTTCCTCCTCTTGGTCCGAGTGAGAGGTCCCACAATATCCACTGCAACCCTCTCAAAAGGTGTTCCCACTATGGGCATTTCCCCTAGAGTTGCAGGAGCAGTCCAATGCTTTGGAGCTACCCTTTGACATTCTGGACATGATTTCACATATCTTTTCATATCTTCCGTTATCCCTGGCCAGAAGTAATGACAAGCTATACGCTGTCCTGTGGCGCTGATCCCCATGTGACCACTGAAGGGAATCGCATGCCCTAGTTCCATCACTTTCTCCCTATATGAAGTAGGAAGAACCAGCTGGTTGTGACCATTTGTTCCAGTTCCAGCCTTCCTGTATAATAATTTGTTCTTCATATAATAATCTCCCTTGCTTGGAGGTGTGTGACATTTGGGCAATTTTTTAAAACATGGCTTGGGTGTCCTATCCTCAGCTTGCGCTTTCCTCATCTCCTCTGGATGAGCATTTATAGGTTCACCTTCTTCCTCCTTTGACTGTGACCTGGTCTGCACTGTCGCCAGGATCACAGGTCTCTTGGGATTTCCCAAGAAGACGTATCTACACCCCAATATCAGAGGGTAGATTGGTTCATCTATCACTGCTGCTCTGATTTCTCCTTCCACATAGCGAGTTTTCACCGTTATCCTTGCAATGGGAAGTGTCATGAGTGGTATGTCCTTAGTCGTCCCTTGTATTTCCACTGTTTCGGTGGTATACTGATCTGGGTTCACTAGGCTAGACCTCACAACTGAATCAAAATCCAAACCTGTATCATATAGGCACCTTGTGGTGACCCCGTTACACACAACATCCTCACAAACAGGGGGGAGATAAGGTTCCTGCTGTCCAGTAGGTTTAACCTTTAATCTCTGGTTCCCCGATTTCATTGCAGCAATGTTAGAAGGTTTCCTTCTACAAAATTAGGTGTTATGGTTGTCCTTCTTACACCATTTACACCACCTCTTTCCTTGGTTAAACGGGTTTCTTTCATTATATTTTTGGTCATTGAACTGTGAGTTTCTATCACGTTAATCATTGCGTGGCCTATCAAAGTTTGTCCTACCTTTGTTACCTTGTTCCCTGGTATCAAATTTATTAAAGTGCTGTGTGGCCTTAAAATTCTCTACATGTTTCTTTTTAGTGCCAGCTACCTCTGCCTGGGCTGCTTGATACCTCTCAGCGTCATTCAATACCTCACCCAACCTCTCTGCACCTTGTTTCATGAGAAACTTTCTCAGGTCTGGAGCCATGGACTCTCTTAATTGCTCTATCATGATTATTTCTTTAAGATCTTGGGTCTTCCCCAGAGCAGTCCATTTCTCCAAATAGGTTTCCAGTCTGGCAGAGAATTGGGGGTATGTCTCCCCAGACAAAAGCCTGGCATTTCTAAACTTCTTACGATAAAATTCACCATTTTTTTCATATCTTAATAACAGAGCCTGCTTTACTTACTTACTTACTTAGTCGTTCCTCTTCTACCGTGAGGTGTAGAAGTTTGGAAGAGAGAGCGCCAGACCATTCTATCAGCTGTCTTCTTCCTGGCCTGGTTCCATTCTAGTCCTCGGTCCTTCAAAGATTGTCTAATGTTGTCCTCCCAGCGGACTCTGGGTCGTCCTGGAGGTCTGGATCCCTGGCTCTTTGTTTCCCATGCTTGTCGTGGTAGCCGATCTTCTCCCATTCTGCAGACATGGCCAAACCATCTTAGTTGGGACTGTTCTATTTGGGTCTGCAGCGGGTGGGATTTTAGGCCTTGACGTATCGTCTGGTTGCGGACCATGCCTCTTCTTGTTACTTCAACCACCTTCCTCAGATACCTCATTTCTGTGGTTTGAATCTGGCTTTTGTGGGTTGTAGTCATTGCCCATGACTCGCATCCATATGTCAAGACTGGGACATAGGTGGAGCGGTATACAGCCATCTTCGTTTTCTTACCAACCACGCTCTTGCTGAGGAATCCACGATTTATGGCCTGAAAAAGTCTCCCAGCCGCTGCTTTTCGAGTGGCCAACTATTCTTTGATGCCTCCCTTTCGGTCTATAATAGCTCCGAGATATTCAAAGTGGTCGACCTGCTCCAGGACCTGTTCTCCCAACTTAGTCTGATGTTTTCTTTCTTCTCGTGATATCACCATGGATTTTGTTTTAGAGCTGCTTATGACCATCCCTCTCTTCTCCAGCTCTTCCTTCCAGACTTGCAGGTTGGATTGGAGATGTGCCTCTGATTTAGCAATCAAGGCAACATCATCAGCAAATGCCAGCTCCGAAATATAGACCTGTCTCATCTTCCAGTACCCCACTGAATGCTTTCTTGTTCTCTCCTTACATGCCTTGATGACATCGTCTATAAGGAGTATGAAGAGGTAAGGTGATAGGATATCACCTTGTCTTACACCAGTGGTGGTCCTGAACTCTTCTGACTTATGGTTTGCTGTCTTCACATAATTTCTGCAAGACTTGTAGAAGCTCTGTATAGCATGAATCAGAGGTGCTGGAATATTCTTCCTTGCCAAACAGTCCCAAAGTTTGCTCCAGGGGACCCTGTCAAACGCCTTTTCCAGGTCTATGAAACAAAGATGGATCTCACTCTTATACTCAAGGGGAGCCTGCTTTAGCATGTCATAATTGTCTTGGTCGTCTCTATTCATTTTTGCAAACACTTCATAAGATGTTCCCCTAAGCCCCTGGGATAACTTTAGGCTCCACCTTTCTCTCTCTAATCCATATGTGGTAGCCAAAAGTTCAAACCTACTGAGAAAACTTTCTATGTCATCGTCTTTCTCAACAAAATGGTCTAAACGAAAATCCATAGCTGAGGTTGAGGCTCCCTGACTAGCAGTGGCATCGGAGGGAAAGGGGCTGGCACCATTTTCAGGAGCATGGCCTTGAACTTCCAATTCCCTTAGTCGTAACTCGTGCTCCCTTTGCAATCTCCTATCTTCTGCTTCCCTTTCAGCAGCCTGTCTCTTTTTGCTCTCTTTCAGCAGCCTGTCTCTTTTCCTCTCTTTCAGCAGCCTGTCTCTTTTCCTCTGCTTCAGCAGCCTGTCTCTTTTCCTCTGCTTCTAATTTCTTCTCTTCCAGTTGGAGCCGCTTTATTTCAGCCACCATATCTGCCTCCAATGCCTTAGCCTCTTTGTCAGCCTCAATCTGCAGCCTCTTAAGTTCTTTGTCAGCCTCAATTTGTAACTGTAATTTTCTTTCTTCTGCTAACTTCCTATCTTCCCTTTCAATATACTTGTCACATTCTGAAGTTACATATTGGATCAAAGCCTGACCCTCCATGTTCATTTCCTTAGCAGTCAGCACAGCAGCCGATCTGAATTTGGCTAGATCTGCCAACCTATATCACACAATCTAATAATGTTCTAATATAGTTTATAAAACTCTAATTACAAAGTTACACACTAATTAATTATTACTGGCTGTGAAGATTCATCAACTCTTACTTTCCACCTTAATTATTTCTTATGAATATCTTTTAATTTTAGGGACACTGTTAAATTTATACAAACTTATACCCCAATAGTTTAATTCCCGGACCAGGAGACCCCTATATATGTGGTGGATTTTGATGGTATAAAGTGTGGTTGCTATGTTACTAGTGTACTGAATGAGGTCAGTTGTGAAGGTCCCTGAGGATAACAGTTTATGTGAGTTTACAGGGTACCTTGCTACTACCACCTATGACCTCAAGCAGACTTAATTGTGACTAATATGAATGATAGCTACGTATAATGTCTAGGGTAATGAAAGGTGGTGTGCTGGTAATTGAGTACACAAACACACACACAAACACTAATCTTAAGCTCTATGATCAAGTCAATTAACACTGTGTTAAAATTTAGGAATTATATTTTTTTTCAAATTTATTTGGTCCTGAACCAAAGTTTCTTCTGGTCAGGACTTTAAAAAAAAATAAAATCAAATATGAATCAGTTTCAATAAATTTACATAGAATCAGGTAGACACATGAAAGATTTGTACATATATATATATATATATATATATATATATATATATATATATATATATATATATATATATATATATATATATATATATATATATATATATATATATATATATATATATATATATATATATATATATATATATAAAAGTTGAATCTACTAGTATTGTTATTAACTAAGAGTCTTTAGAATCTAGTGCTGGATGTCGGGTCGGGTATTTTCATCATTCACAGTCTGTGGGTAATAGTGTTCATTTTGTTCTTACACAAGATTTATGGTGGAAAAAAGTTAGTTATACACCAGGGATTTTCTAACATGCTAAGTGGTTGATGAATTTCCGCAGGCCAGATCTACAGTACTTAGCTGGCCTGTGACGACTGAAGAAAGCTGTTCCTTAGGCCCACTCCTCAAATGCTCTGAGGTAGTATGGTAGGCATCTTATGTCATGCACTGGTGTACTTGTCAGAACATCTGGCACTAGCACAGTGCCAGACCAAGAAACTCTGATACCACAAAATTAGGCTATGTCTTAACATACTACCTAATCCACCATGTTTACAAGCATAAATACATTGCATTACCAAGACAGTGTCAGATCTCTCTGACCGAGCCAGCACCTATACATCCAGGCTGTTGTCAAGTAGCACTAGCTCCATTCCTCTCCCTTATGGACTGCACTGCATCTGAAATATTTTCATTAATCTCTTTTTTTCCATACAATAAGGTGGGTGATATGTTTCCACCTGACCACCTGAAAAGAAACATCGGTATTCCACTTTTCTGATAGTTCAGCATATTATATTTCAACCTCTAGGCCCTGGACAGTTGGCTGGGGACCTAGAGTAAGTACTCACTTGTCGTAATCATTTTTCATTATATGGCAGTATCAATTGTTAAATAAAAGATTAATAATTTCTTCCTTACCACAATTCAAAATGAAAACACACAGTTACGTTGATATAGCACAATTTCAGCTGAGCTGCTGGCTAGACTATGGCGTCCCACTACTATTAGTATATGTATTAACTGGACGATCACTTCTTAGCCTCAACGAACTGCTTGTATGGACAGTCTTCGTAAAAATGGCAACGAGCCGGCAAACTTTCAATAATCTTAACTATTTCCTCTAATGAGAGTACTGCCCCTTTAGAATTTAAAATTTCAAACTAAATGTCCAATTTTTGGTCAAATGTGTACTGTTTTTCTGTCGGTCGATCTGTCCTAACTTGTCAATTCCCAAGTTTGGACTTGGTTTTGGCCCAACTAAAAAAAAAACTAAAAAACCCAAAAATTTCTACTTCGAAGTTATTGGTTTTTCTCTCCTCCTGGTTTCTTCC
The DNA here is from genome assembly GCA_024509875.1 of Oreohelix idahoensis. Classification (NCBI taxonomy): domain Eukaryota; kingdom Metazoa; phylum Mollusca; class Gastropoda; order Stylommatophora; family Oreohelicidae; genus Oreohelix; species Oreohelix idahoensis. The sequence continues at coordinate 137,053 of JAMPIV010012037.1, forward strand.
CTGTTTACATGTACTTTTTTCCTAATATGAGAATTTAAAGTTACGACGAACCACCACATTTGCTAAATATTGCGAATCTTGGGGACATGTACCTTTAGAATTTAAAATTTCAAACTAAATGTAATTTTTGGTAAACTGTTTTTCTGTCGGTCGATCTGTCCTAACTTGTCAATTCCCAAGTTTGGACTTGGTTTTGGCCCAACTAAAAAAAAAACTATTCAAATTTTTCCTCACCCACCGCTAAAATTTCTACTTCGAAGTTATTTTTAGACTCTCTCCTCCTTGTTCTTCCCTTGTTTACATGTACTTTTTTCCTGTAATATGAATACATTAAAGTACGAACCACACATTGTAATATAATGCGAATCTTGACATGTACGATATTCTGTAAATAAACATGGCTACGAACTGAACATGCTTTTACTGAGTGCTTTCTGAAACATGTGTGTGCTTGTGTAGATGACGAGGTAATGCTTATATACATACATCATAACATTACATGGTGGCAGCGGTCGATACCGGACTGACGCAAAACAGCTACACGATAACACGTGAGTACAGTATTCGGCTAATTTTCGTCATCGAGGTCAACAATGGCAGCTAAACATTACCGCAGCGCACCGCAAATGAGATTTGCCGGTCAAGATGATAAGAGTGAAGCTTTCTTGTTATGGCGTCAACGCATAGATCTATATTCCAAGACCACTGGTCTGGAAGGACAAACCCTAACTCCATATATCCTAGAAGCATTGGACGATGAAGGTTTGAAAATCTACAACAGTTTTGCTACCGCCATGCCGGTTGAGTCGGCAACCGACCCCGTAGCCATATTGGACGAATTTGAAAAGCGTCTGATCATAAAGCACACAAACTTTAGAGCGGCAAGATTAGAGCTTCACCACCTGCGACAGAAACGTGATGAAAGCCTAGATGATTTCTTCACTCGCATTAAGGAGAAAACAAGAGTATGTAAATTTAGCAACGAAGAAGAAAAAGAGCAAATTATTGAACAGATTCTTCTTAGCACACCAATGCCAGAGTTCCAGAAATGGCTACTGAGCCAGAGTGATACGCTAACTTTACAACAACTTCTGGATGAAGGCAGGAAACACGAGGCACAAGCACTAAACATTAAACAAATTCAGCAAGGTACATTAGCAGCCCAGGTGGATGCAGTGAAAAGCTATAAACCTAGACACAACAAAGCAACTGGTTCGAAACAACAAGAAAAAACACAACACAAGCAGAGGTGCTATGTGTAAATGTTGTGGCCTAAACCACATACAAAACCACTGTCCAGCTAAAGACTCTACATGTCATTACTGCAGAAAGAGGGGCCACTGGATAAAATTATGTTTCAAGAGGAAACAAGACAGTGCTCAACACAAACTTCACAGCAGAAAGTCGTCAAAACAAACACACTCTATGATGACTGAGGACCTTGACTCCAGTGAAGAAAGTGATCCTTCCACTTTTGATACTGTGAAGATACTAACTTTCAGTAATGAACCAAAGAGAACGCAGGCTTTCTGCAAGGTACAATTCCGAATACCAGGAATTAAAAGGCACAAAGAAAGATATATTCGGTTCAAGATAGACACAGGTGCCCAAGGTAACACTCTACCCTTAAGAATATTCAGACAGATCATGCCTGACAAGGTGGATGAGCAAGGATTTCCCACAAGGGATGTAAAAAGTAGGAGTGGCAGGACAAAGCTAAGAGCTTACAATGGAACAAGTATAGACTGTTTCGGAGCAGTAACACTTGAATGTTTATACAGAGACTCTGAATGGACATCGTCAACATTTTACTTGGTAGATGTTGAAGGACCTGCAATTTTGGGTTTACCAATGTGCGAAAAGCTGAGTGTGGTAACTATTAACAACATTAAAGCTGACAAAAAAGAACATCTTACTCTACACGTCACTGGAGTAGATGACCTTAAACAGCGATTCCCAGAACAGTTCGACAGAATAGGCAAACTTCCAGGAAAGGCAAGATTCTTTTTAAAAGACAACGCTGAGCCAAAGATAGACCCACCTAGAAAGTATCCTATACATGTTAAACAGAAACTTGCCACAGAACTAGAAAAGATGGTGCAGAATGATGTTATTAGAAAGGTTGAAGAGCATTCTGATTGGTGTAGTAGTATCACAACCGTTCTGAAGCAGGATAGTTCTCTTCGGGTTTGCCTTGACCCAAAACACTTAAACAACAGTCTAAAGCGCTGTCCACACAAAATGCATACAGTGGAAGAGATAACTCACAGATTCCACAATGCCAAATATTTTTCTAAACTAGATGCTGTACACGGATACTGGAGTGTTGAGATAGCAGAGGAAAGTCAACTCCTTACAACTTTTCGAACACCATTCGGCAGATATTGTTTCAAGAGACTCCCATTTGGTTTGAATGTATCACAAGACATCTTTCAACAGAAGATTGACAACATTGTTGAGCAATGTTCTGGTACAGTGGCTATTGCGGATGACATTGTAGTCTGCGGCAGGTCAGAACAAGAACACGACCGTAACTTGATTAACTTGATGCATGTAGCACAGGCCAATGGGCTAACATTCAACAGCAAAAAGTGTACAATTAAGGCAACGGAGATACAATTTTTTGGATTGCTGTACACCCAGAATGGTGTAAAACCAGACCCTAAAAAGGTTGAAGATATTCATGACATGCCAACACCAGCTACAAAGAAGGAACTGCAACAATTCTTAGGTGCTGTCAATTTCCTAGCACAATTCATACCAAATTTGTCAGCTGCTGCAGAACCTTTGCGATCTCTACTACAGAATGAAACTCCGTATGAATGGTCAGAAGACTACCAACACATATTCAACCACTTGAAGACCCTCATATCATCTGATGCATGCTTGAAATACTATGACATGCAAGCACCCACTTTTCTCATGGTTGATTCCAGTCTGAAAGGCCTAGGAGCAGCACTTTTGCAACCAGACAAAAATCCTGAAGGACACTATGCCAAAGAACTTCGTCCTGTAGCTTACGCAAGCAAATCATTAAGTTCTGGCGAAAAGAAACTTGCAAACATTGAAAGAGAAATGCTAGCTGTACGTTTTGGAATCAAACGCTTCCACACATTTCTTTTCAACCGCCCATTTACAATTCTCTCAGATCACAAGCCACTTGAGATGATTCATAAAAAACCAATAGCTTCAGCACCACCACGACTACAAGCTCTGTTATTGGAAACACAAGGTTATGATTTTAATATTCAGTATATCCCAGGAGAGGATATAGGTCTTGCAGATGCTCTCAGCAGACTACCAAACCCCAACAAGACAGCAGATCTTACCCCAAACATCAAAGTTGATTTTGTCAAGTTTAGCGATAATCGGCTTGAACACATCAGAGAAGACACAATGAGAGATCCTATCCTTAACTCTCTCAAAGAACTGATATACCATGGATGGCCAAGCTCTATCAGGGAAGTTCCAACACACATCCGTCCATACTACTCGATGAGGGACGAGTTAAGCATCGAAGATGGTCTGATCCTTAAAGGAGATCGCATTGTTGTACCAGAAACACAACGCGATATCATCCTTAAACAGCTCCATAATAGTCACCTTGGTATTGTGAAGACACAACTGAGAGCAAAGAAAGATGTTTACTGGCCACAGATAAACAAGGACATAGAAACACTATGTAAAAACTGTTCAATTTGCCAAGAACATGCAAATAGGCAGTGCAGAGAACCTCTCATACCATCAGACATACCATTGAGCCCTTGGAGCATTATAGGAACTGATATTTTCTCAATCGACAATAATGACTATCTTATTATTGCTGATTACTACAGCAAATTTCCCATCATTGAGAAACTTCCACAACCCTCACCATCAGCTGTTATTGCAGACATTACAAAGAAGTATTGCAGCATGTTTGGCATCCCAGATGAAATTAGATCAGACAACGGTCCACATTTCTCAGGTCAAGCATACAGAAATTTCACTAAGGACTGGAAGATCAAACACACAACATCATCACCTAGATACCCTAAATCTAATGGTTTCATTGAGAGACAGATACAAACTATCAAGTCAATCATGAAGAAAACAAGAACAGAGGATGTACACCTAGCACTCTTGAGATGGAGAACAACACCGGTAGACAGTAAGATCGACAGTCCAGCAGAACTTATGTTTGATAGAAGAATTAAAGACCTTCTACCATCTAAGGTCCACTTCCGTCCACAACATAGAGACAGCACATATGATCAACTTCAGCATCGTCAGCAAGTTCAGAAATCCAACTATGACAAATGTGCTAAAGACCTACCACCATTATATCCTGGTCAGCATGTGACTACCTACAACCACAACAATGACACATGGTCAAAAGCAACAATCATTTCCAGAAACCCTGAACCCAGGAGCTATACTTTAAGACCAGACAGCAGCAGCAACCTCCTGAGGCGAAACAGAGTGGACATAAGAGAAATCCCACAGAATACAACAGAACAGAGAATTCCCATGCTTTCAACAGACAATGCAGTAACTCCAGACCTTGGTGCCCCACAAAACCAACAAGCGCCAAGGCCGAAATCACAACCAACTCAAGCTAAACCAGGGACTTCCGCAGAACCACCAGCACTTTACACCACTCGTTCTGGCCGTACAGTGACACCTCCCAGCCGATACAGACAGTGACATATATACTCACACTGAGCATTACACATACTTATCCTTTCTCACATGAAACATTTCGTTGGAAATGTTTGCACACATTTTTTTTTTCAAAAAAGGGGGGATGTAATATGAATACATTAAAGTACGAACAACACATTGTAATATAATGCGAATCTTGACATGTACGATATTCTGTAAATAAACATGGCTACGAACTGAACATGCTTTCACTGAGTGCTTTCTGAAACATGTGTGTGCTTGTGTAGATGACGAGGTAATGCTTATATACATACATCATAACATTACATTTCCCTCTGCCTTCGTCTCAAGGACGCGTCAAATGTAACTTTTAGTGAATGCAAAACTGACATGTGTTTGCAAGTCTGCATCGAACAAATCAGTCTTTTGTCAATAACTTCCGAATTATCTGTCCGTCTCAAGGACGCGTCAAATGTAACTTTTAGTGAATGCAAAACTGACATGTGTTTGCAAGTCTGCATCGAACAAATCAGTCTTTTGTCAATAACTTCCGAATTATCTGTCCGTCTTTTTATTTGAAAGCATATTATTTGTCAGGGAAAGATAGGCTATCAAACTAGCTAATTTTTGTGATTCTAAACCTATTAATAAGAAAGCCTTACTACCACGCGTTCAATTCTTTTCCATGTGCTGTCCCGCTATTTTCGAGAGTTTTACGTCATTCTAAACAAGAGCTAAGACTGTTTTCGTGATTCAAGTGGCTACATGTTCTTACTTTACCTCGTATTTCAAACACTAACTACGAGCTCGCGCGTATGTTAGGCTTAGATTTAAACGCTAGCAGACAGCATCATTTTATTCTTCCCTCCCTTTCTTACCCCGTCTGACGAATAGGCCTTTCGCGTTCCCATGTTATCATTAGTTTTTTTCTTTCAATGACACTAGAAAAAATGGTACGGTCTACCAAATCAACGTGCCTGTGGCGTGGGCGAAAACGCCGCAGCATAACCTATCGATATTTTATCCTTACATTTTTATGTTAACTTTGATATTTATAATGGAGGCTTTTAGCGCTGTATCAGTGTATTCCACCACACAGCTGCAGAAGCATGCGGTGAAGTCCGACTTGGAAACAAGAGAAAGAGGACACCTTGGTGGACAGAGGAAGTCAAAGAGAAAATAAGAGAGAAGAAAATGGCATGGAAACAATACTTAGGAGCTAAAAACACAACAGGACAAATGGAAAAATATAGAAAATATGTGACACTCAGAACAGAAGCAAAAAAAAAAAAGTGCTAGCAGCAAAACAGAAGTCATGTGAAGAATTTGGAGAAAAGCTAGAAAAAGATTCGCAAGAAAACCAGAAATTGTTCTATAAGACCCTAAAGAACATGAGGAAAGAAAAACAATGCCCTCTCAAATTTATAAAGGACATGCAAGTCAAATTGCTTACTGCCCCGAAGGAAGTAATGGAAAGATGGAAAGAATATTTCTCAGAACTCCTGGATGGTGAGCATGGTGAAGCATCAGAAACGATAACCACTAGCACAGAAGAGAAAACCAATGATGGTTGTAGCGAAATCTGTGAAATCAATCGCTAAATTCGGTAAGATTTTACTCCTATGATAATAAATAAACCCGCCCTCGGTTGTTTGCCTATCTGCTTCCTCAACGCCAGTAGAGCGCTGTATTTTATATCGTAGTAACGCGTAGACAATGACCCTGCAGTTAAATATTACACGCTTTCCAAGTTTTGTCCTTGAGACTAACAATTAACGATCTGCCAGAACTGTGACACCAAAATACCGTCTGAATTAACGTAATATTTTAACTTTAACGCCACTAATTGTAGCAATCCGGACAATTTCCCGATCTGCGGCACGAAACTGCGGCAAGTATTAACGCAAAGGTTAACACCGCCTTGCAAAACCCCTCTTCGCTCAACACACGGGTCTCATACTATATCCACACTGTTGGACACGCCATAATATATATACACACACACAGTGTATTTCAGGCTAAAAAATTAACTGTAATAGAACATGCGGAAAACGCGTGTCGAAATTTTGTGACGTACTACAAAAGCGCTGTTTCGTTCTGAATGAGAACGGCAGTTAAGAAAAAGAAAAAAAATTACGATGTAACGTGGAAATTTAAAAAAAATATATATATATATAGTAAGAGAGGGGGAATGGAACATTGGTGGTCGTGTCACTAGTTCGTTGTTTACAGAAATTTGAATTTGAACCAAAAGCAAAGCATACAAGGTTAGATAGTAGGAAAACGATAATAGTAAATATAATGAATAAACTTTTAAAAATGTAACCACTGTGTGACAGACAGCAAACAGGATCACAACTTACTTCTCAGAATTATAATTTAGTAGTAAATAAAGGAGATATTGACAGAAGACAGATGGACGAACAGACTACTTCTTTCTCAGCTTGACATATACTGGGGAAGGGTAGGGTAGTCCAAGATTTGAAAATTTGAGTTCAGTTTGAAAATAAGACTCTAGAATGCCAAACAGGTGCTGATTGGCTGGAGTCAAATATACTATGAGGGTGATAAAAATCATTTGGGAAAGGCGTTCGTCGCCACTTTAGAAAATTGTTTCTACAATAAAGTTGTGTTAAAAGCAAGATCATACATTCTTGGATTTGCTGATCTGCACCAGCAAGCGATCTGGATTTGACCATATATATCGCATATAACCTTATTAGTAGGAAATTTTCATTTGATGCGGTAAGAAATAAAACCTTTGTATCATTATTATGATTATTAAGATGTATGTATTATTGAATATGTATGAAAATTATGTGGGGAAAAGATTATCTAGAGTGAAGCCAACATCAAACTTTGTGTTGTTTCACAGAGTTGTTAAGAAATATAGTAACATGTTGTAGAAAAGCCCGACAGGTTTTCTGACACTTTGGGAGAAAATAAAATTAAATAGTAATTGGGAAATTGTTGATCAGTATTGTGACATAAGACCAGGAAAACCACTGGCCGTCTTCTTCAGCAAGTCACCGTCTTTGTACATGACTTGATATTATTGACTTAAAATGTTTCCTTTGTCAAGGAAAGTGTCAAACTGTAGTTTGAAGTTTATTTGACCATGAATGGGGTAACAAATCAATTAAGAACGTTAACTAATTGTGTAGTTACCATGCTGAATCTGAATGAATTGAAAATGTTTAGTTAGGGAAAGAGAGAGTATATCAGAGGGTGATGTAGGACGCATTTATATTGTTCCAGGGTTTCATCAAGGACTCGAAGTGAGCCCAGGTCAACTGAGATCTGTATATTTCTGCATCTAAAGAAGTGAGGCTGTATCAATTGTGTGCCTCCTTGTTATTTCAAGATCAGAAGCCTGACTTGTTATTGGAAGCTGGTGGTGTGACTATACTGCATCTTGCACATCAGAAGCCACAAAGTTAAGCCAGTGTCTGCAGGCATTTGATAGATCAAACCAAAAATTACTCTCATTTCCCAAGAGTTTAATAAATTATTCAGATTGTGATAACCTCATACGTTCTTCCTAACAGTACCCATTCATAGGATCAAGAGTAATTGACAATGTTCCCGACTGACACAGTTAATTAAATTTGTGAATATTAAGATACTCAGTTCGAAATTGAATCAAATTTTATGTAAATACATTGCATTATCATTTCAGTTTCAATATTCCAGTATACACAAAATTGTGATACTGGAACAATAAATTGTACAAAAAATTTCTCAATTTAAACTTAACTCTGGGTGTTGTGAAATACTTTTCATAGAGTTCTTAGTTGTATTTGTTGTCATATTATTACAATACACCTTACATTACCCTAGACCTTAGACGTAGCTATCAGACATACTAATCAAGAATAAGTCTGAATGAGATCATAAGGTGGTAGCAGAAAGGCACCCTGAAACTCACCCTAATAATTGTAATACTCAGGGGCCTTCACAGCTGACCTCATTCAGTACAATATAAATATATAACAACAACAAGTCATAACATCTAAATCCACCACAATGGTGAAGATGATATAAAGATGGAAGAACTGAAGGCAGCACTGGAGAAAATCAAGATGGGCAAAGCAGCAGGGCATGATGGTATAACACCAGAAATGGTTAAGTACATGGGAGCATCAGGCCACCTATTACTCTTAAGGGTTCTACAGGCAGCGTGCTACAACAAGACCATACCAAAGGATTGGGAGATTGCCATCATAACACCAATTTTCAAAAAGGGTGACAATCGACAGTGTGGAAACCATAGAGGCATATCCCTTCTCAGTGTCCCTGTTAAAATCTACTCTATAATCCTAGAGCAGAGACTCCGGCGCCTAGCTGAGCCACAATTGGATTAGGTCCAGTGCGAATTCCGAGCGAACCGAAGTACTCAAGATCTAATCTTCACACTCAAACAGCTGAGTGAAAAGGCCCTTGAATATAAGAGTGAGATCCATCTTTGTTTCATAGATCTGGAAAAGGCGTTTGACAGGGTCCCCTGGAGCAAACTTTGGGACTGTTCGGCAAGGAAGAACATTCCAGCACCTCTGATTCATGCTATACAGAGCTTCTACAAGTCTTGCAGAAATTATGTGAGGACAGCAAACCATAAGTCAGAAGAGTTCAGGACCATCACTGTTGTAAGACAAGGTGATATCCTGTCACCTTACCTTTTCATACTCCTCATGGACGATGTCATCAAGGCATGTAAGGAGAGAACAAGAAAGTATTCAGTGGGGTACTGGAAGATGAGAAAGGTCTGTATTTCGGAGCTGGCATTTGCTGATGATGTTGCCCTGATTGCTAAATCAGAGGCACATCTCCAATCCAACCTGCAAGTCTGGAAGGAAGAGCTGGAGAAGAGAGGGATGGTCATAAGCAGCTCTAAAACAAAATCCATGGTGATATCACGAGAAGAAAGAAGACATCAGATTAAGCTGGGAGAACAGGTCCTGGAGCAGGTCGACCACTTTAAATATCTCGGAGCTATTATAGACCGAAAGGGAGGCATCAAAGAAGAGTTAGCCACTCGAAAAGCAGCAGCTGGGAGACTTTTTCAGGCCATAAATCGAGGATTCCTCAGCAAGAGCGTGGTTGGTAAGAAAACGAAGATGGCTGTATACCGCTCCACCTATGTCCCAGTCTTGACATATGGGTGCGAGTCATGGGCAATGACTACAACCCACAAAAGCCAGATCCAAACCTCAGAAATGAGGTATCTGAGGAAAGTGGTTGAAGTAACAAGAAGAGACATGGTACGCAACCAGACGATACGTCAAGGCCTTAAATCCCACCCCCTGCAGACCCAAGTAGAACAGTCCCAACTAAGATGGTTTTGCCATGTCTGCTAGAATGGGAGAAGATCGGCTACCACGACAAACATGGGAAACAAAGAGCCAAGGATCCAGACTCCCAGGACGACCCAGAGTCCGCTGGGAAGACAACATTAGACAATCTTTGAAGGACCGAGGACTAGAATGGAACCAGGTCAGGAGGAAGACAGCCAATTGGATAGTCTGGCGCTCTCTCTTCCAAACCTCTACACCTCACGGTAGAAGGGGAACGACTAAGTAAGTAAAAATATTGTTTATGTTTTGGTATGTCATAATTGTTCTAACACTAAAAAAGAAGAAAATATAAAAAAGTATTTTAAAGACACGTTTTTTGTTGTTGTCAATTTGATGTTACGTTTTTTTACTGCAAGCTGTAAACTCCTTGAAAAAAATATTGTTGGGTTTTTAGTGCCTTAAAAGCGTGTGTTTAAAATATTTTTTATATATTTCTTATTGCTATTAAGTTTGTATCATCAGCGTATCTCAAGTTGTTTATATTATGTCCGCCAAATGATACGCCTGGCATGTCATCTAGGGATCTCATTGTGAATTGATCAGATCCGTTGACAGTACACATCTCTTCCTGGCACCCTTTTTTTACTTGCTGAAACGTTTCTATTTGGCTTCTAATTCTTACAGCTACTGTTTGTTGCCAGTACATGTTCTTTATTATTCTCAAGTCTTTATCATCAGTGTTGATGCTTTCAAACATTTTCATGATTTCCTCATGTTTCACTTTGTCAAATGCCTTAGTTTAATCTATAAAGCACAAGTACAGATCTATCTTTACCTCTATGGCTCTTTCTATTAATGTTCTTATAATATATATAGCATTGTTTGTGCCTTTACCTTCTACAAATCCACACTGTTCATCACTGATTTCTGGTTTAATTGTATGTCTCACTCTTCTCATGATAATTCGTAATAATATGTTGGTCACATGACATAAGACAAATGGGGCGATGTTCTTCACATTACGTGGCTCCAAGTTTCTTTGGCAAAGCTTTCAATATTGATTTTAGCAGATCATCACTGACCACTGTTGTAGACGTCATTTAAAGTTTTATTATCACGTCTACTCAAAATTCTCCCAAAGCTTCCATTTCCTCTACTGTTATATTATCTAGTCCAGTGTAAATGTCGATGTTAACATATGCACTTTAAAATTAATGGAAGTTTCAAACTTTTCAAATCAGTGTAAGCATAAATGAAAACATATTCAATTTATATTGTGAACACTTTTCAATCAGTGGAAATGTAAATGTAAACATATTCTATCTGAGCTTTTAACCTTTTCATTTAAATGTAATGTGAAGCTAAAGCTATTCAATTTAAATGTAAAAGAAAGTTTTATCCCGAGGGATTAAATTTTATTCTCAACGAGGGTAAATTCTGAGATAAATGGGATGGTAGAATAGAAGAAAGGGGACACATAAGTATGTGTCGGGAATGCAATACTCAGAAGAGCGTTTCGTTTCTATTCTTTATCATAGTTATTTGTGGTACCAGCAGAAAGTACTATCTCTGGAACAAGAAGGGACAAGTAGCCTACGCTTTAAGACGAAGGACCAACTTTGTAGACTCTCTTTGACATTTCTGGGAAACGAGCGACAACCTTGACCAGCGACGAGCGGGAGCTGTGTAAAAAGAACCAACCCATCAGAAGGAGCAGAACCGTCATTGGCAGCTAAGTTCCATAAATAAGCTGCCAAAGTTAACTGTTTTTCATCGTCCTTATTATCCATCAATGATGAAACTTTTCTTCTAAACTATTGTCGTGCGGTAGGTTAATTGTTTTATTTGGCCCGTCTAAGTAGAGTGGATGTCGACAGATACGCGAGAAAAGGTATAGAAAATAGTTTTCACAGGTGGTACTCGTAGATTGAGGGAAAGACAGGTCTCTGGAGTGATTAGGTTATCTCCTCCAGCCTACCCGTACGACTGTACTTTTATTACCAGACAGCCTTTGTCTCCCTATCGAGAATAGATAAGTTACTCTACACACATACAGTTATGTGACAACAAAACACACAAACGTGAAAAACAACGGATAAATGGGTATGGGTCTGACCAACGCAAAAAGGTAAGTTTCTTTGTAGTTTATTATCATTAAACTCGACAACATCAAAATATCTAAAGAAAAAGATCAAAGAGTCATTTACATGCATATGAAATAAAGCAGAAAAGTGCACCCTCCCCGAATGGAGAAAAACCCAAAATTATTAACACAAAGGTTGAAGGTTAGCACTATGTTACAGAATGAACAGTATTGGTACTCTATGAGACCCAGTAAAGTAAACAAAATTTAGACAAATCAGATATATGGATAGTTTCCAACAAACAAGGAAAAATACTCACACACTCTCTCAAACAGTGGCCACTCTCACACTCTTACCTAACTGCCTGGTATGGTAGCTCTGTAAAATCCCTTGGTAATAGAATTAGTCCATGAATATATTATCTATTGCACTTAATATTCGGTCACCCCAGTTGTCGCAGATCCAAATTGGCCCCAGTTCATCCCCAGAAGCTAACTAGTGAGGTGAACGCCTAATATGGTGCTTCTCCTGGATATAAGTGTTACTACAAATAGTTAAAACTGTGAGAGTTCTTGAGGTTCACCCTTTCACGGGGAAATACTTCCAGTATTGGGAAACATCTGGTTGCTAAAACATGCTACAAATGATGCTGATGGTTCTTCTATCGGCCAACTCTGTGTTAGAGCGCCGATTCTGCACAGCGTATGTATCTAGAGATATACTCCACTTGAATTACGACTGTCAGGAGTCGGGGAACAATAATAATGTTATATGTACACTACTGTGGCTGGTAAAAAATATAAATCTGGATTTGGTAAGTCCATTGTTAAATTTTATTGTTCTCAAACACCATTTGGCGAGTACACGTTTATAAATGAAATTGGTAACGCACAAGCCAAGTAAAAGAGAAAATTAACAAAACAAAAGAAGACCGCTGAATGGCCTTGTGATCAGGTCTGCGAAGAATACAAGAAAACATTTATGGAAAAAAACTGCTACTACTATATATACACACAGACGGGGACAAGACAATCTCTTCTCCACTCCGTCAGTCCTGACTAGGTTTAAAAGGCGCACGGTGTTTCCTTACGCCTACACGCTAGCAGACGTCGCGGGCGGCTGAGTTCGGTCGGATTGAGTTATGTTATCTCGCCCGCCCACTGCTCGCGCCGGCGGTCGGCGTACAATGTTAATTATTATTTAATTTCTCCTTACGCGCTACCTAAACAATGATCTTCTGTCATTAAATAGATATTAAATTGTCGGAATCTGTTAGTTTGTCGTATGGTATTAAAAAATAATAGACACTATGATAACAAATATACAAAATGAAATATAACGTGTATTTTATACTCCCACTATGAGTCGCTTTAATGCCCATAAGTCCGGTCAGCTAAACCATCGGGTTTATCTCTCTCCTGTAGAGATTAAGTGTCGCGTCTGCCTACACTGTTAACATAATTACCGCCTAAGGTATGTGGGTAGCGGGTGGCGTGATTTAACATTTTAATTGAATATCTGGTATGAAATCGCTTCACATTACTTTATTTCACTCGTTTTACTAGCGAGAATAATCTAAGTGAAGGATAAATGTTAAAAGCTATCACTTCTTAAATCATTAGCACTATTATCCTTTTACCAGAAAATTCAGAATGAAAATCTCCACGAATCAATCACTATAAAACACTAATCCAACAAGAAAAACTGGTTCTAGGACTGCGCTAGACTATTCAAATTCTGACTGACTTCTGATGGCGGGGTTAAGAAAACAGCCGTATATATGTATATCATTAGATTGCTCTGATCTCCAATGTTGTTAATTTCGCGCTCCTGTAAGACCCAAAATTCAGAAGCTAGACGTATCAAGATAAAAGACTTCGTGTCGGTCGATCAAAGTTTCTCGTCTGGAGTTTTGACCGATATCAAAAGACTTTCTGTTCGACTAGCGGTTTTACCTGTAGAATGCTAGTGTTCCGAGATCAAAGGATATTGGGGATTTTTAGATTTCCCCTGCGCAAACTTAAAAGGGTCTGTGTTTCGTCTCTCTCACGTGCTGTCCGTCTGAGAGGTATTATGATTGACAGATGAAGCTCGCGTGAGTGGACGAGGTAAACAAAGCCTGATTTGCTTTCCTGTTATGGCTGACAGGTCACGAAGTTTGTAAACACTGCGTTAGCTCGTGTTAAAAGAAAAGAGGCGGGGACGAAAGAGTAAGCTGTGTAAGTGAAGACAGACAGTATAATGCATGTTTTTAGCTAGCAAATCACAGAGCAGCTATAAGGTTACAATAGGCTGTCAGATCACTGTAGACTCTTTTTCAATTACACGTCACAACTATTCAATTTTTTTCAAACTGTTAAAACTTAAGTGATTATTAAATTTTTATATTTCTAATTTTACAAATTTAACTTCGATTTAATCATTTTAAAGTTACTGCATGTTTGTCTCAGTGTTGACTCCGTTTTATCGTTGAGTTCAGTTTATACTGGTGAAGTGGTAGCTTAAAACGCGAATGGTTAAAATGAACGAATGTCAACAATATTCTTCAAACGAACTTCAACAAGTAGTATTGAACTGGGTGAACTGGGCAAGTACTGGCAGTACAGAAGTCGGTGGTGACTGTACATAGATTTTATTCAACACAGCACATACGGAGTGGACAAGACTAACATCGTCACAGGCGCAGAAATCATACGTTAACATGTTGGTAATTACTTTTAAAGTTCCTGAAGATTCTCTACTAATAAAGTCCTCTGACTCAAGTGACTGAGGATCACAAAACTGTTACCATATAATATTCCGCTCATTCAAGTCCATTGACCTTCCTTCAAGGACGTACATCATGGTAACGTATTCATACTCCAGGATAAAATTCTTCCATATCATACTTCATAATCCCAGACTTTCTCCATACATCCCGTTAGATATAGTATATAGTTTTCAAACAAAGTCATACATGATAATACGAACAGGTTAGAGATTCCAGTTGACTAACCTCTCCCATTCTATGCCACGCTTCTGGCATTGTAGTAACAGCATATTAAACATGTGAAGCATATAAATTCATTAACTTGATTTCTTGTAGGTATTCTCCCTCTACGAAAAGATTCAAAGGCTATCGACTCCGTGTGTCCAATTCTAGGAATGTCATCTACGATGAATTCCCGCTAGACCATTAATAGGAGCGGCCTGATACTTTAATGTACATAAATAAACATGCCATAAGAAATGGGGCGACACTTACTTTATACTTCCACTATTGACTTCGCCATGAAGATCAATAGATACGAATACAACTGATGGCTATTTCACATTTGCCAAAATCAAAGGATAACACAGCGGACATAAATATGGTCCGAGCTGCCCCCATTCATGACGTCAGAAACTACTCAACTAGGTTACACGTGCGTCCAAAGCAACTCACACTGCCTTGTGCACGTCAGTGCGTGAATCAATCGAACGCACAAATATATAACTATATAAAACTGGTGCGTACATTTGGCAGGACCGAAGACTACCCCCGTAGGTAATAAATGTACGTAACAGCTCCCTTATCACCTCTCCTTAAAAAAATTAATTCTATTAATTTTTTTCGAACTAATTACTCGAGAGAGGTGAGACAAAACTACAACAAGATTTATGACATGCATAAAATTATATCATATTAAGAAAAGAATATTAAATGAAAACAATATAACTAAATGATAATATGCATTAAAGCACACATCCACCATCGACCTACTTTGGAACGATGTGGTAATATTCGAAGTAAAAAGAAGTTGAAAATGAAAATGAAATAAACCATAAAAAAAAAGATGATAATAAAATTCAACCAAATTTTTTTAAAAGAAATTTGAAACATATGATTTCAAAAATGAAAATGAACAGCAACACTGATGATGATCAATGAAAAAAGAATCAATAAAACAGAAAATTTTAAAATACAACATGCAAAATGAAACAAAGCATAATTAAACACTTTAAGAAGCAACGCACTTACTATTTCCTAACACTAGTAAGTTTGACTAGTTATCTAAAAGTGAGATATCATGTAGTGGGATACGTGAATACACGTATTGCGAAACACTAATAAAGTTAGTAGATGTGTGATTTATAATCAATCAAATTGATTAAATTGAATTATACTAATTAATAGTACTTAATTTATGAACAAATAACTAATTACTAATTTATTCTAAGTGATTTCAATTTCACTCATTGTTAATATTCTTTTAGAACTAGTTAAATCGACAAGAATATGTTCTAAATGTACCATGTCTGAAATACGCTTACGAACACGATATGTAGTGTAATCTGTTCCATAACAATAGTGAATGTCTATTTGTCACTCTTACCAATGTTTCCATACTAAAAAAAAATGTTACTTTAATATCACTGTTCCCGTTCTAACAAAACGTTACTTCACAAGAAATAATGTTATAATCCATACGTAAGTATATTCTGAAAGTTATATATATACGAATACTGCAGAACTACACATAGTCTCCACAGATGTATAATCAGTGACCATGTACAAAGTTATTCATGTTTCTGTGAGGACGTTTCACCATCTGGAAGTGGTTTAATTTCGACATGTTCACTAGGGCATCTTGAAATACAGTCTGCAAACACATTCTGTACTCCAGGAATAGCTCGTATCTCAAAATGGAACGGTTGAAGCGCAATAGCGTAACGCGCTGACTTTGATGACTTCACGTTCCCTGTGTTCAGTGCTGTAAGAGCTTTCTGGTCGGATTCCACCACAAAGTGTGATCCGAGGAGATAACGATCCAGTTTATTGATGGACCAGACAAGAGCGAGGAGCTCTTTATCCAGAACGGAATACTTTCATCTCGCTCGTCGTAAGCTTTCTGGATACGTACATAACCGGAAATAAGGTGCCTCCGTATTCCTGCATCAAAACTGCCGCGATAGCGTAGGAAGAAGCATCACTGCGAAGAACAAAGGTGAGATCTTTGTTAGGCAACCTTAAAAAAGGCTTATTTGAAAAAAAATTGTTTTATATAATCTAAAGCCGTTTGATGATCCTGCGACCACTTTATTACATTAGATGTGCCCTTCTTCAGTAACGAAGAAAGAGGTGCAGTTATAGTAGACAAATGAGGGATGAATTTAGAATAGAACTGTATTAGTCCTAAGAGCGACCTCACTTGTTTTTTTGTCTTAGGTGCTGAGATGTTTAAAATTTTAGAGACGTTACTGTCTTCTGTATACATTAAACCGCGACCTATACGGTGACCAAGAAATGAGATGTCATGAAAACCGACAAAAGCCTTTGAAGGTTTCGCTGTTAACACATTAACTACCGCAAGCCGCTGTCAGCGGCTCACAAAATAAACACATTTGGACTGCAAGCCGCTTAGAGCGCCAATATAATTTTAGTAATAAAACGAATGAAAATTGTACTGAAACACTTTCTGATCTGATTCGAGATTTTGAGTTGCCACCGGAAAACAAATTCCCAAAGCATGGTTGTTGTAGAACACTGGAAAATTGATATTATGTTCATATTTTTCAACGTTTTGGCTTAGTTACCAAATCGTGTAAAACTGTTTACCGTGGCAACTAGTGATAGGACTACAAAAAATGCGTGTACATCTCGTCTAACGGCTGAATAGGATAGAAACGTGTTTCAACAACTGACTGATAGATCTAGCGACGAGGACAAGAATGAAAATGGTGTGCACATTGATTGAAATTGTGATTTTGATAGAGATGGGGCGCTAGCAGTTATAATTGTGAAAGTATTGCAAGTCCTCGGCCATCGGAGGGCCGTTAAATAGCAACAACCTCTATTATTGGTGCTTATTGTAATAGTACATTCATTTATCTTTAAAATGACGTGTAATTCATACAAATCTGTTAACAGTTACGAAAACTACAGCTTACTTTGTGCAAACACATACAGGATGAAAATGGGAAACAAATTTAATTCGGCTACAGTGTGTTTTTCAATTCGGTAGTTAATGTGTTAAGTTATAATCCCGTAAGGTAGAAAGTAAAGATTTTAAACCCTGAATATGTTCATCCCAAGAGTCACTGAAAAGACAGATGTCATCTATATAAGTAATGACATCGGGACGATGAGACAATATGCGGCGCATCATGCGTACAAAGGTAGCTGGCGCATTCATTAGACCGAATGGCATAAAATTCCATTGAAAAAGACCCCGTGGCGTCGAGAAAGCGGTGAATGGCTTTGCTTTAGGGGTTAATGGCACTTGCCAATAACCCTTTGAAAGGTCAAATTTCGAAAAGAATGTGGCATGAGATAATTTCTCTAATAAGTCGTCTAAAAGAGGTAATGGTTCCGCATCGAATTTTGTAACTTTGTTTAATTTCCTGTAATCTACGCAAAGACGTATATTGTTGTCCTTCTTCCTAATGATTACCATAGAAGAAGAATATGGTGATGAAGATGGTTCAATTATATTTAATTGAAGCATCTCATCCAATTCCTTATCAACCTTATCACGAAAGTGTAAAGGAATAGGATATGGGCGAACTCGAATCGGTGTATCGTCAGTCAGAATAATGTCATGTTGGATGACTGACGTATGACCTGGGATGTCAGTGAGGACATCCTCATACGTGTGTAGAATTTTAGAGACTTGCTGACGTTGATCATCAGTAAGAGTAGATGAGATAGTAACATCATTCCATTTCTCAGTGGAATGGAGTGGTACAACTGGTATTGGTAGTTGTACATCATCGAAAGAAGATTCCTCTTCTTGGATGACTGACAAACTAGAATAGTGTTGAATAGGAGGTGTAGGATCGTCAGTTGCTTGGAACACTGATTGTAGATAATCAGGACGTGAGTAATATTCCTTCAACATATTAATGTGGAAGGTTTTATGTTTACCATTAACATCAACGATGTAGTCGACATCGGATATTCTTGAGATGATCCTGAAAGGACCTCTCCAGGTAATTAAAAGACGATTATTATGCGCAGGTAGTAAGACAAAAGCTTCGTCACCAGGAATAAGCTGGCGAAGACGTCTATATTTGTTTGCAAATAGACGAGCTTTTTCTTTGGCTTGTTCGGATGATGCAGTAGCTAATCTACAAGCATCTATGATTCTCTTTCTCAGAGAGATCACATACTCATAAGAGGATTGAGTTTCCTCTTCAATATTCTCGTCAACCAATAAGTCGTGGATTAACGACATCGGACCGCGTGGTTGCATGCCGAAAACAAGTTGAAATGGAGAAAACCCCGTTGCTTGATTTTGTACTTCGCGATACGCAAAGAGACAAGCGGGTAGGACCCGATCCCAGTCTTGTGGGTGGTCTTGGGTCATCTTACCCAACAACTGCTTGAGTGTCCTATTTAGACGCTCAATTAACCCATTTGACATCGGATGATAAATAGAACTTAGAGATCTGTCTATACCTAATGTCTTCATAACTTGAGACATGGATTCAGAAATGAACTGAACCCCATGATCCGACAAGATTTTCCGTGGAAAACCAATGCGTGAGAAGATTAACATCAATGCCTCTGCTACACTGGCAGATGAAGTGTTCTTGAGAGGGATGGCTTCAGGCCAGCGAGTGCACATATCAATACACGTAAGGATATGCGTATGCCCTCTAGCAGATGGAAGCATTGGACCAATAATGTCTATAGCCATTTTATCAAATAGTCTAATCGGGATGTCCGCAGCTTGAATAGGAGCCGCATGAAATGGACCCCGTACCTTAACTTCTTGACATATCAAACAGGACCGACAATAGAGAGTGATGTCCTTATGGACGCCTGGCCAGTAGAATGCCGAAAGCACTCTGGATTTGGTACGCGAAAAACCCATATGGCCCGCACATTGCGAGTCATGCGCATGTCGTAATATACGAGATCTCATACAGGATGGGACTATAATCTGAGAACATAAGGATGAATCCTTTTCTCGTATTACTCTAACCAAAATCCCATTCTTAAGTATAAAATCATGTCTAGATTTTGCAAGTTTGTTGCTGGTATTCTTTTTGTTCACATACTGAAAACAATTTTTTAATGAATCATCATTCTTTTGCAATGTTGCAAACAACTCCCGTGAAATAGGAGCATCATCATCACAAGTGGTATGAACTGTAGGTTCCATAGGTGTATCATGCGACATATTAGTAGCTTGCGCTCTAGTAACTACTGCATTTGCAGTTTGAATATGTCGCTCTTCCCATTCAGCAATTTGCTGTGGTGTACACTCTTTAATACCATGTATGCGACCAAGTATTAAATCACAAATTGGATTCGGAAGGAGACAAGCTTGAATCTTTCCTGAAAAAAATGGTGTATTAAGATCAATAATAGCAGTGGCAAATGTTTCAATTGTGCCACCAAACGTCACACATTTGACAACCCGGCCCGTGGCACAACTTGGGTTGATCAGCGAAGTCCGGACGCCGACTGTGCTGCAACCTGAGTCAAATAGGAGAGAGCATGAAATAGTGTTTACAAATCCCTTGTTAAACTTAAGAGAGCCCTGTCCCTGGTGTACTGACGCAGCAGTGGCCGTACAGACTGCAGGTAGACTAGGCAAGGTATGTCCGCAACGCAGCGTCGTGATCGCCCTGGGCTGGAAAAGAGTAGAGCATTCTGAACAATCTTTGACTTGGGTACAATCAAGAGAACAACACATAGCATTATGAGTTTCAGCTCCTTTACCCTGTTCAATGTTAGCCTGTGTATCACTAAAAGCGACATTAGAATGTCTATTCGTATTACTCAACGATCTATCTCGTCGACGCGATCGATTTTGATTTTTGTCATTAAAATTGCCATAATTGTAGTTTCTGCTAGAGTTAAAATTTGGATGAGTCCGATAATTTGTATAATTATCGTTATGATGTTGGTAAAATGGTTTATTTCCAAAAAATTGTTTGTTTTGCGGACCCTGAGATCTTGATCTCCAGTTTTGTTTATTATAATGTCCTTGATTATTTTTAAAATTATTGTTACCAAAATCTCGCGATCTGTGAGCCTGGTTCCAAGAAATATTAAATGGAGCAGATTGTTGAAATTGCTTCCCTTTGTAAAAATTACCATTGTTAAAATTGTCATTATTTCCCTTATTGACATATCTGTCAGCACTAAAAGAACGATTGCGTGAAAAATTGTTTTGTTGTGCTGCAAAAGCAACAGGCAATTCATTCTTAATCTGTGCATTACTTAGATCCATGTTTGGGTGAGCAGTGCAAAAATTTTTAGCATGCTGTTCTAAGTCTTTCATAGATAAAGGTTTCCGTTCGTGTAAAAATGCGAGAAATGTAGGATTTACAGACGAAAGTACCTTATCGCGCATCAGTAAATCGAAGAGACCTTCATACGACTTTTCAATTTTGGATAATTCGATCCATCTTTCTAATGTTAGTCGTATTTGTGACAGAAAATCACTAAAATTTCTGCTAGATTGAGGTAGTAATGTATGGAATCTTGATCGATATTGGTCTTCTGTCATTTGGAATTTTTGCAGAAGTGCCGCTCTAAGAGCATTATAGTCATTTTTCTCACCAATGCTGGTGGTATGATAAACTGCTAATGCGTCCCCTGTAAGTAATCTGGATAAATATGTACAGTATAGAGCTTTATCCACGTTATAAGACACACAAGTGGCCTCAAACCTATCTAGGAAGAATATCACGTCATCAGACGGGGGATTAAATTTTGGTAATTTAAGGTGAATTTCCTTAAAATTATCATGTCTGGATGAAGTTTGGCTTTCAAAAGTTCTCTGAGAATTAGCTTCCTGAGTTAACCTAAGTCTCTCATATTCTGACTCTGCTAATTTCAGTTCATGCTGTCGTTTTCTTTCATTCTCTTCCATCTCAAGCTGAAGTCGTTTTGTGTTTTGTTCAGCTATTAATCTTCTTTCTTGCATTTCTTTTTGTTTAACTTCCATTTCTTTTTCAGCTATTAATCTTTTTTCTTCCATTTCTTTTTGTTTAACTTCCATTTCTTTTTTAAGTCTATCTTCAGCCTCCCTTTGCTTCTGTTCTGCCTCTCGCTGAAATCGTTTCTCTTCTAATTCAGCGGCTAATCTCATTTTTTTCTCCTCTTCCTCAGCTATAAATTTCCTCTTCTTTTCATTCTCCTCAGCCTCAATCCTTTTTTGATCTGCCTCAAATTTCAAATTTTCCAAACGTAAAGTTTCTAACCTTCTCTGATCAGCTTCTATTTCTTGAGCTTTCTTATATTCTGCAAGTGCAAATGCTTTTGCTTCCTCAGGAGCCATCTGAAGAGCTTTTGCTTGCTTAATGAAATAGTCTAAGGTAGCCATTATTCAATTTTATTATGTAATAATACTACTTAAAATTGTTACTACAACTAGTGGTTTTCGTTCCTGTTCTAGAACGGTAAAATCAATTTATATAATAGGCAATAATATTAATAATTAATAATGTAATTTATAACATGAAATGGTGTGAAAGCACTAACGTGACAGACAATAGCACAATACTGACACGACACGATAATCAAGACAAATGACTACAGTCGTAGAAATCAAATAAAATAAAATGTGGAACTAAAATAGAATGTCGTAAAAAATTACGATGACATCTACGATCAAATAATGCACAAGACAATTGACAACACAGTGTAAAAACAGATGCTTTGTAAAAAAATGAACGACAGTCAGGTAAGATGGACAATAATCACATACAAAATACATCATGAAAATAAGGTACAAGTAAAAATAACTACCAAAAACAACAATTAAAACTTGACGAAACAGCTAAAATAGTCAGGTGTCACAGACTACCAGACACAGTGGACCAAAGATCCTTCTACGCTCACGCGTAGGAACATTCCACTGCGGGAAGTCTGCAAAATAATGTCCTACAGAACGTCTGACGAAGAGCCCGAATTGGCTTCGAGATGGATCTCGTTCGTCAGATCAACCTCCCTACCTCCCACGAAGAATACACAACATATAACACTTAACACGAAAAATATGAATGTGGACATATCACGGAAGGCACAACTAAGCGTAATAAAGTGTACAACGGAAACACGTTATACTCATCTCGCGTGCAGGTAAAAAATCAATGTGCCTCGTCTCCGTGGATGTACGTCTACAGATAAAATACTTCGTTCTGCTTCTCTAGATTACAGCTCGCACGCAATAATGATGAAGAGATGATCTCCAAGTAATCAGTCACTGTGAAACTTGACGTGGAGGTTGATTGAAGACCTTGACCTTGGTAAACGTAAGTTGAATCTGATTTCTCATCCCACTGGGTTCCAAGTTCGAGATGTTGGTGACTTGAAAGTTAAAATCTTCTTTTCACAGAAAAGTATTGAGTACGTTCTTTGGAAGTTAGTTATTTCCAGACCACACTGGCATACCAATTATTGTTGACTCCGTTTTATCGTTGAGTTCAGTTTATACTGGTGAAGTGGTAGCTTAAAACGCGAATGGTTAAAATGAACGAATGTCAACAATATTCTTCAAACGAACTTCAACAAGTAGTATTGAACTGGGTGAACTGGGCAAATACTGGCAGTACAGAAGTCGGTGGTGACTGTACATAGATTTTATTCAACACAGCACATACGGAGTGGACAAGACTAACATCGTCACAGGCGCAGAAATCATACGTTAACATGTTGGTAATTACTTTTAAAGTTCCTGAAGATTCTCTACTAATAAAGTCCTCTGACTCAAGTGACTGAGGATCACAAAACTGTTACCATATAATATTCCGCTCATTCAAGTCCATTGACCTTCCTTCAAGGACGTACATCATGGTAACGTATTCATACTCCAGGATAAAATTCTTCCATATCATACTTCATAATCCCAGACTTTCTCCATACATCCCGTTAGATATAGTATATAGTTTTCAAACAAAGTCATACATGATAATACGAACAGGTTAGAGATTCCAGTTGACTAACCTCTCCCATTCTATGCCACGCTTCTGGCATTGTAGTAACAGCATATTAAACATGTGAAGCATATAAATTCATTAACTTGATTTCTTGTAGGTATTCTCCCTCTACGAAAAGATTCAAAGGCTATCGACTCCGTGTGTCCAATTCTAGGAATGTCATCTACGATGAATTCCCGCTAGACCATTAATAGGAGCGGCCTGATACTTTAATGTACATAAATAAACATGCCATAAGAAATGGGGCGACACTTACTTTATACTTCCACTATTGACTTCGCCATGAAGATCAATAGATACGAATACAACTGATGGCTATTTCACATTTGCCAAAATCAAAGGATAACACAGCGGACATAAATATGGTCCGAGCTGCCCCCATTCATGACGTCAGAAACTACTCAACTAGGTTACACGTGCGTCCAAAGCAACTCACACTGCCTTGTGCACGTCAGTGCGTGAATCAATCGAACGCACAAATAATATAACTATATAAAACTGGTGCGTACATTTGGCAGGACCGAAGACTACCCCCGTAGGTAATAAATGTACGTAACACTCAGTCAGTTTACTACACACACTAAAAACAGAGCTATACCAGAATAATACGAATGCCACTGAGTAAATCAGAGGTGGGGGCTTAACGAGCTAAAATTAATCGGTAAAGAAAGCAACTTGTCTGTGCTTTCCTCTGTCATTCTAACCTCTGTTGCAGTTCTCAAGACCTCTGCCTCTGCTCTGAAGGTACTTGAGAATTGTCCTGTTGCCATTGACAGTATTTTTTGTTCACCGGTGCTTAAGGTCAGAAAGACACCGCCACGTCCATTTTCTGTTGGTTTTGTTGCTGATCCTTCTGTGTATGCATAGGTCCAGGTGTTGTGTGGGAAATGTTTGTCTATATATTTTGTCGCAATCGATTTTCTCTCTGTTGCAGTCTGGCTCTTTTTCTGTCAATTCCATGAATGTTTTCTATCATTTCAGGGAAACGATTTTGTTTCCAAACTGGAAGCTTGTGTGTAGTGTAGATGGGTTTAATAGCTGATATTGCATTAATGGAATATCATTTGTGGTTTGGTTGATTCTACAAAGTTGCTTCGTTTGAGTCGTTGCCTTCTAAGAGCATTCATTCTATGGCACATTGGGTGGTCTGTTAGTCTTTTGAATTTTTCGGCCTGTTGCTGAGCCCTGCAGTCTCTTCTATCCTCAGACATGGCGAGTTCTTTTAAAAGTAATGCCAAGATAGTTTGGATTGGTTCTGTATAACGCTTAATTAAGAACTCTCTTTCCGACTTCCATTGACAAAGAATTACTGCATAAAATACTTTTCATTTTATGACTTTTAAAAATCTTAAATAAAAAATATATCCCGTTCAACTCTTGATGGGTTATAATTAGGATATATAGTGTGGTTAATTCGAGATATTAATTCTGATATCATAATATGGCACTCCCTGCCCAAATCATCATCATCAGCTACCATCCCCACAATGAAGGTCGGCCATAATAGATCTCCAACATCTTCTGTTTCTTGTCTTGATGGAGCATTCTGATAGACTCTATCTTGGCTTGATGGTGCACTCTGATAGACTCTATCTTGGCTTGATGGTGCACTCTGATAGACTCTATCTTGGCTTGATGGTGCACTCTGATAGACTCTATCTTGTCTTGATGGTGCACTCTGATAGACTCTATCTTGGCTTGATGGTGCACTCTGGTAGACTCTATCTTGTCTTGATGGTGCACTCTGATAGACTCTATCTTGTCTTGATGGTGCACTCTGATAGACTCTATCTTGGCTTGATGGCGCACTCTGATAGACTCTATCTTGTCTTGGTGGTGCACTCTGATAGACTCTATCTTGTCTTGGTGGTGCACTCTGTTAGACTCTATCTTGTCTTGGTGGTGCACTCTGATAGACTCTATCTTGTCTTGGTGGTGCACTCTGTTAGACTCTATCTTGTCTTGGTGGTGCACTCTGATAGACTCTGTCTTGTTCATCTCTTGATGTTATCTTTCCACTTATAGCGCTGTCTTCCCCTTGCACGTTTCCAGTCCATTGCAAGTATTATCTGTTTCACTGGAGTGTCTGGTTCGATTCATCCGTTCCATATTAGTGATCTTGTCATACCATTTCAATCATCCTAATCTACAAAAGCACCCGTTTATGAAAGTCACTTAGGCTAGGATCATGTTCAGATAGCCTGTTGACAACAGTGATTTGACCAGTGTTATCATATCTGATTACAACTTCCATTTTATCTTCACAACCTCGGACGATTTTTGCTTTCATAGACCAGTAACTGCACACGCATTGATTGTTATTTAAAAGTAAGTTACTGTTTTTGGTGGATAGTTAATATTATTTTGTTACAAATATTACTGTTTTTGAATGTTTCAGAAAGCTAATAGTGGTGAGTTCTGTAAGCCTTTTTTTTTAAAAACCCTCCTACATGTATAGCGGGGTTTTTTTGTGTGTGTAAGCATTCATATTACTTGTTTGATCTGTTTGTGATGTTTTAGTTTAGCAGATTTACCGGCTTCATGTCACGTGTCTTCAGCATTTCTTTATTATTAATCTAATATATCATCTGATGAACATCATCAAGCCACATAGCCAGATCTTTTGGTGCTGCAAGCTCATAATGGTGGCTGATTCTTATACCTTGTGCTGAGGTGTCGAAACAATTTCATTTCTTTTTATGTATTGTTCCCACCAGCTTCTCAACGTATTAGTGTCACATTCAGTCTCGTGTTGTGACAATGTCAGCTTTTCTCAGTCATCTCATCTTGCTTGCTGTTAGGATACTGATAACAAAGTATTGGTCTGAATATGCTATTTATCAACTGACTTTAAATTGTGGCTGGCCCTTTAAAGGAATAGAATGTATTAAAGAATGTATCAAATCTTTCCCTGAATGACGTCACTGAATATGGCACGTAATAAAGGGCGAAGGTTTCCCTGAATGACGTCACTGAATATGGCACGTAATAATGGGCGAAGGTTTCCCTGAATGACGTCATTGAATATGGCATGTAATAATGGGCGAAGGTTTCCCTAAGATAGTGAGTTTCAAGAAGAAAGATAGAGAAGAAAATACAGCAACTTAATTCCTCCTACATAAAAGAGAAACAGTGAAACTTTCATACTGTCAAGAGGGGATTAGGTCTACTGGCCACCTTGATTCTTCTGATACGTGTTGAAAATAATTAAATAAAGTAAGCCCCCCGTAAAATAATACAAAACAAACAATCATACACATACATCAACCAATAACAACAATCAATGTACTGTACACTGAACACGGAATGTGCAGTGAAAATTACAAAGAAACGTTATTTATTAATGAATGGAAGTATACTGAATGAATGAGTGAATGAAGTTAAAAATGTTGAGTGAATAAACAAGTGATGTGTGCGAATATCTATTACAACTGCTAGTGTGAGTTTTTTTTAATTTAACAGAGTTCGTGTCACTGCTTATCATCATGATAATGTGTAGGAAAGTGGTGAGTTCCAGTGCAGATATCAAATTAGCTGAGATGTCCAGCATCGAACCTGCATATGGTGATGTTAGGGTGCAAAAGTATCTTGGTGATGCTTAGCTCTTCCCTTTAAACAGGATAAAGAGATCAGTCTTTTGGGACTTGATAGGGAATGAAACAACGAGGCGCCGTATCAACAAACGTACATCCTAAACATAGATGAATCTAATAATCTAATAATCATGGCTAATGATCCTGTTATGCCTGCCGTAATATAACGATAGGCGATAGCACTAAATTCCCCATTTATGCATACAAATTATGTCAGGTAAAATTAGTCAGTATTGACAACAGACAAAGTAAAGACTAAAGTATTGACAA
Source organism: Oreohelix idahoensis (assembly GCA_024509875.1). Classification (NCBI taxonomy): domain Eukaryota; kingdom Metazoa; phylum Mollusca; class Gastropoda; order Stylommatophora; family Oreohelicidae; genus Oreohelix; species Oreohelix idahoensis. The sequence continues at coordinate 164,857 of JAMPIV010012037.1, forward strand.
CAGACAAAGTAAAGACTAAAGTATTGACAACAGACAAAGTAAAGACTAAACCAGAAATTGAAATTGATAATGAAGAACTGGAAAGTGTTAATAAATTCGAATACTTAGGATCAATCATCAACAGCTCTGGCGACTGTGCAGTAGAAATTAAAAAGAAGACTTGCAATTGCTTCACATAAACTAATACAGATGAAAAACCTATGGCAAGGCACAAGCAAAGAAACAAAGTTACAACTGATCAGAGCATGTATATTCACAGTAGCAACATACGGCTGCGAGACTTGGACACTCAATAAAACAGTTGCAAAAAAGATTACATCATTCGAAATGAAATGCTACAGAAGGATGTTGAGAGTACCCTGGACAGAAAAAAGACCAACAGAGAAGTACTGCACTCACTAAACGTACAGGAACATTGGCTCCTAAATACCATCGCATTCCAGCAGAGGCCATCAAAACAGATATAGATACCTCTACAGAGATATTATACAAACTACTTGGCAAAGTCTGGGAGAGAGAGAAAATATCAGCAGAATGGAAGGGAGGTTATCTGGTCAAGTTGCTTAAGAAGGGAAATTTACAAGAGTGCACAGATTATAGTGGAGTAATAATACTATCAGTGCCAGGAAAAGTATTAAACAGAATCATCCTTGAGAGATTAAAAGAGTCCATAGACGAGCAACTGAGAGATGAACAAGCAGGTTTTCGACAAACAGATCCTGTACAGACCAAATAGCATATTGAGAATAATTGTTGAACAAAGTCTGGAATGGAATTCATCGCTTTACATCGGATTCGTGGACTATGAAAAGGCATTTGACAGAGAATCACTTTGGAAACTGATGAGGCATTATGGAGTTCCCATGAAGATCATTAACTTAATAAGGAAGACCTTTGAAGACATGACATGCAGAGTTCTTCATGAAAGACAACTTACATAACCGTTTAGGATAAGAACGGGAGTGAGACAGGGATGCCTCTTGTTTCCATTTCTTTTCTTTCTAGCAATAGATTGGGTAATGAAAACATCGACATAACACAACAGAAATGGAATCCAGTGGAATCTGACTGTGACGTGGAATGTAAATAATGATACAGTAATCTGACAGCCTTTGCTTTCCCATTTAATGTCTACCATTTGCTAGGCAAAACCACGCAATTTTCTGACTGCATTACTCATATCTAATCCACGCTCTTTTTCTTGACATGTAAACAAACAGACATATTAGCTAATTCCGTGACCTGCCGGCATAACAGTCAGCGAGCCATGATTCGTTTACCTGAGTTATCACGCGAGCTGATTTGCCAATCATCATTGTTGACAGACAGATGCACGTGGGAGATACAATCAGTTTCTTTGAAGGGGAAACGCGGGCAGAAATGTTCCCGGGTACCTGTTTGATGTTCATACATACAGAGAGATAATCGTTTGATATCAGAAGCGATCAGAAATATCGGGAGGAAAACTGTTACACGAGTAAGCCTTTGTTGTCGATTTGCAACGGCAAACAGAGTGACCGAGGAATCTTTGATCGGGAGGAATTAGTTTCCTGAATTTCTGCTATACACAAGAAGTGTGAAAATTCACATTCTCGAGATAATAACACTCAAATCTGTATATATACTGCGTCCCTCAATACCAATTATCAGTCATCGCTCAGAAATTTTGGATAATCTAATCACGCCAGACTAAATTTTTTTTGCTAAATGTGTTAAATTGTTTCGTGGGGATTTCATTTGTCTGATTTGGGGTAATAGAAATTGTGATTAAGTGTTAAAACGTGTTAAGTTTACCATTTAATTCACTGTAATTCCTTAGCGTTTAAAACTAGTGAAATACCATAACGCGTAGATATTTCTTGCCAGTCGTTCAGAGTAATGTAATTTCAAGCACCCCATTTTTCTTACACAAGAAGATACGGCTTAGCTGACTGAGATTATTAAGTGTGACGGATCAGTGACCGAATAGTATTCGCATTATATTTCATTGTGTGAAATTAAATAAGTGACTAGAGTAATGTTATGTGACTAAACAACAGACGCCGACAAATAGCTAGTAGTGACAGGCAGATTTTGCTAAAGTGCGCGTATAGATAAATTGAATAAAGGACTTTGTGCGTTGTTCATTTTTTTGCAGGCAATAACGGGGGAGGGGACATACACTTTTTTCCCGACATGCCATAGCGGAAAACCTTCGGACAGATGAGTAGCAGTTTTTTAAAATGTTCTTTTCTTCCTTATCTAGCACTCGATCAAAACCAGCGACCAGCGGTCTAATACCACCAATAACATTCTTATTATTATTGGGTCTTCGATTTTTGGACCTATTCGGTCCTCTTTCTTCATTCAGAGAGAGACCAAATATAAACAATAAGATTAATCGTAACTGGACGATACACTACCCAGAATTATTTAGCAAAATTTTCCAGCCCACTGGGCATACGAAAGAACATATATTCCTGACGTTTGACAGTCGTGGCAACGGAGTGATCCAGAAAACTACGCTGTTTCAAAATCGGTACTCGCCATAAGAGTCAGCCGATAGGATTTACCATCATTTTATCAGTTTTTACCTATTGTAACATTTGTCTTAGCAACCAGAGGCTAGACAATACAGGAACTACCCTTCCTCCTTTTTTTTTGTTTGTAACTGTGAATGTCCCGAGAACGTCTTGCTTCAGTAACTTTATGGGGTGACCCAGGAAAAATTAAACCACCAAATTTGGCGTCCACCTTGTAATTATTATTCGATACGAAGGGTGGAATGGGGCCGGATTTGGCAACCCAACTGACAATATATGTTCAGACTATTGTAATTTTTCAAGGGATAAATACACCATGATTAGGTAAGCAAGCGTGTTTGTGGCCACAGATGACACAGTGAGAGACAGAGCGAGAGAGAGAGAGAGAGAGAGAGTAAATAGTTTCCTTTGTTACAATCATCGTACTAACTACTTTTTAAAAATTTCGCCAAACTGAGTACTTTACTGAGTAGTAATTTAGTGGGAACTTGTTCTTCACAGTCTATTCTGTAATCTAGTGCTTATCTTTGACGTTTGGGTTATTAACTTCTTTTGGGATCTTTTCTCAACAAGGGGAGGGCACTTATTCGGTTATTTTCATGTATCTGTAAACATGATTTATTTCATTTCTCTATGTGTTTGATGTTGTAAAAAGTTTAATGATAATAAACAACAAAAAGAACTACATGTGTGTGTCGGTCAGACCCATACCCAAATATCCATTGTTTTTCACGTTTGAGCGTATTGTTGTCAAATAATTGTGTGTGCGTGGGCGTGTTTAGTGTAACTTATATTTCATATAGGGAGAGAAAGGTCATCTGATATTAAAATATAGTCGTATAGATAGGCTGGACTAGAGAAACTACTCATTCCAGAGACAGATCTTCCTCTTACACTATTCCCTCGTGAAAATCTATTTTCTTACACCTTTATTGTCACATATTTACCACTATCACCTCTGCTCAGACGGGACCATAAATATCTTCTTTAAAAATTTACAACACTGACTAAACAGCTTGATGATCTGGATTTTGCAGATGACTTGGCTCTTCTGTCCCATAACCATAATCAGATGCAGGAGAAAATAGAAATTCTCGATGAGAAGTCACAACAAGTGGGCCTGAAAATACACAGGGAAAAGACAAAGATTATGAGAATAAATGCAAGAAATGATAAGATTGAAGAAACACCACTAAACAATGTAGAATCATACACATATCTTGGTAGTAATATAGACAAAGTTGGAGGTACAGACAATTATATCAAAATAAGAATACAGAAAGCAAGATGCGCTTTCATTGCATTGGGAAACATATGGAGGTCAAGAGAAATCACGTCCAACATGAAAATAAGAATCTTCAACTCAAATGTCAAGTCAGTCCTATTGTATGGCTCTGAGACATGGAGAGCAATAAAAACAACAACTAAAAAGCTACAGACCTTTATAAACGGGTGCTTGCGTAGAATAGAAGGACTGAAATGGTATGAAAAAGTCACAAATGTGGAATTGATGACAAAAACCAGACAAGTGCCAGCGGAACAAGAGCTGAGAAGAAAACGCTGGCGATGGATAGGACACAACATTGAAGAAACATGTTGATAGCATTACAAGGCAGTCCTTGTTCTGGAATCCACAGGGAAAGAGAGGCAGAGGTAGACCAAAAAACACACGGAGAAGAGAGCTGGATACAGAGGTGAAAATGATAATGAAAACATGGAAAGAACTTGAGCGGATTGCACGGGAGAAGGAAGACTTGGCATGTGTTTGTTGAAGGCCTAGACTCCTCGGGGAGCTTAAGGGTATTGACTGATTGATTGAATTGGGGTCGGATCACTCAACTTCATGTCAAATTCTATGAGGTTAGTGCGACCTTTTTTGTCTGTAAGGACACAGCTGAATTCTGTAACAGGGTAGACTATTAAGTAGCTACAACTGTTAGCCTTATAGTAAAGTATTTTATGAATGACTAGTTAGATAAATAAACCCCTAGTCAAGAATCAATGACATCATCAGTCATGACACACATGAACCTATGATGTCATCAAACCTTGTGTGGACTCCATACAAGTCAGACCGGAAAACATTTAGATTAGAGAGAACTTTAAACAATGGTTGGTCATCATCACATAGAAACAATAATTTTAGACTAGAGGATTCGTAGATAGTTAGATTAAAGATTACTTCAACAGTCCACTAGCCCCCAAGACCAATCATTAGAAGGTTTCCGGTCTTAACTCCAATGAGAAATATTTCCTCTGGCAAGCCATAGCACCAGGCAAGTATAAAGACTGATGCATCTTAGTAACCAGAGAGAGCTTGAGACAGTAACTCAATGCTAGAGTCAAACCAACATAGGGCGTTCTTTAGTTTAGAACCTGGCGCTACATCTACTATTGAACGAAAAAGCCCTTGACTCCTACGGTTTGGATAATAATATCCATCTAGAGATCCTCTACCACCCAGGACAGTTAAGTGACCCAGCACTAACCCCTGCAACGATTATATTTGTGGTTCACTCCACAGGACGTAAGTTCGATTTAGTTATAATTGAGCTCTCGAATCGAATTTTCATTTTGTTAGGATTTCCACAGAGGTAACAAAACGACTACAGCATATGAGAAACTCCGTAAGCCTTTCGACTTAGAGGCTAAAGCTGGCAGTTTTGCTTTCCCCCACCAGAAATTCTTATCGAACTGCCACAGCATCATTTTCCTCAAACGAAACTGAATAAAGTACACCTTTTATATAACTATTCGGATCTTTCAAGTAATCTGTTCTATTGAAGTTTCACTTGACTGTTTGAGTTGCCGATTATATTCAACCCTTCAAGATCAAATTTAGGATCATCAAGGCACTTACGAGTTCTACTAATTACCTGGGTTGTTCCTCCCTTCTGGAATTATTATCTCTGGTGTATAACCAGTATTTCCCAGAAGAAACACAATAAGGAAAGACTTGGGATTATTTCCCTTATCTCAAGTGATATACAGATTTTCATCCCTTTCCATAAAATCCACGGTCACACTAGTCTTGACTTTTGGTGCCGTTTCCCGTCCACTCCTTCCTTCCCCGGTCACAATTCCTATAGCAGCTGACTCACTTGTTTCCATTGAGCTGTTGACAAAGCTGGACTAATTTTGACATCCAGATGTGTTTGACTTTGTTGCAACGCATATTCAACTGATTTGGGGCCTTCATTGTTGTTGCTTGTGGTGTTTGCAGTAGTTGTAATCGTGTTCGATAGGTGTTGTCAAACATGAAGACAAACCAAAAGTCAACTCGACCTTCCCAGTGGTGTATCGATTTGGAGTGAGGATACAACAGTACGCGAATGCTGGAAAATGTTCTGAGAGTTGACAATAGGGCAATCTCACTCACTCGTGGCAGGAAGTGTAAGACGAACTACTGTTTACGTTTTCTTGTATTTAATGGACACATACTTCGACGACACAGGAACAGGAAACAGGTTGGCACAACATCATCATATACGTATAACAATAGTCTACAGTTTTAAATCGGCATTCATGTTGCATGACAGCATAATGGAATCTCAGTAGACAAGCATTCAGTGATTCCAATACAGATAATCGTCTGTCTTTACTGACAGAGCACGTCAGTTCATAAATAATATATTCAAAATGGTTCCTAGACCTAACCTCGTCTAGTGAAGATTCATATGGATAAAGTTCAGCACATATTTCTTTGATAATAATATTGAACCACTAATAGTGGGTTCTCTTCTGTAGCAGTGATCTCTGGACTCATCAGGTGATAGTAAGGGGCATCCCTGTTCTCTCCTCGATGATTGGAAAATATGGAATTCAAAATGGCTTCTCCTCCCAGTGAGTTGTCGCTCACCCAGGATACAAACTATGAAGCACAATCAAAGCTGATCATACATTAAATGTCCTCATTGCTTTGTAGATTCTACCATTTCTACAACTGACTTCATCACATAATATGGTGCTGCTAGGTATGAATGTCATCTTCATCTGGCTAATATTCGTCTAACCGTACAACCTTACGACTGCTCATCGAATACAATGACTCAGGGAAAGTTCATAAGAAATGCGTCTTTACCTTGGTATCAGAAATACACTAGAATATGATTCTGCCCTTCCTCGGCAGTAAGAATGAACACTGGGGTGAATAATACATGGTATATCTAAAGAGACTACCTCTTTCCCCATTAATATAGAGATCACTTTTTACGGCGACAGGCCGCTATAAAAAACTCAGCACCCAACAGGGCGGAACCTTCTCACGTCGACTTAGCGACACATCCGCCGAACAACCTATGACCCCGAGTTCGACACTGTTCGTCCTACTTAATACACAAAGATATTAGAACAGATAACTCACAGAATGAATACACATCGACTAATCTGAGTTCTGTCCCTTAGACTGATAATCGTGAATCGTGACAAATAATTCATTTTTCAAGCATAACAACCGTAATCCGTGCGCCAACAAAAGAATATTTTGTCCACTTCAGTTTCTGACAAAATAAGGTGTGCTGCCTCTGGGGACATGGTACTTGGTTTTACATTTGTATGCATACATTTTCTCAACCACCTCAAATGAGCCTTTCCATCCAATTTGAAGTTTGTTGCTGCTGTTAGGTAACAGTAACAACACTTTTTCCCCGATATTCAATGTCCGATCCTTAGTTTTCCGGTTGTAATATTTCACCTGTTTCTGCTGCGCTTTGCGTAAATTTGAAGCCGCCATGTCCCATCCAAATTTGAGACGTTTCTTTAGCTCTGAGATGTACTGGGAGGTGGTGACGACGATGTCATATGCACCAGCACAAGTCCAAGAGCACATTAATGCTTCCAAAGGTCTCTTGATTAGGCTTCCTAAAAGCAATGTGGTGGGAGGTAGCCCTGTGGAGCAATGGTGCACCTCTCAATAATCGAAGAGTGATGCAGGGATATTCTCATCCCACGCCTCATGTTTTTCCTGTGCTAGTTCCGCAACATGGAGATGAGGGTGCCATTAAACCGTTCCACCTGGCAATTACTTTGTGGATGATAGGGCCTGGAGTAAATGTGTTTAGTTCTGAATATTTTAAATACTTCTTCTACCAAACGTCCTCTGAACTGGGAACCGCTGTCCGTTAGAATGATGCGAGGGAAACTGCGTTGTGCCAGATTTTGGGGAATTTCTTTCTGCCAAATCTTTGTTAAAAATCTAACCATTTAACTCCAATTTCAGTGCAAGTTTACACCTATTCCTGCTGACTTATATCTTGGACCTATTCCTGCTGACTTATATCTTGGACCTATTCCTGCTGACTTATATCTTGGACCTGTTCCTGCTGACTTATATCTTGGACCTATTCCTGCTGACTTATATCTTGGACCTATTCCTGCTGACTTATATCTTGGACCTATTCCTGCTGACATATCTTGGACCTGTTCCTTATAACTGCCTGTATTTATTTAATAGAGTAATCATGCTCCAGTCTACTCAGTTGTAAATAGGTCTCTGACTGCTCTTGAGTTGGGGAAGGCAAAAGCAGCAAAGAAGAGAACTGGTTACCCCAACTCATGAAAGCTGAGACTAGTGCAGGGAAGTCTCTAACACTTCACTCCCCTATAGCAGCATCTGCTATAGGACAACCGTTAGCGTTTTTACTTGGTTCATTTTGTTCATTATTAGAACAAATATGGCATATTCTTATTTTACATTTTGGTTGCATGGTTAAAAAAAATAGTATGATCATGTGGATGACCTGTTATTTCCACTGAGTATTGTGTTTCCATCTTTAACATTGATCATGGCAATTTTTGATATGCAGACGTCAAGTCTCAAGTCATTGATCATGGCAGTTTTTGATATGCAGACATCATGTCTCAAGCCTTTGATCATGGCAGTTTTTGATATGCAGCCGTCATGTCTCAAGCCTTTGATCATGGCAGTTTTTTATGTGCAGACGTCATGTCTCAAGCCTTTGATCATGGCAGGAACATGTAAATGTGGGACACAGACACCACCACTACAGGAACATGTCAATGTGTGGCACAGACACCACCACCACAACAGGAACATGTCAATGTGTGACACAGACACCACCACTACAGGAACATGTCAATGTGTGGCACAGACACCACCACTACAGGAACATGTCAATGTGTGACACAGACACCACCACTACAGGAACATGTCAATGTGTGGCACAGACACCACCACTACAGGAACATGTCAATGTGTGACACAGACACCACCACTACAGGAACATGTCAATGTGTGACACAGACACCACCACTACAGGGACATGTCAATGTGTGGCACAGACACCACCACTACAGGAACATGTCAATGTGTGACACAGACACCACCACTACAGGAACATGTAAATGTGTGACACAGAATTCCTGCAAGGAGATCAGCTACAGTGGTGGCTCCATGCTCCTTAAGAAGCACAAAGGAAAATAATGATGATAGCGATGAGAATTTTCTAGGACAATGTCTGCCTGGTGTGCCACCAATGTCTGCCTGGTGTGCCACCAATGTCTGCCTGGTGTGCCACCAATGTCTGCCTGGTGTGCCACCAATGTCTGCCTGGTGTGCCACCAATGTCTGCCTGGTGTGCCACCAATGTCTGCCTGGTGTGCCACCAATGTCTGCCTGGTGTGCCATGATTCCAGGCAGAATACACCATATTATGGTATACAAAATTATTTGTTGTGATAAAATAGTGCAAAAAAGTCTCACACGTACAGTTTTACAAATATTAAGTTGCGTTATCTCCATCCACCAATCCATCACAAAAAATTAGGTAGCATTGTCTTATGATTGCATCGCATTTTAAGATATTTGCAATACCCACCTATTTAAATATTATACTGTGACATGGAATTTTGAAGGGAACTTTAAGTGTGCCACGAAGTGAACAAGGTTGCAGAGCACTGCTGTAGGAGATCCTAATGCTAAAATATTGTATTTTAAAAAAACGGACTACATGGGAAGAGATATAACAGGCAGCTGTTCCAAAAACATGAGAGGCCACAGAAAATGGAGACACATGATACAATGAACTACAGGATGACACTTACACAATAACTCATGGGGTAATATCTAGTTTATTGTTTGTGTCAAGAAGGTCACATTATAAATAAATCAGAGATATGGCAGTAGGAGAACATGTTAAATGTAAGAAAACAAATAGCTGTCCCCTCTGACTTTGCTTCCCAAATTCTGTACTTCAAATAAAAATATATAATACAAGACAACCCTAACCTAATCTAGAGAATATACTCAGCAGTTCATGTAGGTTGGATGGATGAGATATAACAACAGTATTATAATTTTACCTTTGTGCTGCAAGAAAGTTTAGTAGAAGACTTTAAGCAATTAATAAAAGTAAATACCTAACATAAATAGGAAGTATGGTCTTCACAGAACATGACCGTAAAACAAGCTGAATTTCTGATAATTTTTTTCTTTGTTTTTTGTTCACATAAATAAAATGGCATGAATTAAAAACAGAATTGGATAACATTAACAAAGCCAAATAAAAAAATAAATTTGCATGATGGTTTATAGCCAGTTTTTAGTAAATTAATTTGCAAAATATAAAGACAACGTGTGAAATTAAAGTGTTTTTCTCACCAGCTAAAAATATCTTTAATGCATTCTTCCAAATTACAGCTTTTGAACTGTGATATATTGACTAAGGTAGGAGATGATACCGATGTTAAGATTGCCGAATATAATTGTTCCACTGCTAAACAAGCTCTCCTGTAGTCACTGTTGGTGCCACGGTCACTTTTATTTGTTTCCATCTTTAATAATGGCCTATGTTTTATTTTGAACACAATTTTCTGATTTTAAAATTATTTCTCATGACTAGAAAAGGACTTTGACAGATGTTCCTTCTGACAGCACATTTCAGCATCTCAAGAAGCTGACATGCTACCAATTTTGTCAGCTTTCATTACAAATATCAGCTTGAGAGAAATTGAAATACAACACACTACATAAACGTAATAGAAAAACCTGCATGTAGCATACCATTAACATAACAAACATTATGTCCACATATTTTTATACGACAACAATTATGTTTGTGAAAATGTAATTATCTGAAGCAAAAAAAAAAAACTGTACAAACTGCATCTTCAAGTGATCCAGAATTTATATCTGATCTTCAAGTGATCCAGCAAATTATTATTTCTTTACATTCCCGTATGATTTCTCTCTTTGAAAATCAGATCTAGTATCTAAAACAGAACTGTATGGTAGAATGTGTCATGTTGGTAACATAACTTGTGGCTCCACATGTTTTGTTGTTTGTTCTGTTGTTGAAAGCTTTAGGTTACAGAATCCTAGTCCAAGATGGAGGAGATATTCGCTGTAAAACAAATCCCTGTTTATGTGAACTCTGGTCAGTAGATATTTAACTTTTCTGAGTAAAAATATGAAAATGTGATGCTTCCTTCATCATGCAAGCTAACGATTTTGACTGTGATTCAGATGCTGAGACAGCCACCAAGTGTTAACTGTGCCATTCAAGATAGGAGTTCATAAACATGTCAAATTATTCTTCTTACAATTTTTTCTGTAACACAGATTGTAATATAATGTAATATTTGTTTGCAAGCATTGCAGTAAAGATTGTGACAGTGAATGTATTAATAAAGTTTGTGAGAATGATGGTAGTAGTAAAGTTTGTGTTGTAGTAGAGTTCATGAGTGTTGTAGTAACATTTGTGTTGTAGTAAAAGTTGAGAGTGTTGTAGTAATGTTTGTGTTGTAGTAAAGTTTCCATTGCAGTAAAGTTTGTGGTGTAGTAAAGTTTGTGTTGTAGAAACATTTATATTGTAGTAATATCTGTGTTGTAGTAGTAAAGTTTGTGTTGTAGTAAAGTTTGAGAGTGTTGTAGTCAAGTTTGCACAGTAGTAAAGTTTGTGTTGTAGTAACCTTTGTGTTGTGGTAAAGTTGGTGTTGTAGTAGAGTTTGTGAGTGTTGTAGTAACATTTCTGTTGTAGTAAAGTTTGAGAGTGTTGTAGTAATGTTTGTGTTGTAGTAAAGTTTGCATAGTAGTAAAGTTTGTGTTGTTGTAGTAAAGTGTGCATAAAAGTGTGTGTTGTAGTAAAGTTTGAGAGTGTTGTAGTAATGTTTGTGTTGTGATAAAGTTTGTGAGTGCAGTAGTTAAGTTTGTGGTGTAATAAAGGTTTTGAGTGTAGTAGTAATATTTGTGTTATAGTAAAGATTGTGTTGTAGTAAAGTTTGTGAGTGAAGCAGTAAAGTTTGTGTTGTCATAAAGTTTGTGAGTATTGGAGCAATTTTTGTGTTGTAGTAAAGTTTTTGAGTGTTGTAGTAATGTTTGTGTTGTAGTAAAGTTTGTGTTGTAGTAAAGTTTGTGAGTATCTTAGTAAAGTGTGTGTGTAATAGTAAAGTTTGTGTTGTAGTAAAGTTTGTGAGTGTCTTAGTAAAGTGTGTGTGTAATAGTAAAGTTTGTGTTGTAGTAAGGTTTATGAGTGTACTAGTAAAGTTTGTGTTGTAGTAAAGTTTGTGAGTGTCTTAGTAAAGTGTGTGTGTAATAGTAAAGTTTGTGTTGTAGTAAATTTTGTGTTGTGGTAAGGTTTGTGAGTGTACTAGTAAAGTTTGTGTTGTAGTAAAGTTTGTGAGTGTCTTAGTAAAGTGTGTGTGTAATAGTAAAGTTTGTGTTGTAGTAAAGTTTGTGTTGTAGTAAAGTGTATGCATCTAGTAGTAAAGTTTGTGTTGTAGTAAAGTTTGTGTTGTAATAAGGTTTGTGAGTGTACTAGTAAAGTTTGTGTTGTAGTAAAGTTTGTGAGGGTCTTAGTAAAGTGTGTGTGTAATAGTAAAGTTTGTGTTGTAGTAAAGTTTGTGTTGTAGTAAGGTTTGTGAGTGTAGTAGTAAAGTTTGTGTTGTAGTAAGGTTTGTGAGTGTAGTAGTAAAGTTTGTGTTGTAGTAAAGTTTGTGAGTGTAGTAAAGTTTATGAGTTGTAGTAAAGTGTGTAAGTGTAATAGTAAAGTTTGTATTGTAGTAAAGTTTGTGTTGTAGTAAGGTTTGTGAGTGTAGTAAAGTCTGTGATCATTGTAGTAAAGTATGTACATGTAGTAGTAAAGTTAATTAATGCAGCAGTAAAGTTTCTCAGTAAAGTAGTAAAGTTTGTGACTAAAGTAGTAAAGTTTGTCACTAAAGTAGTAAAGTTTGTGACTAAAGTAGTAAAGTGTTTAAGTGCACTAAATGTGAATAATGAGTTCACAAGTAATGAAATTTAAAGTAAGTTTTATTTCTGGCACAAGTGACGATGTAAGTTTATTGTCTAAATCACACACACTATAAGTATTCTATTTGTCTTCTGATGAATAAATAGGGTAGCTTTGTGCCCTTAACAAAATGTCCAAGTCTTGTTACATTTCTATGGACAGCATTCACTCCAAGAGAATATAGTAGCCCATCCACCGCTGTTCACCATCATCAGTCCATCAATGGTAGCTGTAATGAAAGAATATAGCTAGGTTACTGGGAACACCATTACCTTATATCACAATATTGAGAGTACATAGCCAGTTTAATGGGAACACCATGACCTTATATCACAATAATACTAGAATATAGCCAGGTTACTGGGAACACCATTACCTTATATCACAATAATGACAGAATATAGTCAGGATACTAGGAACAACATGACCTTATATCACAATAATGACATAATATAGTCAGGATACTTAAGAACAACATGACCTTATATCACAATAATGACAGAATAGAGTCAGGCTACTAGGAACCCCATTAGTTTATATCACAATAATTACAGAATATAGCCAGGTTAATGGGAACACCATGACATTATATCACAATAATGACAGAATATAGTCAGCCTACTAGAACAACATGACCTTATATCACAATAATAATATAATATAGTCAGGATACTAGGAACAACATGACCTTATATCACAATAATGACATAATATAGTAAGGATACTAAGAACAACATGACCTTATATCACAATAATAATATAATATAGTCAGGATACTAGGAACATGATGCCCTTATATCACAATAATATCATTATATAGCCAGGTTACTAGGAACAACATGACCTTATATCACAATAATATCATTATATAGCCAGGTTTTTGGTAGAGGTATCACAAATTATTACTAACATGACAGAATATAGCCAGATACTGGTGCAAACATGACCTAGCATTATTGTCATGAGCAGTAAAAGATGCTTATATTTTGAAAACTTCAAGCTGCCCTATTGAGGAATGTCACCATGACCTAGAATGTTAAACCCAATTTTCTTATAATTTGACATTTCAAACATACTGTTTTCAAACATACATAACTTCAACAAAAATTTTTTAAAACAAAATTATAATCAGGTTATAGGGAACAGTATGACACATTATGGATGGGAATGAATGAATGAATCAATCCATCCGTCAATCAATCACATAAACGTCAGTCTTTACTAACTTGGGAATGGGAAGTTATAAGTACTGGTCTTGTAACACAACTTAGAAATATTTGATTAAGGTTCACTTACTGTCTTATTTGATTTATTTAGATTAGTCAGCCACTTCCATTTTCTGCTGGTCTCATATATTATGTCTCTGGTGAATATCTTCACATATTATATACCTTGCCCATACATTGTGACAGACTTATGATGTCATTAGCACATTTTTTCCTTGGAGCTTCCATTATATGGACAGACTTATGATGTCATTAGCACATTTTTTCCTTGGAGCTTCCATTATATGGACAGACTTATGATGTCATTAGCACATTTTTTCCTTGGAGCTTCCATTATATGGACAGATGTATGATGTCATTAGAACATTTTTTCCTTTGAGATTCCAAAATATGGACAGACTTATGATGTCATCATCTTTTGTATTCTTATTTTGATATAACTGTCTCATTCTATGCTGCTGCCAAGATAAAAACCCACATTGTGTTGTGATGTTTCTCTAAGGGTGATCTGACTATCTCTGCTACATTTATTTCAATGATATATTTCTTTTCAGTTGCTACAACCTCTGACCCCTCACTCAGTATTCTCACTTTGTTCCACATTTGATCTCAGTAACGGAATACAAGGGCAAGGCCATCACCAAAACATCATCAAACTGTTCTGTTAGAGAGGTCAATGAATTCCCGTTCTGGTGGCTGATGTTGTTACTTTCACATTACAGTTTATAGCCAGTCACAAGAGGAATAGTGATCCATATCATGTCCCTCTCCAGTTCTTAGGTGACAGGAGGTTCTGTAGATTGTCCTTCAGTGTCTATATCACATATACATAAATCAACAAGATGATGCACATAATTGATATGCATAAAAATAACAAAGAAGACAGTCCCCTACATAATAATAATAATAGCCCCTTCAGTCATAACTGACTATGGGAATGCGCCCCTGAGGTGACAGCCCTCAGCTGCTTATTTTCCTGGTGCTCCTTTTGACGTTTTCTCCCCTCCTCTGCTTGTTGTGTGAGCCTCTCTTCGCCTAATCTGAGGTAGCGCCGTAAATAGCATCATCGCCACTTAGCGATCGGCAGCTTTATCCTCCCATGTTGCTGGATCCATGTCCAGTGCCCTCATATCTCTCTTGCACACATCTTTGAACCTCAGCTGTGGTCGCCCAGCTGTTCTCTTGCCATCTGCTAATTGTCCGTAGAAGATATCTTTTGGGATGCGACCATCTTCCATGCGGCGAACATGGCCAAGCCAGCGAAGTCTGCGCTGTCTAAGCAGTGTATACATACTTTGAAGGCCAGCATGTGACAACACCTCGACATTTGTCACTTTATCTTTCCACGAGATGCCGAGGATGCGGCGTAGACACCGTAAATGGAAGGTATTGAGCCTTCTCCCTTGCTTAGCATAGGTCGTCCAGGTCTCGCTGCCATATAGGAGTGTGCTGGTGACACAGGCATTATATACCGCAGCTTTGGTCTTCATTGTGAGTTTGGAGTTTCCCCAAACACGTGATGTGAGGCGGGCAAAGGTAGCTGCAGCTTTGCCAATGCGGCTGTCGATTTCTGTATCCAGTGAGAGTTTGTCATTGATGGTAGACCCTAGGTATGTGAAGTGGTGCACCACTGCCATTTCATAGTTATCGATAGTGATAACTGGTGCAGCACCCGCATCCTGACTCAGCACATTCGTTTTCTCTAGACTTATTGTGAGGCCAAAGTCCTTGCATGCTTTAGTGAAGCGATTCATCAAGCTCTGAAGCTCCTGTTGGCTTTGAGTGATGACTGCAGCATCATCAGCGAACAACAAGTCTCTTATAGTGACCCTTCTGATTTTTGTTTTTGCCTTCAGCCTTGAAAGATTAAACAGACGGCCATCTGACCCCTACAAAGGTAAACATATCTGACATGACTTACCTCCATAAATAGAGTCCGTGAAGGCTGGGTCAGGAGTTGCAGAATTCAGTTTGTTATTACCATCCACGGGCACCTGCAAGAAAACAGAATTCAAAACTGGCAACTACAGCAAGTTTTACTTTATTTATATTTGATAGAGAAAGATCTCCTGGTCAACCTCTGATGTGTCATAATTAGGATAATGTAAAGACTTCAGTTCTGGATTGTATATTTAATTTCCACTGGGTAAATGAAAATGTATACAATTGTATGTGTGTTTTAATTCTCATAACATGACAAATTCTTCTTTTGTTTGTTTGTTTGTTATTTATTGTTGGCTAAACAGAAAAAGAGAAAGGAGAGAATAAAAGCAGGGGCATACAGGTTTATATTTAATTTCATACTTTTAATATGTATCTACAGCTATGCTAAACTGTTTGTTCCGTATATGGTCCATTATTTCCTGAATTTTGTTCTGTTTATATTTTTATTTATTTATAAGTTTTATATTTTATTTATCACCATTGCTCTTTTAAAATAGTTTTCTACTTTATTTACTATCAATTAGATGTTGGTTTCTTCAATATAAGTAAACTGATACAGCGCATTTGATCCATCTAATCGAAACACTATATCACGAACAACAAGCAGCTGTCAGAGTAGCGGGGGAAAAGGGGAGTAAGATAGCGTTGTATCCTCTCTCCATACTTGTTTAACATCTATGCAGAAAATATAATGAGAAATGTTAGGAGTGACCAAGAATGTGAAAATTGCGATCTGTTCACAATTGGGGGAAATGCGATCCCAGAACTCCGGTACGCAGATGACACAGTTATTCTTTCAAACAGTGCCAAGGGACTAGAACAGTTAATCCTGTCTGTCAAAAGACACAGTGAGGATCAGAACCTTTTTCTGAACACACAAAAAAACAAAGATAATGTCCACAGACAAAACAAGATGCCAACCAAAAATTACCATCAATGATGAGGAAATTAAATATGTCACAAATTT
Source organism: Oreohelix idahoensis (assembly GCA_024509875.1). NCBI lineage: Eukaryota > Metazoa > Mollusca > Gastropoda > Stylommatophora > Oreohelicidae > Oreohelix > Oreohelix idahoensis. The sequence goes on from JAMPIV010012037.1 coordinate 181,760, forward strand.
TGAATATCTTGGTTCCATAATTAACAACAATGGAGACTGCTCAAAAGAGGTCAGAAGGAGACTGGCCATTGCAATGCAGAGGTTAAATAAAATGAAGAACCTATGGCATAACACCAGCAAATTAATAAAAGTAAAACTTCTGAGAACGTGCATCTTTCCGGTGGCAATGTACGGATGTGAATCATGGACCATTACACAAACATTAAAGAAAAAAATTGAATCTTTTGAAGCAAAGTCTTACAGAAAAATTCTCAGAATATCTTGGACCAAGAAGAAGAAAAATATAGACATCCTACACGACCTGAACATCGAGGAAAACTGGCTCATAAACAATATTATGTCCCGGAAACTGAAATACTTTGGCCACATTAAACGTCATAGTGATTTAGAAAGAGCAGTGATAGAGAATATGATACCTGGAAGGCAAGGCAGGGGCTGACCAAGACGACGGTGGACACAGGACATTGAAGACACCTTGAACATGACAATGGAGGAGGCAGGAGGATTGGCTCGAGATCAAGAGTCTTTCAGGTGGGCTGTGATGAGAGGACGTTCTGCAAAGGACATGCTACATGATGATGATACAGTCAACACTGATAATATATTTACTCCTGCTCCAAGTGGTACCCACACAAATTTGTTTCTCAGGGTTTCAGAGGAGACCCAAAAAAAAAAGAAGAAAATATTAAATGACTTTGATCCCAACCAGTCCTATCACAGGAGATGACAAACTCAAGGTTGCACATGATGTTGGCAACTCCATCAAGCACAACAACTTGCTACATAAACCACCACTACCAGAGCAGAAAGCCCCTCCCCCCCCCCCCCCCCACCACACACAAAGAAGCCACTTAAGTGATGGTCACATGCTTCTCAAGGAATGACAAAAGTGTAGGATAGAATGATGACCTTCATGTGATACTTTTAAACTGTGCACGAACACTTGGAAACAAACACAAAGACTGAAACAAATATCTCTCCTGGACATAGCCAAAGAGGAAAATGATAAACACCATCTCCTGCAAGAGAGAGAGAATTGGAAAACAAATACTTTGGACCACCCCCTTGGGAAAACTTCCATCAACCAACTGTCAAAACACAACTGATAGATAAAACGGCCAACAAGGAAACACTACCCACAGTCTTGAAGACGTGTGCCTTGGAGACCATAAACAGCTACCCAACATCAACAATCCAGGCCTACACAGATGGTTCTGCTTTCAAGACCACCTCTTTTGCAGGATATGGCATCTGCATATGGTACCTGGATGGATCCTCTTATGAGTTCTGTGACTCCTGTGGTGAGAATTGTTCAAATTATGAAGCGGAGGCTGAGGCCATCAAGACAGCCATTGAATTACTACACCAACAGTTTGATCTTATGGAACGAAAGCCATCAGATATAGTGATTTTCAGTGACTCCATGTCTGTTTTGGAAGCACTTAAACAGACTCCATATGAAAACAAAGACATTTTTCTTATAGGAAGAGCGGTTCACAACTTGATCACAGCCTACTCCATCAGTGTAACCCTACAATGGATCCCTAGACACAGTGATCTAACTGGAAATGAGACTGTGATAAAATTAACCGTGATACAACGTTAAAATATCTCCAAAGATAAAATGTAGGGATAAAAAGAATGCGTAAGTTACTAGCAGGCATGATCGCCCACGCCGCGGGTCACCACCCGCCATGGAAATTAACTTGTTAGACGTGAAGGCAAAAACATTTACCCTTGAGACGGGATGAGAACGGAGATCAAAAGGGAAAAAATATGACTGAACGCGTGCTTGAAACTAGCAAGGCTAAAAAGACGCAATTGGGGGGGGGGGGGGAAATTCACGTCCCCAAGTTGACACAAAGTAAAGAAATGGACAAAAGGGACCTTAGTTATTATACGCAACAGTCATTTCTTGGACGCTTTTGCGACACTTCGTCCTTTATTTGAATTCAGCGGCAAACGCCTTACAGAAGATGCTCGAACATATTTAAAAAAAAAACAACTAACCTTGAAAAGTAACTTTTTCTTAATAATAATGTTAGGAATATAAAACCTAGCTGGCCGGATGGCCCATCTTGAGCAGAGAAATAATATGCTTTCATTTATACAGACGGATAGATAATAATGAAGATATTGACAAAAGACTGTGTTGTTCATATCAACGAGCGACTGCATTGAAACAAAAAATGTCACTAATTTTCAAAAAATTGCGGCCTTGAGACTCAAGTGCTAAAATCTAGTTAGAATGAAGAGAAGGGGAATTAGTGGACGGTTGTGGCTAAAAATAACTTTAAAAAGGCAAAATTGTGTAGGGGACGGTAGAGTTGGTTCAAAAAACAAGTGTGTTTTTGTAAAAAACGCAAGTAGAGACAGATGGACCACAGACAATAATACTTACTTGACTGAGGTATGACTGAATTGACTTTTGGTAGGAGGTTTGAATTTGAAAAGGGGAAGGGCGGTGATTGGCCACCGATAATCATATTATCGGCGCTCAGACGCGCATTTTTGCCATTTAACATAAACTGTCCAAGTAGTAGACACAGAAATTCTTCAGTGGTGTATTTCCCAAAAGCTAATTGAAATATTTAGAGGGACGCCATACTAGAGCCAGCAGCTCAGCTGAGTTTTGCTAGCAGATAACTGTGTTCTATATTCATAATTCTGAACTGTGAGTTTTTTATTTGGCACCAAAGTGGTGTCAAATGCTCTGTTGAACATACAAGTGTGGACCAGGGCAGTCTGGTAATTTTGGCAGAGCAGCCTTATATTGCCCCCAAGCACGGAGAGGTGGGGCCACCAGCAGCCTTATATTGCCCCCAAGCACGGAGAGGTGGGGCCACCAGACTCCTTATATTGCCCCCAAGCACGGAGAGGTGGGGCCACCAGATTCCAGCACCAGATTCCAGCACCAGAACTACTCATTCAAGATACGTGAGCGTCTGGCCTGCTGGACATTCACCAACTTAACTTATTTTCTAACACACCAACTATATTTCCATCAATAAAGGGAAAATGTTTAGTAGCCATAGACAGGGAGTGATGAAGTCACCCCAACTGCACATCCATTAATCGTTCTCCCAGATAAATTACAACTATAAACAGTAGTAATATTAACTAGTCTTGTAAAATACCTATGTACACACTTTTCATTTATTATGCCATATATTCATGCATATCATTAATACTTTCAAAACCTTTCATATGTTCTGACCAAAATAAAACCTTGGTTCAGAACAAATAAATTTAAAGAAAATTTACTATCAAAATTTTACACAGCTTGAGTTAGTTCAGTGTGTTTTAAATTTTATTAATATTATTAGACTTATTAAATATCTGTGTGTGTGTATGTACACTACCACAACACATTACATATCAGTACCCTAGAAATTTAACGTAGCCACATTCATTAGTAAAAAAAGATATGTGTGAGGCCGTAAGTGGTAGCAAGAAGGGCCTTCTGTAAATTCACAGCTACATTTATCTCAGGAGCCTTCACAGCTGACCTCATGCATCACACTAGGTAAATCACAACCATACAAAACCATCAAATCCACTACAGAGACAGCTGATAGACTTGCTAAAACAGGAGCCTCTAAACAACAAAAGTACAGACCCTGCAGCATGAGAACAGTCAAACAGATTCTCAGAAACAACACAAGGGAAATCTGGCTGAACAGATGAGCAAACGGGCCGACTGGCCGAAATGTCTTTAATGAAATGACCTGCCCAAAAGCCAACGACAACATAAACAGACTCAGCAGGAGAAATCAAAGTCTTATCTTTCAGTTCCAAACAGGACACGCCAGAGTCAATAGCCGTATCAACCCTCAGCACCTACCCATGTGTAGACACTGCTCTCATGCCTATGAATCAACCAGACATCTCCTCATGGAGTGTCCATCACTCAAGAATGCCAGGAAAAAACTTTTACAGACATTTCTGAAAGTCACCAACTCACTATATGGAACATAAAAACAACTGCCAAAAACCTGCACTTTTCTAAGAAAGGCATTGGGCTGCCAAGAGTAGACATGCTCAGCAGCCATGGGATATCAACAACAACAAACTGTGCATGAGGCTGGCAACTCAAGGAATGACAAAAGTAAAGGATAGAATGATGATCTTCATGTGATACTTTTAAACTGTGCATGAGGCTAGCAACCTGATAGCTAGATACCACTGCTACAAAACTACGTCACTGTCAAGTAAGGTTCTTACATTATAAAATGTTACTGTCAAGTTAGGTTCTTATATCCTAAAATGTCAGTGTAGAAGCCATTTGTAGACGCCCTTTTATTTATTTGTAGTTGTGAAGGTGTATGGCATGACTTCTATCTAGATTGTGCTTAACTGGTTACGCGAATATAATTTGAACAGGGGCAATCAGGTCAAAACGTAACAAGAACAGTGGCACGTCAATTCAAGGCTTGTGCCAACTGAAGTATACTGCAACTCCGGGATTCAAAATTCAGACAATGTTTATTCAACGACGACTTTGGATGGGACAAGACATTCGTTATGGACGTTTGACAGTTCGATTGACAATATGATAGATACAGCACGCATAGTTCTGCTATAATGTACAAGGATGTTCAAGCAGTTGTGAACCTGGGGTTACCCCTCTCACCATTGACCTTTGCAAGGTTATTATTTATGATTATGTCCCATATTTCAAAATTCATTATCAAGCTTTCATCCTTTTCATATAATTTCATCATTAAAATAATCTGGAACCTCGGAACATTTATCCTACAGGTATCCTTCTGCAAATAAATATATTTTATGTTTAGTCCTCTGATTGACCTTTCCCATCTGCCGTTACTCGAATGACGGCTGTATAATAAATTATCTCGGTAGTTATATCTTCGGAAATACCATTCATTTAAATAGAAATATATCTCGGCTGGCTTTCAATGATTTCTACAATCGTTAATCCATTTCGGTACAGCCTGGTTGACTGTCTCGACTAGATACTAACATAGCTTGCAGAAATGTCAAAAAAATTATAATTAAAGCTTTGCTTTACTTCATTGAAGAAACACTTACGTAGTCGATCACCGGCAATGACTTCTATCCAGAAGGCCGGGTCGAGTAAGATTTATTTTTACCCATCCCATGGGTTTTCAAAAGATCCACAGACCACAGGTCTGATATTGAAGCCAGCTAGCTTGGTTCAGCCCCCTACGTCATTCTCCTTGTTTTGCAACAAGCACGCAAGAAATATATTTTCCAAAATTGTGCGCTATCGTGCGCAATAAATTAAATATACAATTATCTTCTTAATACATACACTGGTGCGTACCAACTTAACCGCAGCCAGACTCATGTCCACTTTTGCTACAGTTAAGGTACACAAAAAGTACGCAACGGTCAGTCAAGTAAGATTCTTATATCCTAAAATGTCACTGTCAAGTAAGGTTCTTATATCCTAAAATGTCACTGTCAAGTAAGGTTCTTATATCCTAAAATGTCAATGTAAAGTAAGGTTCTTATATCCTAAAATGTAAATGTCAAGTAAGGTTCTTATATCCTAAAATGTCACTGTCAAGTAAGGTTCTTATATCTTAAAATGTCACTGTCAAGTAAGGTTCTTATATCCTAAAATGTCAATGTCAAGTAAGGTTCTTATATCCTAAAATGTCAATGTCAAGTAAGGTTCTTATATCCTAAAATGTCAATGTCAAGTAAGGTTCTTATATCCTAAAATGTCACTGTCAAGTAAGGTTCTTATATCCTAAAATGTCAATGTCAAGTAAGGTTCTTATATCCTAAAATGTCAATATCAAGTAAGGTTCTTATATCCTAAAATGTAAATGTCAAGTAAGGTTCTTATATCCTAAAATCTCACTGTCAAGTAAGGTTCTTATATCTTAAAATGTCACTGTCAAGTAAGGTTCTTATATCTTAAAATGTCACTGTCAAGTAAGGTTCTTATATCCTAAAATGTCAATGTCAAGTAAGGTTCTTATATCCTAAAATGTCACTGTCAAGTAAGGTTCTTATATCCTAAAATGTCACTGTCAAGTAAGGTTCTTATATCTTAAAATGTCACTGTCAAGTAAGGTTCTTATATCCTAAAATGTCACTGTCAAGTAAGGTTCTTATATCCAAAAAATTCAATGTCAAGTAAGGTTCTTATATCTTAAAATATCAATGTCAAGTAAGGTTCTTGTATCCTAAAATGTCACTGTCAAGTAAGGTTCTTATATCCTAAAATGTAAATGTCAAGTAAGGTTCTTATATCCTAAAATGTAAATGTCAAGTAAGGTTCTTATATCCTAAAATGTCAATGTCAAGTAAGGTTCTTATATCCTAAAATGTCACTTTCAATTAAGGTTCTTATATCCTAAAATGTCACTGTCAAGTAAGGTTCTTATATCCTAAAATGTCAATGTCAAGTAAGGTTCTTATATCCTAAAATGTCACTGTCAAGTAAGGTTCCTATATCCTAAAATGTCAATGTCAAGTAAGATTCTTATATCCTAAAATGTCAATGTCAAGTAAGGTTCTTATATCCTAAAATGTCAATGTCAAGTAAGGTTTTTATATCCTAAAATGTCAATGTCAAGTAAGGTTCTTATATCCTAAAAAATAAAAACTGTTCCCTTAGTTTAAGCAGTTATTTTATTGCTGGGAATTTTATATTCCCCCTTTTACTTGACATGTTCTTGCTGGAGCTTTGAACAGCATATATGGCATTTCATCCTTTTCTATTGCTATCCCAAATTACCATACATAACTAAGGCAAATCACAATAACATGTTTATGTAGTCACAACAACGTTATTATGTTAAATATCCTCTTCGCTAGGGCAAGTCACAACAATATGTTTATGTTAAATATTCTCCTAAGGCAAGTCACAACAAAGTGTTTATATTAAATATTCTCCTAACATAGGGCAAGTCACAACAATATGTTTATATTAAATATCCTCCTAACTTGGGCAAGTCACAACAATATGTGTATGTTTAAAATATTCTCCTCATAAGGGCAAGTCACAACAATATGTTTATAATATCCTCCTGATTAGGGCAAGTCACAACAATATGTTTATGTTTAAAATATCCTCCTGATTAGGGCAAGTCATAACAATATGTTTATGTTTAAAATATCCTCATTATTAGGGCAAGTCACAACATGTTTATGTTAGTTAAATCCTTCTCAGTATCACTATGAACATCAAAAGTTAGATAAGAATATTTATCTCATACCTTCAATAACAACAGATCCTAGGATTCAGCTCTACATCAATTAATACAACATGAGACATTAAAAGACCAAACAGCCGATACATACTGTGACAGCAGTTTTGTACGTTGGCAGATCTCTGGCTTTTGTGAAATCAGTACCAACAATTGAAAACCATTCAACACCATCTGATGAACTCATGTAACTTTGACCATTGGCTGAAACTGCATACAAACGGGGCTCAAGTGAGTCATATCCCAGGAGACTACCCACACGACTGTCCAGTGCTGACAAATAGAAACACAGTGATATAACTTATCTTTGATTTATTTTTCACTGTATGACTTATGACTGTTTTACTTATGTTGGTATGTGTCACACTTCTCTTATATCATTGTATGAGTCACATCTATTGATTGTGGTATGAGTCACATATGTTTTGTTGGTTGTGGTATGAGTCACACATGTTTTATAGATTGTGGTATGTGGTCTTCTTCTTCTTCTTTGATCCTTAGCCGCCGACCGTCAAAGCAGTCAGTGGCCATTACGCCTGGTGGCGTCTTGTAGGGCAACAACAAATTGATTCCACTTTGCTCGGTCGGTGGCCATCCTTCGTACAGTGCCCCAACTCTGGTTCATTCTTTGCATCTCAGCCTCCACAGTTCTCCGCCAAGTTGTTTTTGGTCGGCCTCTCTTTCGTTTTCCTTCAGGGGTCCATAGCATAGCTGTTCTTGTGATGGCATCGGGGTTTCTTCTGAGGACATGGCCAACCCAGCTCCAGCGTCTGCCAGCTATGATGGTATGCATGTCCTCTTGCTTGCTCCGAGTAAGCAGATCTTGGTTGGGGATGGTATTCAGCCAAAAGATTCGGAGAATTTTTCTTAGGCATGTTCTGTGAAAAGAGGACAATTTCGACATTTCCTTCTCTGTAACTCTCCAGCTCTCCGCGCCATAGAGAAGCACAGAAAGCACACAGCTCTGATATAATCCTAATTTTGTGCTTGTGCTGTACTGAGAGGACTTCCAGATGTTGTTTAGACTAAAAAAGGCTGTTCTTGCTTTGTTCATTCTGTTGTTGATGTCTCTGCTTGCTCCGCCGTCTGGTGTTACTATGCATCCTAGGTATGTGAAGGCATCTGTCTGTTCCAGTTGCTGATTCCTTACCGATATGGGCTCAGAGTGGTATGTGGTACACATGTTTTATTGACTGTGGTATGAGACACACATGTTTTATTGATTGTGGTATGAGGCACACATGCTGTGTTGATTGTGGTATGAGGCACACATGTTGTGTTGATTGTGGTATGAGGCACACATGTTGTGTTGATTGTGGTATGAGGCACACATATTGTGTTGATTGTGGTATGAGGCACATGTGTTTTATTGATTGTGGTATGAGGGCACACATGTTTTATTGATTATGGTATGAGGCACATATGTTTTATTGATTGTGCTATGAGGCATATGTTTTATAGATTGTGGTGTGAGGCAGACATGTTTTATTGATTGTGGTATGAGGCACACATGTTTTATTGATTGTGGTATGAGGGACATATTTTGTGTTGATTGTGGTATGAGGCACACATATTGTGTTTATTGTGGTATGAGGCACACATATTGGGTTGATTGTGGTATGAGGCACACGTGTTTTATTGATTGTGTTATGAGGCACACATGTTTTATTGATTGTGGTATGAGGCACACATGTTTCATTGATTGTGGTATGAGGCATACATGTTTTATTGATTATGGTATGAGGCACACATTTTATTGATTGTGGTATGAGGCACATATGTTTTATTGATTGTGGTATGAGGCACACATGTTGTGTTGATTGTGGTATGAGGCACACATATTGTGTTGATTGTGGTATGAGGCACACATATTGCGTTGATTGTGGTATAAGGCACACATGTTTTGTTGATTGTAGTATGAGGCACACACATGGTGTTGATTGTGGTATGAGGCACACATCTTGTGTTGATTGTGGTATGAGGCACACATATTTTGTTGATTGTGATATGAGGCACACATGTTTTATTGATAATGGTATGAGTCATATATGTTGTGTTGATTGTGGCATGAGGCACAATAATTTTGTTGATAATGTTAAGAGGTACAAATATTTTATTGACTATGGGATGAGGCACAAGCATTTTGTTGATTGTGATATGAGGCAAATATTTTTAGTTGATTGTGGTATGAGTCACATATATTGTGTTCTTCTTTGGATTACTAATGTCTGTTTTGTTTGTATTGGTATTGGCAAACTGTATAATGATTCTGTTATGAACAAACTAACTTTATCTTTTTTTAAATGAAACTTTCTTCTGGATGCATACAGCAATCCCCAGTCTTACGCTTTTCGATTAGTGCTTTTTCAATATAACCTTGTTTCTATTTTATGCCATCTAACCGTTATACGCTTAAACAATGTGATCACAACGCTGTGTGCAAAATTCACTTTCTATAACCAAGAACTGGCAGTGGTGCACCACTTCCCATACCTGGGATCTACCATCAATGGCAAACTCTCTCTGGACACATAAATTGATAGCCGCATTGGCAAAGCTGCAGCCATCTTTGCCTGCCTCACATCACGTGTTTGGGGAAACTCCAAACTCACAATGAAGACCAAAGCTGCGGTATTGTTGTTATTGTTTAACTAGGGCTGCTGAGCTTCTCGCCCTTTAGCAGCCAATACCAGGTTGAAGACTCCTTGATATTATCTACACTGTAGATCTAGGCTTTTCCTGTGGCTTTTCTTACATTTCAAAACGTGTTGAATTGAAGTCTTGAGCTCCAGTTTCTCCAGCATGACTTGCATTTAAAGGATCATCACATCTGTTCACAAGCTAGGAGTAAGAAGCACGTGGCATACTGTGAATTCAGTGCCATCCAAGGGGGCTCCAACTATGCAGAGTTAAAATACTATGCTCTGGTTCTGGGCTCTCCCAAGGAATTGTCACGTCCTGCACAGAGCCACTTCTCAGCTTCCCCTGCCTATCACTGGGTCCATAGTGAGATCCTCATGCATGCAGTTAACCAGGGTCAAAGCCAAAGAATCACACCTGGGGCTCATGACTTCTCCAGGCTTAGTATGCAATCCTGGGTTCTCAACAAGTTTCACCACAGGGGGAATCCCTGGAAGTATGTGGATGATTTCAAGAGTCAATGAGGGTGTAATTAACCTCACAGACAGACGTTCGCTTCCACAAATGTATATTGTAGCATTATGCATAGCTGGTAGTCATATAAGGATAACTCCAGATATGTCGCCTTGCATAAAAGCTGCAGTATATAATGCTTGCATCACCAGCACACTTCTATATGGCAGTGAGACATGGACAACCAATGCTTAGCAAGAAAGAAGGCTCAATACCTTTCATCCACGGTGTCTACACCACATCCCTGGTATTTCATGGAAGAACAAAGTGAAAAATTCAAGGTGTTGTCAAGTGCTGGCCTTCAAAGCATGTATACACTGCTTAGACAGAGTAGACTATGCTGGCTTGGCCATGTCTGCAGCATGGAAGATTGTCATGTCCAAAAGATATCTTCTACGGACAACTTGTAGATGGCAAAAGAACAGTTAGGCAACCCCAGCTGAGGTTCTAAGATGTGAGCGAGAGAGACATGAGGACACTGGACATAAATCCAGTAACCTGTGAGGATGAAGCTGCCAATCACACCAAATCATGATGCACTCTAAAGCACCACCTCAGTGTTGCCTACTTTCTTTCATGGCCTTGGTGGCCTGGGATCGTCTCCCAAGTCTAGAGAGGACACAGCCTCAGTGTTGACCTACTTTCTTTCATGGTTATTGGCCCTGGGATCTTATCCCAAGTCTAGAGAGGACACGGCCTCAGTGTTGACCTACTTTCTTTCATGGTTATTGGCCTTTGATCTTATCCCAAGTCTAGAGAGGACACGGCCATGTTATAATTATAATCATCTGTGAGATGATATTACTTTCCTTGTGCCCGACATGCCAAGAAGAATATATTAATATTCAGCCATAATTGGCTTATTGTATCAAGCCTAGATATGCTCAAATGTGCGTATACAAAATACTAGACTCACATGTGAGGATCTCAAACATTTAACTCCACCGCTAAAATAACTTAACACTCAGACTGGATGAAAAAGAGCTCCCACAACAAACAGAAAAGAAAAGAAAATGTTGAAAGGAGCAGCAAGAAAAAAAGCAGCCGAGGGCTGTCACCTTAGGGGCACATTCTCATAGTCAGGTATGATTAAGGGTGCCATTATTATGACCACTCCCTATGTTTTGCTGTAACAAATGCCACAACCCCTTCTGCCACAACAATTGCCTATCCCCATGGCGATTACAACAATGAACAATTCCCATGTTGGTTGTAACAATGAACTCTCTATGTCATTTATAATAATGAACACTTCCCATGTCTTTTGCAACAATCACTACTTCCCCATGTCTATTACAATACTCACGTCTCCATAGTCTGCCATCTGAGGATGCATAACATTTCTGCTTGATACCTCTGAGGAACATCAAGAAATATAAAATGATTGTTTCAATTTTCCTAACAGTGTTGCTGTCCCAATAAAAATATAAAACGATTGTTTCTATATATATATATATATATATATATATATATATATATATATATATATATATATATATATATATCTATATATATATATATATATATATATATATATATATATATATATATATATATATATATATATATATATATATATATATATATATATATATATATATATACAGGGTGACCCAAAAAAAACGGGGGGGGGGGGGGTGTGTCCGGCAGAATCACTACCAATAACAAGTGTCAATATTTCTTATACTAATAATAGCAGACCGACCGAATTTTGATTTTCTGTTAGGCAAACTCATTAAGTTTCAGTAGCAACTCACCAAGTTTCAGTAGCAACTCACCAAGTTTCAATAGATCTCCACATGAGCACCTTTGGTGGCTCGAAGAATGTCAAGACGGTATTCTATCTCTCTCCACGTGTTTTGCAGCATCTGAGGTGTGACAGATGCACAAGCGTCAATTATTCGCTGCCGAAGATTATCCAGTCCCTGCACCGGAGTTTGATAGACAAAGCTTTTTACGAATCCCCATAGAAAGAAATCTAAGGGGGTCAAATCTGGTGACCTTGGTGGCCAGTCAATGGGACCTAATCTTCCATTCCATCTGTCTGGAAATTGTTGATGAAGGTAGTTTCTTACTTCATTGGCATAGTGTGGAGGTGCTCCATCTTGCTGGAATATGAATCCTTCTGGTATCCTAGGAACTGCAAAATTTTGCAGCATGTTTAGGTATGTTGCTCCTCTGACTGTGGCTTCGGCGAAGAAAAATGGCCCGATCACATAATTCGAGGTTAAGGCACACCACACGTTAAGTTTAGGGCTGTCTCGCTCATGCTCCATTACAACATTATCAGACAATTTATCAATTATCTCAATGCTCCTAAAAATGTGATGGTTTCTATACGAGGTAACCATAAAAAAATAATTCTAACTTACATGGATGAGGAAATATTGACATTTGTTATTGGTAGTGATTCTGCCTGAAACACTGTATATATATATATATATTCTTCTTCTTCCATCCTTAGCCATCAACCGGCAAAGCAGTATGTGGCCAGTACGCCTAGTGGCGTCTTAGGGCAACAACAAATTGATCAATCTATTGCTGTTTCCACCACGCCTAGTGGCGTCTTTGTGGAACAAAAACAGACCAAACAATCTATCATTGTTTCCATAATCAGATTGGTTGGCAAGCAGGTGATCAACCCACTGTGCGAAGTTTTTACGGGATGGGGTAAACAGCCCCATGCCCATACCCTCCTTAGTCGCTTTTTACGACATGCGTGGTAGGGTGCAGTGTTACTATTCTTTGCTCCCCTTTCGGGCTCCGGAATGATATGGTATACCCTGCCAAAAATGAGAATTATTGAAATTTACAAAATGTGTGAGGAATACCATTCAAGTAGAGCAATATGGTTGTTTTTACACATACATACATACATACATATCAGAATCTTTATTCTCCAAAAATACATTAATATGTACAGACATGATATAATAGATACAACATGGCATAAAGGAGAATCATTAGAATTTACATAAAGTGTTGAAGACGTCCTCACGTAGTTCTATGTGGGTGTTTTTACATCTAATGTTTGTGTTACACATACATAACAATCTTTAAGCTTTCTAAAAGACATTGGCATACAATGATACGATATGATGTGATATAACCTGCCAAAAATGAGAATTATTGAAATTTACAAAATGTGTGAGGAATACCATTCAAGTAGAGCAATATGGTTGTTTTTACATGGAGGTTTTATCAGAATTTTGTTTGCCATAAAAAAACTTTGACAGCTAGTGGAGTGAGATATTAAATATAGCATCAAATACAATAGTCGTATGGTATAGTATACAGAGGAGCACAATTGAGTTTAGACTGTGTGGAAAACATCCCAGCAATTCAAAATGGGTGTTTTTTTACATCGAAGTTTCCATATTCTGTAAGAACCTATAATTGCACTAATACTGACATATTTACATAAAACCTTTGCTTCAAATTTCCGCAACCCTAGGGACATTAATCCACTCACACACTTTGCATGCACATGACCCAAACTACCAATTATCAGTACGATTACATGCGTACGGTAGCCTAGTTCGTTAATTTCTGCAGTCAATGGATAGTACTTATCAAATTTATGTTGGTAACATTTATCTAAATGGGCATCATATGGTATTGCTGCCTCCACTATAAAAGCTGTTTTGTTCTGTCGATTGATTATTGTTAAATCAGGTTTTACGGCATGAGTTTTAAATGAGGCGTTGCTGCTGCCGAAAAGTGATGGTTTAACTATTATCTCTTTGTTTATTGTTATGTCACTTTTATTATTGTATGCAGATTTCAGTTTCTCATAAATAATGTCTACAGCTCTATTGTGCCTTTGTTGGTATAATGTTTGAAATTTGGTACATCCATTCAATAAATGTGACACTGTTTCGTATGGGTGGTTACATATTTTGCACATTTTCGTGTATGTCTGTGGGTAGTATAGATGTAAAAGACTTTCGCATTCCAGCAACTGTAACCTCGATCTCACAGCAAATGAAAGTATTTTATCACTTAATTTAACATTAGATAGAAAACTAGATGACAATGAGTGGTTTACACATTTCATTTCGCGCACTATTCTCCTTTGTGACGATTTACTTTTTAGTTCACTTAGAATTAGGTTAAGTTTATGTGATTTAAATCCAGAATAAAAAGCATTTGCTGACTTGTATGTTAGACTTACATCTTCATCTACGTCTAATTGTACACTGTAATGGCCACTGTCATCCACTTTCACACTCACTCCTTCACGCGCGCATTCTTCATTCAGTTCTACCCAAAATGATCTTGGCCAATTCACCTTCGATCTTTTAGCTAGATGGTTTGTTTCGTTTAACTCGTAACTTGCAAAGTTATTCCTATCTTCACCTACTTGGTCTATTTTACGTTTTTTCATATGTCTATCTAACGAGTTTATTGCTGCAGTTTTTACAAGATTATCATCACAATTTAGCATACTGATAAGGAATGAAATATGTCGAGAGTGGTATAATATGAAGGGGTTTGGTATGCCAAGGCCACCCTTCGACCTGGGACAGAAGAAATAGCTCCTTGTGGATGATTCATTTAGCACTAACCATGTTCTAACGTGTTGTACAATTTCATCTTCAATTTCTTTAAGTTGTTTTTCTGTAAAGTGTATGTTAGAAAAATAAAACATGAGAGGACCGAAACACATCGGGTTAATTAATGAGATCTTTGCTGATGTTGGTAGTGGGGCACTGCTTAATTTTGTTAAATTTGACCTAAATTCTAATATAAGGCTGCTTGCTTGAAACTGGTCCGATGTATTATCAATTGTAATGTCATGTCCTAGGTATCTGTAGGAACGCCCTCGATCAGAAGAGGGGATTTCATGACCTTGGATATTAATGTCCGCCTTACGAGTTTTGACCCAATTGTTTCCGCTTCGCTGACCGCTGAACACTGCACACTTTTGTGGCTTAACCTCCATCCCGCTGGTCTCCATAAATGCTGTTGTCTTCTGTGCCATTGATTGTAGGTCGTGTATGTTGGTGGCAAAGAGACTTACGTCATCCACATACCCTTGAATGGGATTCGGCACGTGATGTATTTGATAACCTTGCTCAATCCACCGGAGCCATTTATCGATGCCTTGCTCAAATACAATAACACTCCATGGGCACCCCTGAATAATACCTTTCTTACGCTCAATCCGGTCTGTGATAGTAGCCTACTAGCGTTTTTAACTTGATAGGAGGAGCCACTGTATATATCTTTGGTGATGTTGACAAAGACGTCAGGGTAGCCTGATTCGCTTAGCTCCCTTATCATAAATTCGTGGTCAATGCTGCCAAATGCATCTTTGATATCAACAAAGCACAGATAGGCCTTTCCTGATGAATGTAGAAAGTCACTAACAGCTGTTTTTAGGGTGAAAACATGTTCTTGAAGACCATTTCTTGGCAATGATCCTTTTTGCCGAGGTGACAGTCGCTGGGTGTCAACAATCCACTGCATGTGTCGAGATTGAATTAATTTCATAAACAACTTGTATGATGATAGCAGAAGAGAGATGGGTCGCCAGTCTTCGATGGTGCTTAAATTTCCATTTTTAGGCACAAGGGTAATTACACCGTGCTTCCAGTCTGGTGGCACCCGTTGGTTGAAAAGGCTATATATATATATATATATATATATATATATATATATATATATATATATATATATATATATATATATATATATATATGGGGTATCCATAAAAGATTGTACCCTTTTCAAAAAAATTATTCTCAGCCCCATAACGTGGTACGAGGATGCTTTCTATCACAAAAGTAAGATAATCTCTGCAAGTATTTAAGCATACCTTACAAAGGCTCATCACTTAAATGACATCTCTTCTGTTCCCATCACTTAAATGACATCTCTTAGGTACACATAACTTTAACAGCATCTCTTTTGTACACATCACTTAAATGGCATCTCTTTTGTACTCTTAACTTAAATGACATCTCTTTTGTACCCTTCACTTAAATGACATCTCTCCTGTACACACCACTTTAATGACATCTCTTCTGTACCCATCACTTAAATGACATCTCTTTTGTACCCATCACTTAAATGACCTCTTTTGTACCCATCACTTAAATGACATCTCTTCTGTACACATCATTTTAATTACATCTCTAAAGGGTTTACCCATCACTTAAATTACCTCTCTTCTATACATATCACTTTAATGACATCTCTTTTGTACCCTATACTTAAATGACATGTCTTTTTACCCATCACTTAAATGACATCTCTTTTGTACCCATCACTTAAATGACATCTCTTCTGTACACATCACTTTAATGACATCTCTAAAGGTTTTAACCATCACTTAAATAGCATCTCTTCTGTACACATCACTTAACTGACATCTCTTCTGTACACATCATTTAAATGACATCTCTTCTGTACACATCACTTTCATGACATCTCTAAAGGGTTTACACATCACTTAAATGACACTTCTTCTGTACACATTACTTAAATGTCATCTCTTCTGTACACATAATTTTGATGACATCTCTTTTGTACCCATTACTTAAATGACATCTCTTTTGTACCCATCACTTAAATCGTTTGAACACATAACTTTAATGTCATCTCTTTTGGACAGAACTTTAATGCCATCTCTTCTGGAGACATCATTTAAATGGCATCTCTTTTGTACATATAACTTTGGTGTCATCTCTTTTGTACACATAACTTCAATGTCATTTCTTTTGTACACAACTTTAATGTCATCGCTTTTGTACACATAACTTCAATGTCATCTCTTTTGTACACATAACTTTAATGGCATCTCTTTTGTACACATAACTTTAATGGCACCTTTATACACATACCTTCAATGTCATCTCTTTTGTACACGCACCTTTAATCTCATCTCTTTTGTACACATAACTTCAATGTCATTTCTTTTGTACATATAACTTAAAAAAACTTTAATGTCATCTCTAACAGATGTACCCATCACTTGAATGTCACATCTTGTGTACCCATCACTTAAATTACTTCTTTTTTGTATACATCACTTAAATGACATCTCTTGTGTACCCATCACTTAAATGACATATCTTTTGTACACATCCCTTAAATGACATCTTTTGTATACATCACTTAAATGACATATCTTTTGTACACATCACTTAAATGACATCTCTTCTGTACACATCACTTAAATGACATATCTGCTGTACACATCACTTAAATGACATATCTTTTGTATGTATCACTTAAATGACATATCTTTTGTACACATCACTTAAATGACACATCTGTTGTACACATCACTTAAATGACATCTCTTTTGTACCTTTCACTTAAATGACATCTCTCCTGTACTCATCACTTTAATGACATCTCTTCTGTACCCATCACTCAAATGACATCTATTTTGTACCCATCACTTAAATGACCTCTTTTGTACCCATCACTTAAATGACATCTCTTCTGTACACATCATTTTAATTACATCTCTAAAAGGTTTACTCATCACTTAAATTACCTCTCTTCTATACATATCACTTTAATGACATCTCTTTTGTACCCTATACTTAAATGACATGTCTTTTTACCCATCACTTAAATGACATCTCTTTTGTACCCATCACTTAAATGACATCTCTTCTGTACACATCACTTTAATGACACCTCTAAAGGTTTTAACCATCACTTAAATGGCATCTCTTCTGTACACCTCACTTAACTGACATCTCTTCTGTACACATCATTTAAATGACATCTCTTCTGTACACATCACTTTTATGACATCTCTAAAGGGTTTACACATCACTTAAATGACACTTCTTCTGTACACATTACTTAAATGTCATCTCTTCTGTATACATAATTTTGATGACATCTCTTTTGTACCCATTACTTAAATGACATCTCTTTTGTACCCATCACTTAAATCGTTTGAACACATAACTTTAATGTCATCTCTTTTGGACAGAACTTTAATGCCATCTCTTCTGGAGACATCATTTAAATGGCATCTCTTTTGTACATATAACTTTGATGTCATCTCTTGTACACATAACTTCAATGTCATTTCTTTTGTACACAACTTTAATGTCATCACTTTTGTACACATAACTTTAATGTCATCTTTTTTGTACACACAACTGTAATGGCATCTCTTTTGTACACATAACTTTAATGGCACCTTGTTACGGTATATGATATTAACGCCGTCTGCTAAAGGTTAGCGGACGTGCAATTGTAAAGGTTAAGACATTTAATATATTGCGATAGATGTTTCAATTATTGAACGCTCCATACACGATCGATTATGACGTGTATAGCGTTGTTTGGGTCACAGTCGGTAACTAAGAAACGCTACCCTTTGTTACTTGACCGCCAAGCTGAATAGCTGCGTTTTTTTCTAACCTTCCAATTCAATGGCATGATATAGCCATTTATATATGCATTTTTTGATGGACCAGGGTCAGTCCTAGAACTCTATATGAGAGGGAAATTTATGGAGGTTAGTATTTAACTAGAATTCTCAGAAGGAGAAGAATAATCGTCAAATTCATATGAAATATTCAGACTCGCAGTCTCACTGTCGGCAGGTAGCCATGTCTAGCTGCGCGTGCATATAGCTGTGATGTTCTGACGACAATACTGCATTGTATCCTTAAACGGACATTGACACGTAAACCAGCAGTCTACGTTATTGATTAATTTATGCATGACTTATAAGGACTTATGTTCTGTTCCTATTTGAAATGATCATCCTGTGTGTACATGTGATTAAATATTACGGACTCAATCTGAAGGCATTAATTACTTCATTAATGTTGCTGAGTTCAAGTTACATGAACTACTTCTTCATACCATGCACTGAGTATGGTTACTTTAGTGATCTCTTGTTAATCGTGCTTTGTTTAGTATTACGCGAATTAGGGTGAAGGTGTTCATACAACTCAGGTCATTTCTTTTGTACACATAACTTTAATGTCATATCTTTTGTACACAAAACTTTAATGTCATCTCTAACAGGTGTACCCATCACTTGAATGTCATATCTTGTGTACCCATCACTTAAATTACTTCTCTTTTGTATATATCACTTAAATTACATCTCTTGTGTACCCATCACTTAAATGACATATCTTTTGTACACATCACTTAATTGAGATATCTGTTGTAGACATCACTTAAATGACATATCTTTTGTACACATCACTTAAATGACATATTTTTTTGTACATCACTTAAATGACATATCTTTTGTACACATCACTTAAATGACATCTCTAAATGGTCTACCCATCACTTTAATGACATCACTAAAGGGTCTACCCATCACTTAAAGGATTTACTGGTTTGATTGCATGTCAAGAATACTGTATAAGCCTCTGTCTATAAATGTTTTATTCAAGAACAAGCCAATCCATTTAATTTCATCATTTGTCAAATTCATTTGCGCTAATAAAAATATACATTTTGTTTGTTCATCTACTTATAGCCTACAATATCAGATATTTCTTTGTTCATTCACACAACAATATTTTTGTATAGGAGGTTCATATTATATATTTATTTGTTCATTCACACAACAATATTTTTGTATAGGAGGTTCATATTATATATTTATTTGTTCATTCACACAACAATATTATTGTATAGGAGGTTCATATTATATATTTCTTTGTTCATTCACACAGGAACTGACTTAAAGCTTACAATATCATACATTTCTTTGTTCATTCACACAAGAGTTGACTTAAAGCTTACAATATCATACATTTCTTTGTTCATTCACACAAGAGTTGACTTAAAGCTTAAAATATCATACATTTCTTTGTTCATTCACACAAGAGTTGACTTAAAGCTTACAATATCATCACACACAAGAACTGACTTAAAGTCTACAATATCATACATTTCTTTGTTCATTCACACAAGAGTTGACTTAAAGCCTACTATATCATACATTTCTTTGTTCAATCACACAAGAGTTGACTTAAAGTCTACAATATCATCACTTGCAGAACTCTAAACTGTCATCATGTTCATGCTCTAATAGACCAAACTTGAAGCACTGAATAAACACTCAACTTAATGACAGAACTTACTTTGAGCCTTGAACACCATCACAGACATAAAGTGTGGAGTCTGCCAAGATGAATGTTCTCCTGGTAAATTCTTGCACTAAAATAAAAAAATAAATAAATTTATAAGAATTCTTTTTATAACGTAAAAAATTTTATTGTAGTCAATAGACAGTTGTAAACAAAGTTACTGTGGTCACTGATGTTCTTTTTCTGTCTACATTGTTATGTTTGGTTATGTTGATGCTATTACTGCTGTTAACTGTTGATCTGATTATCTGTATTGTTGCTTTACTACAGCTGTATTGTTGATTTGATTATCTAAGTTGTTTGTTGTACTACTTGCTATACAGAGCTTCTACAAGTCTTGCAGAAATTGTGTAAGGACAGCAAACCATAAGTCAGAAGAGTTCAGGACCACCACTGGTGTAAGACAAGGTGATATCCTGTCACCTTATCTTTTCATACTCCTCATGGACGATGTTATCAAGGCATGTAAGGATATGTCACAGAGAGTTTTATGATCAATAAATTTTCTATATTCTCTTCTTTTTTCTACCCGTGGCCTTTACTTTATTATCGCTCTTTTATCCTTTTCCTGTATTTTTCGCATTCGTTCGTTTGCGAGAAATATTTTCTTTCCCATTCTAACGTTTACAGTTTTTCTTTCTCATACTGATACGCATTCTATTACGTAGATGTCAGTCAGACGAGAAACTGTGAATATTCATCTATCTCAGACATAGGAGCAGACTTTTGGCTAGCATTTTCACCTGACACGAACGTTTCTCCGGCGTGAGGTGTGATAACCGACATCTGCACGGCGCAGAATGAGACATTTGTCTGGTATTTTCCTCTGTCACGGCACTCTGGGCCAGTTTCGTTAGCAGTGAGGTGTTAAGACGCAAAGTGCAGTTTATGGCAGGTCTTCTGGTTATGGAAAGTGTTAATGAGAAGGGGAGAGATCGGCGCTGTTTCGTGTTTTCGAAATAACATGGGACCTCTTTGTCTGTTTGATAGATATTAACCAGAGTTTGAAACTAGATTTCATTCGTACTCCTAAATCTGCAGTAGACAGATCGCCAGGCTAGAAGAAATATCTTGTGTATTGAAAAGTCTTTAGTTTCTGGGCAACATTTTGCCGAGTTCTAGACTACTATTATATTGAATGATTCTAGTTCGTGGTATTAATCTGTAGTTCTGTGCGGAGGTAAATATTATATATTAGATATCTAGTATTTTGTGAAGTGTTTAAAGTGTTAAATCGCCTATTTCATTTTCACTAGTTCTTTTGTGCAGAGAGAATTAAAATATAGTCTGTATTATTTTCTAGTGACGTGTTTCAGTGGAAAGCAGAATAAATTATATTTCTAGCTTAAACTCACGCAGCTATAAATGAATTTGATTTTACTGCTAAATAATCAGACGAGAATATATTTAAAAATTAACTTATAACTGAAATGCTACATCAGTGAGTATTGACGGGATACGTATGTATTCCTAATTCATGATGATTGACTTTTATGAATATAACTTATTTCACGGGAAGTTTTAAACGATAAGTCAAGCGCTACGCTTGCAGTTTAAAATGTAAGTTATAACAAGTACATAGTATGTATAGTATTTTATATGTGGTTTTTCTTCCCTATGCAGAGAAAACTGGGGTTAACCCAAACTTTGCCAGCGTTAAGTACTGATGAGTAATATCTGTGAAGAACTAAAACATATTTGTTAAAGGACTTGGTGTATAATCTTTACAAGAACTTTAAAGGTGAAATGACATAACGGGCCTATTGCGCCAGATTTTATTCTTCCTGAGAAAACTTAAGTACAGTTCAGCCCTAGTGGCAAGTAAACTATTACAAACAGTAACGTTCCGCAAATTTTGTCAACTTGTGGTGTGACCTAGAAGGTTACCTTTGATCGAAAGTTACAAACTTGACATTTTTCCTTAAGTAGTGGAAACCTCGTGATTCTGACACTGTGAACCCGCTTACACTAATTCTTACCTGAGCTGATAAAATGACACTAATTTAAATCTGGAAAAAAGAAATTATCGCCTGAAGAGGACACTCCCCGGACAAATTGGATGAAACCAAGATCTGCAGAGCTGGGTATCCGCTTCATCAAACGATAAAACAGATTGTGTCGTAACGTGCGCCAGACGGCGAACAACAGCAAGCTATTACCTCTTATGAAGTTTTTGCCAAAATGAGCAGAGGTGATCAAGAAAATTATGACATGCTAAAGCAGGCTCTTTTGTTAAGATATGAAAAGAACGCAGAATTTTATAGGAAAAAATTTAGGAATGCTAAACTACTGTCAGGTGAAACCTATCACCAGTTCTCTTCACGGTTAGAGACATACTTGGAGAAATGGACTTCTCTGGGGAAAACCCAAGATCTTAAGGAAATGGTCCTTATAGAACAATTAAGAGAGTCCATGGCTCCAGACCTGAGAAAGTTTCTCATGGAACAAGGTGCAGAGAGGCTGGGGGAGTTACTAAATGTAGCTGAAAGGTATCAAGCAGCTCAAGCAGAAGTAACAAGAAGAGGCAGGTAGACAATTATCAGGCACCACAAAACTTTAATGAATTTGATCATAGAGATCAAAACAAAGGTAAGCACCAGTTTGATAGGCCACGGTATGACAATAAAAATAAAACCCCACAATTCAATGAAAGGAAATATGATAACAGGAAACCCTTCAGACAGGAAGGAAAATATTGTCAAATATGCAGGATGCATAATCATAATACTAGTGAATGTGGTAGGAAAGTTCCTCCATATCACGCGGCATGCATGATAACAGTGGACAAGGGGAAGAAGAAACTGACAGAGAATCATATAAATCTTCAACATCCCCCCATCTGTGAAGAAGTGACATGTAATGGGGCCAAGGTTAGGTGCCTTTACGATTCAGGTTTAGAATATGACTCAGTTGTGAGTGCAACCCTAGTGCACCCTGAACAGTATACCACAGAGAAAGTGGAGATACAAGGGGCCGTAAAGGGAATATCCACCATGACACTTCCCGTAGCCGAGATAAATGTAGAGACAAGGTACGTGGAAGGAGTGATTAGAGCAGCCGTGTGTGACGACCCTAATTACCCGCTGGTGTTAGGAAGCAAATATGTTTTTCTAGGAAGCCCTGTAAAACCTGTGGTAATGGCCACGCTTCAGGTCAGGTCGACCCCTAGTAGAACGGAGGAGGAACCACCACTAGTTTATTCTCATAAGCAGATGAGAAAGGCCCAGGCAAAAGATAAAACATTAAAACCTTGCTTTGGTAAATTGCCAACAAGCCATGCACACCCTAAGAAAGGACAATTTTATTTGAAGGAAGGACTGCTCTTCAGGAAAGCTAGAGCAGGATCCAAAGAACAGGGACAATTGGTATTACCAACCCCCTACAGGGAAAAAGTGATGGCACAAGCTCATGTTGTACCAGACGGTGGACACCAGAGAAATGGGACTACCCGTCAAAGGACATCAGAAAAATTCTACTGGCCCCAAGTAGCTGCTGATATTGAACAATTTGTGGGGGCCTGTGAAAAATATAGCAAGGTACAGTCCCCAAGTTGGGAAAATCATAATCAGATGCCAGCCAAGCATTCTGAAACATATGGATCTAACAATCACAAGGAAAATAACAATAATAAGGTTGACATAGAGGATAGGTATCCACCTTCCCCCCAACAGTGTTCACCAAAAATATTTAGATTCGCAACTCTGAGAAAGGCATCCAGAGAAAATGGAAACTCAGACCAGTCATCCCAGGCACAGTTTGAAGCCGCATTTAGGGAGCTGGCTGACATTGACATTGAAGATGATCCGCCTAAGTTAAAACCGAAACAAATTGTTAACATAAGAACAGTGGGCAGTGGACGTGTGAGCAATTGGGAAAATGCTCACAGCGCTTCACAATATGGCTATTAACTTAGCATTAAAATGGCACTGGTGACATTGGTAGTCACCCGACCCTACACCGTCCAAGGGGAAGTAGTGTTCGGACCCTGGATGGAGATAACCCACATATCTTATAACAATGCTAAGGGCGAATTGATTTCTGATGCAGAAACTCATTTCCCCACATATTATCTTAATTCACCAGATTGTCGGTAGGCGGAACTATAGTTGATGAATATAGCCTCCATTTGAGTGGCACATTATAGAACATTATAAATATATTATTAGAAGGGTGTTTCCACATTCAGTCACGCCTGAAATCAGACTAATTGTTGGCTGTGAACATTTCGGAGGAGCAGAGTGTCTCCATTGTTGCCTTTTTTAATTGAGGATAGTCCGAGTGTTTATTAAGGCTGATCAGGAGATTATTGGATCCCCTACACAAATCAGATATCACCATATAGATCAACTCCTCATAATGTACAAATTGAGGAACATCTAATATTCTCGGGTCATGTCGTTGAGCAGACTCAGATAAGAGAAATGGTGAATATTGATTGCTAAGCAGTAGTAAGACAAGCCGTAACACTTGCAGCTGTACAGTAACATATCTGAAATGGATTCTTGGATTGCAGAGGTCGGGGGCAGATTTCTTGAGTCGTGCCTACTTTGAATTGACCCACCTGCATTAATCCATGATCACAATGAAATCAGAGAAACGTTGATGCAGATTTTTTAAGCCGCCATCCGTGCGATGAAAATCAAAGAAATCACCAGACATAAATTTCTCTATGTGTATCTAGAATTATAGACTGACGTATAACGTCTGTTTTAAGAGTGGAGAATTTGTCGTGAAACATTCTAAATCCACATATATAAATTAAAAGGTAAATGTAAAGCCTAACACATAAATTCAATAAAAGGAAAGAATAATGGTAAAAGTACAGTGCTGTCACAATGGCGTACAAAAATCCCCCTTGTTTTCTATTTCGTCTGCAAATCGTAACGTTTCCACGTTGATAGTAAAGCCTATAGCAGCATACACGCGTTTCCACAACACAATAAAACGTGTACTGCATTTCTAAGAAAACCTTGAGATACGCAAGCTGATTAATGACCTAAATTAATACTAACATTAATTACACTACGTTAACATAAACGAAAGGACAGATGGACTTAGGATAGAAAGAGAGGAGGGCTGAAAGCAGGAACGCATGCCACCCTAACACGCGTCTCGCGATACAAAATTAATACCCTCCCCGCGCGAAAGGCCAGAAGCACTAACTTTTTTTCAAATCGACAGTGATAAAAAACACTACCCATACGAGAGTTAGGTTTAAAAACCTGTAAAACGCTTATAAGGAAACATGACATTATACTGTTTTATGTCTGAAAGCCTGACAGTACCCAGACACCCTAAAGTTTGGAAGTGAGGAGGTGGTAACAGCATGACTATCCTAGAAGAAAATGCATATTGGCTCCATTAAATTTATATATTTGGGTTCCTTAGGACTTGCTGACAAAGAATATGTTAAGTGTTACGCAAATAGTCTAGGAATTATCAAATTATAGCCAAAAGAAAATAGTGAGGGTGTCAGACAACACCAAAAAAATAATCGCACAGTGGCATGTTTTGAAACCACCATTGTACGGGAAATGGGCCACCATGTAAAATCCTATTTGATTGGATAGAAGTAAATGTAAGGCTAAACACAATTAGTCAGACTACAAATACTAATTCTTTGTTGTTAGGGGAAACGGTAGTAAGGGTACTTTTTTTGAAAAGCTGTGTAAACATGGCCCGATTGGTTAGACCCGCCAATATAGTCAATTAGGAGCGTCAGATCAGTGCCACATTTTTCAAATAAACTTACTAAGAAACAGTGCGTTGAGATCCAGATCATATTTTGATAAATAAAAGTCTGGGACAGAGGCAGATCGGAGTTTGTGCCATTATTCATCGCCAGTCAACGTATCTGTGTATTATTTCCATGAATTGTGGTAAGCTTGATATATTCGATATCTTTTTAATGAAAATTGAATGTAAATTGATAATTTATGTCTGTATATGTG
Source organism: Oreohelix idahoensis (assembly GCA_024509875.1). Lineage (NCBI taxonomy): Eukaryota > Metazoa > Mollusca > Gastropoda > Stylommatophora > Oreohelicidae > Oreohelix > Oreohelix idahoensis. Next base: position 208,169 of record JAMPIV010012037.1, read on the forward strand.
CGTGGTTCAGTAGCAAACATGAGGCAAGGCCTAGATAGTGCTCCAACCTGAACAGAACGTGTCGGAGAAAAGAAAACTGCATGGAATTGCCAAACAGTACACTGACACCTATCATATTGACTAGAAGGAAATAATGCTGGAATTGCAGAGGCGTAGTAACCATTAGGGAGGAGTATACTGGTGTAAATTGTTTCAGATGAAGCTAGTAGTTGGCCTACCGCTCTGAACTCAGTGTTTGTTATGTATTGTGTTCAGTGTGGAAATAGATTATAAATTAGATCTGAAGTAGGAGGTACAACCTTCTTGTTTCAGGGACTGTGGTCCTAAGTTACTGAAGCAGCACCTGGTCTGAGTTTTGCTGAATCCAGAGGCTGACAGCATACTCCTTGGTCCAGATAGCGACCAGTGAGGTGTCTCCAGAACACAGGAAGCAATCGAGCAGAGGAGTCTTTTCCTGCCGCCATCACGAAAGATAAGCTTCTGTGGCCAGAGTAGCTCAACATTATGTCCCCCCCCCCCCTCAAAATTTGACAGTTTAATAAACACAGAGGGACAATTAATTGGTTCAAATGATAGGAACTGTGAACTTTTCCCAATACTATTTCCTCGATTATCCAACACTTGAAGTCATGATGAAAAACAACAACCAAGCTTGAACAAAACCAGTATTACCTCATATTACTACTGCACAAATTACACACATAGAATAATAATAATAAACTATGTCAATACAAAGTTCATATATATAACTTGTGTACATAATACTTGTAATTACATTTGATTGTGATTCCTGGTTCACTGTGTAGTTGAATCAGGATACCCATTATTGAAAGAATTAATACATATATTTTTTTAAAAACTTAAACCCTTGACTCATTTAAGATAGTCTTATAGAGTGTTATATGTGTGTGAGTGTCACAGTGTTGTAAAGTGTTGTGGAATAAATTAAATTGTTTATCTGTCTGTTAGTGTTGTGACTTACACTTCATCATTTTCATAACCCTAGACATTTAACGTAGTCATCACAATATTCCAGAATAATTCTGACTGAGGTATAAATGTGGTAGCAAGTAAGGTCATCTGTCATACACCACACTTAATAGATACAGATACCTTCACAGCTGATCTCAGTCAGTACACTAAGTCCCCTATAAATATTTATAACATCCCACTTTACCACACTCCTAAATCTGCAGTAGACAGATCGCCAGGCTAGAAGAAATATCTTGTGTATTGAAAAGTCTTTAGTTTCTGGGCAACATTTTGCTGAGTTCTAGACTACTATTATATTGAATGATTCTAGTTCGTGGTATTAATCTGTAGTTCTGTGCAGAGGTAAATATTATATATTAGATATCTAGTATTTTGTGAAGTGTTTAAAGTGTTAAATCGCCTATTTCATTTTCACTAGTTCTTTTGTGCAGAGAGAATTAAAATATAGTCTGTATTATTTTCTAGTGACGTGTTTCAGTGGAAAGCAGAATAAATTATATTTCTAGCTTAAACTCGCGCAGCTATAAATGAATTTGATTTTACTGCTAAATAATCAGACGAGAATATATTATAAAAATTAACTTATAACTGAAATGCTACATCAGTGAGTATTGACGGGATACGTATGTATTCCTAATTCATGATGACTGATTTTTATGAATATAACTTATTTCACGGGAAGTTTTAAACGATAAGTCAAGCGCTACGCTTGCAGTTTAAAATGTAAGTTATAACAAGTACATAGTATGTATAGTATTTTATATGTGGTTTTTCTTCCCTATGCAGAGAAAACTGGGGTTAACCCAAACTTTGCCAGCGTTAAGTACTGATGAGTAATATCTGTGAAGAACTAAAACATATTTGTTAAAGGACTTGGTGTATAATCTTTACAAGAACTTTAAAGGTGAAATGACATAACGGGCCTATAGCACCAGATTTTATTCTTCCTGAGAAAACTTAAGTACAGTTCAGCCCTTGTGGCAAGTAAACTATTACAAACAGTAACGTTCCGCAAATTTTGTCAACTTGGGGTGTGATCAAGAAGGTTACCTTTGATCGAAAGTTACAAACCTGACATTTTTCCCTAAGTAGTGGAAACCTCGTGATTCTGACACTGTGAACTCGCTTACACTAATTCTTACCTGAGCTGATAAAGTGACACTAATTTAAATCTGGAAAAAAGAAATTATCGCCTGAAGAGGACGCTCCCTGGACAAATTGGATGAAACCAAGATCTGCAGAGCTAGGTATCCGCTTCATCAAATGATAAAACAGATTGTGTCATAACGTGCGCCAGACGGCGAACAACAGCAAGCTATAGGGTAAGAGAGTGAGAAATGCACAACAGGGCCCTGATGAATGAACCGAGAGAAAGCAGGAACGAGTGACTTTTTTTTATGGTATACCAAATTTCACCCACTTTGTAATTTCTTTATGCAAGTTTTTGTTGCAAACAAGATACTTTTCCTTAGGATAGATCATACTAATATCTAAGTCTGTTCATACCTTTAAAAGGGGAAAATCATTAGATTACTGCTAATGTATCCTTGATTCCTTGGGGCTATCACTTTCTTCTAACAGGACTGTGGGCATACCTTGAGGGATAAGATCATACTGTAGGTCTATCATTCTGGTAGAAATTCATTGATTTTATGACTATGTGTATATGTTTCTTGATGTAATTTTTGTGTGTTGTGATGAAATTTTAGATGATAATTAAAATTTCTCTTGAACTTAATCAGCGCGTTGGTCAGCTCGTTCCAAATTATCTGTATAATCACTGTTATAGTTTTTCCCACGTCTGTGCGTCTAACTGTCGTCACTTGTGTGTGTGCACGAGAGTGGTACGTTCATATATATTAATATATGTTGTCACTAGACTGTCCGACTCCTCTAAATCTGTTGTAGAAGATAGGCTGAGAAAGAGAGAAGATTCTCGAGTTCTCAGGGACAGCCTCTATTGATTCTACCATCTCACTCGTGGAAATCTATTTACTGCTATTATCTCTCACTGTGGCTATCACGTATTCTAATCTAATCAGAAGGGACCAACCCAAGTCTTAATTCTCCTATCAAAAATCTACGACAGGAGAGAACAAGAAAGTATTCAGTGGGGTACTGGAAGATGAGAAAGGTCTGTATTTCAGAGCTGGCATTTGCTGATGATGTTGCCCTGATTGCTAAATCAGAGGCACATCTCCAATCCAACCTGCAAGTCTTGAAGGAAGAGCTGGAGAAGAGAGGGATGGTCATAAGCAGCTCTAAAACAAAATCCATGGTGATATCACGAGAAGAAAGAAGACATCAGATTAAGCTGGGAGAACTAGTCCTGGAGTGTAACCGTGTGAGGTTGGTGGTTACTACTTCACTAGGTGGCAGATGGCAGGCCTAGTGAAGTATTTCAAGTTTTTACACACACAAGTCTCTTTTGTTTATCTTCCAAGTAATGCTATTGTGTATAAGTACTGGCCATCTCCGCCAGAGTTGGTGATTCCTGGATGAACTACTTTTTCCTCCTTTGTTCACTTCCAACTCATTGTCTTGTGCTTTTATTCCTCCTGACCAAACTTGGTCAGACCTGCCTCTGTTTCCGGTCCTGAAAAGCATACTATAATTCTTATACATGTAACAAGTCTTCTATACTCCATACTTACATGCAAGAGCATGCAGGTAGTTCTTAAAGAAGTCGACTCTCCCAGTCGCTTACTTGTCGTAACTATTTCTGTAGACGACTCATTGGTTCACTCTCTGTGAACTCACTCTGATAAAAATATGGTTTTCCTCTTGGAATTCATTCTTACCATCTATTCGTATATAACAGTACCAAGCTTGACCATCAATGTATCAATCAAATACTTCTCTTCTCTAGGTTACTTAGTCAACAAAGTAGTCAACATTTGTTTGACATGTCGACTTGGGATTTCTGATTTACTTCTCCTGCAATTTTTCATCAATATGAATGATAAGTTCAAAACCATACTTACAGGCAATTCCCTGAATCTCTCCCGAAATACACTCTTTACTGTGACTATAAGAACTTTCTTAATCATCTTCTACTCTGTCTATACGAAACTTCTTAGTTATCTTGTATAGTTACTGACTAGAGCTATCACATCCTCTGAACCTTCTAAAACTTATGCTATTTCTGTCTAACCACAGAATCCTTTAATCTTCTGAGTTATCTCTACAGCTTATGCATTTTATGTATAACTTCTGAACTTATCTGTATAACCACAGAATCTGTTAAAACTGGTGGCAACCACCAAAAGCCCTTCTTGCTTCTTCAACTTCTGAAACCCGACTGCCCTTCAGAAACCCGCACACCTTTCTGACCTCTAGTCATTGTTACCTTGTGCGTTTCTTTTGCTACCTCTTATTCGTTCCCCAATCTGTTTTCCAGCTCAAACTATTGGTCGAGCTTTATTTACTACTCACCAGAAAAATACTCACGTTTTACTAATGCAAGCGAAGTTAGTGAACCGTTGTCTGTTATTTTTAATCCTCACTCTATTTTCTTCCTCATGAACTGTTTTAAACGTTCACCCAACCTTGGCAATGTATTTATAATGCCTGGGCAAACCCTACGGTGACATACTTTAAGCGTTCATATAACCTTGCCTGAAGCATAAACAATGCTTGGGCAAACCCTACGGTGACAGGAGCAGGTCGACCACTTTAAATACTTTGGAGCTATTATAGACTGAAAGGGAGGCATCAAAGAAGAGTTGGCCACTCGAAAAGCAGCAGCTGGGAGACTTTTTCAGGCCATAAATCGAGGTTGGTAAGAAAACGAAGATGGCTGTATACCGCTCCATCTATGTCCCAGTCTTGACATATGATGTGAGTCATGGGCAATGACTACAACCCACAAAAGCCAGATCCAAACCTCAGAAATGAGGTATCTGAGGAAGGTGGTTGAAGTAACAAGAAGAGAATGGTCCGCAACCAGACGATACGTCAAGGCCTAAAATCCCACCCCCTGCAGACCTAAGTAGAACAGTCCCAACTAAGATGGTTTGGCCATGTCTGCAGAATGGGTAAAGATCGGCTACCACGACAAGCATGGGAAACAAAGAGCCAGGGATCCAGATCCCCAGGATGACCCAGAGTCTGCTGGGAGGACAACATTAGACAGTCTTTGAAGGACCAAGGACTAGAATGGAACCAGGCCAGGAGGAAGACAGCTGATATGATAGTCTGGTGCTCTCTCTTCCAAACCTCTACACCTCACGGTAGAAAGGGAACGACTAAGTAAGTAAGTTGTTGTACTACTGTTGATTTGATTATCTATGTTGTACTAATGTTTACTTGATTATCTATTTTGTTGATGTACAACTGTTGATTTGATTATCTATATTTTTGCTGTACTACTGTTGATTTGATTATCTCTATTGTTGATGATGTACTACTGTTGATTTGATTATCTGCACTGCTGATGTACTACTGTTGATCTAACAGTTCATCATGTTGCATGTGCTGTTGTTTTAAATGTTGCATTTCATAGGTAGTAGCAACAGGTGTTGTAGTTTTAATTTTTGTATCTTCCATGTTTATTGAAATCAGACAAGGCAACAAGAAACAGATTTTGCCAGAATGTGCCATAAATAAGTGAACATGTTAATAATGACAGGGACAAACTAACATAGTCAGCTTGAGCTATGAGACAAACAATTGTGACATTTTGTTTAGAAAAAAGTGAGTAAATTAAGAGATAAAGAAAAACAATAATAAGAAAAATTTGAAAGAAAAATAATGGATATGCAATTAAAACATTAAATCACTAACAAAGAGATGAAAAAAATGGAATAAAATGTTAACAACATAAGATCCACACTAAGTAATATTGTACTTACTGATAGATGTAATACTTACTGATAGAATATTGTACTTACTGATAGATGTAATACTTACTGATAGAATATTGTAATTACTGATAGATGTAATACTTACTGATAGAATATTGTACTTACTGATAGAATATTGTACTTAGTGATAGAATATTGTACTCACTGATAGAATATTGTACTTACTGATAGAATATTGTACTTACTGATAGAATATTGTACTTACTGATAGAATATTGTACTTACTGATAGAATAAGTAATACTTACTGATAGAATATTGTACTTACTGATAGAAAAAGTAATACTTACTGATAGAATATTGTACTTACTGATAGAATATTGTACTTACTGATAGATGTAATACTTACTGATAGAATATTGTACTTACTGATAGATGTAATACTTACTGATAGAATATTGTACTTACTGATAGATGTAATACTTACTGATAGAATATTGTACTTACTGATAGATGTAATACTTACTGATAGAATATTGTACTTACTGATAGATGTAATACTTACTGATAGAATATTGTACTTAATGATATAATATTGTACTTACTGATAGAATATTGTACTTACTGATAGAATATTGTACTTACTGATAGAATAAGTAATACTTACTGATAGAATATTGTACTTACTGAGACAATATTGTACTTACTGATAGAAAAGGTAATACTTACTGAAAGAATATTGTACTTACTGATATAATATTGTACTTACTGATAGATGTAATATTTACTGATAGAATATTGTACTTACTGATAGAATATTGTACTTACTGATAGAAGTAATACTTACTGATGAATATTGTACTTACTGATAGAAGTAAAACTCACTGATAGAATATTGTACTTACTGATAGAAGTAATACTTACTGATAGAATAATGTACTTACTGATAGAAGTAATACTTACTGAAAGATTATTGTACTTACTGATAGAGGTAAAACTTACTGATAGAATATTGTACTTACTGATAGAAGTAATACTAACTGAAAGATTATTGTACTTACTGATAGAAGTAATACTTACTGATAGAATATTGTACTTACTGACAGAAGTAACACTTACTGAAAGATTATTGTACTCACTGATAGAAGTAATACTTATGGAAAGAATATTGTACTTACTGATAGACGTAATACTTACTGATAGAATATTGTACTTACTGATAGAAGTAATACTTACTGATAGAATATTGTACTTACTGATAGAAGTAATATTTACTGATAGAATATTGTACTTACTGATAGAAGTAATACTTACTCAAAGATTATTGTACTTACTGAAAGAAGTAAAACATACTGATAGAATATTGTACTTACTGATAGAAGTAATACTTACTGAAAGATTATTGTACTTACTGATAGAAGTAAAACTTACTGATAGAATATTGTTTTTGCTGATAGAAGTAATACTTATTGAAAGATTATTGTACTTACTGATAGAAGTAATACTTGCTGAAAGATTATTGTACTTACTGATAGAAGTAAAACTTACTGATAGAATATTGTACTTACTGATAGAAGTAATACTTAATGAAAGATTATTTTACTAACTGATAGAAGTATTACTTACATTTGGCAGAGTCTGTTGCAACAGTAAGACAAGGATCTGCAAGAAAAAACAATTTAAGTCACATTTGTAATTAAAAACAAACTGTCTGACTTAAAATATACAAGTCTGAGAGCAAAAAGCCAGTAAGTGATCACACAGATGGTATAATGATCAAAGAGCCAGTAAATAATCGCACATATGGTATAATGGGCAAAGAGCCAGAATGTGACGATCTCACAGATGGTATAATGGGTAAAGAGCCAGAATGTGATGATCACAAAGATGGTATAATGATCAAAGAGCCAGAATGTGATGATCATACAAGTGGTATAATGACCAAAGAGCCAGAAAGTGATCACTCAGATGGTATTATGGGCAAAGAACCAGAATGTGATGATCACACAGATGGTATAACTGGTAAAGAACCAGAATGTGATGATCACAAAGATGGTATAATGAGCAAAGAGTCAGAATGTGATGATCACACAGATGGTATAAAATGTGCAAAGAGCCAGAATGTGATGATCACACAGAAGGTATAATGGGCAAAGAGCCAGAATGTGATCACACATATGGTATAATGATCAAAGAGCCAGAATGTCATGATCACACAGATGGTATATTGATCAAAGAGCCAGTAAGTGATCAAACAGATGGTATAATGGGCAAAGAGCCAGAATGTGATGATCACACAGATGGTATAATGGGCAAAGAGCCAGAATGTGATGATCACACAGAATCAGATGGTTAATGTTAATCAGAATCGACATCATTGCACACCGGGCAAACCCATAGGGGCTCAGTCTCCCTCAGCAAATGTCAAAGGGTATGAATGCTAATTGTTCCTGTTGCACACTGGTTGTATACACGGTGAATGTGTCCTCTCATACGTCCATCCCTGCTGGTCTTACGTTTGATGCCAAATTCCAGCAGTCTTAGCCTTGATGTTTCATTGATTGCAGTGTTATTCTCTAATAGACAAACATGAATTGCCCTCAGTATTTCTTCCTTATCCAAGGCCAATGCACCTTTTATGGGTGCTCTTGAAGCTAGTCTGTCAGCTCTTTCATTGGCATGCACCCTGGCATGTCCAGGACAGTAGATCCATGTCAGTTCTTAAAGATTCGATGCTTCTATGGAGGTTTTCAATTCATGTCAAAGCCAACCATTTTGGACCTTTCGAAGCATGGATTGTGAGTCTGATACAATAACTGCCTTTGTTAATAAAGACTCAGACAGCCATCTTAAGGCAGCAGTAACTGCCTCTACCTCCATTCTCATGCTGGAGGTTGTTATCATGTAAGTCACGCTATGTTCAGCGACGGTTCTGCCCTTTACTTTAGTGGAGAAGGCCCACCCAGATTTATTACTACAGATTACAGACCCGTCAGTGTACACAATGGCATCATCATCCCCAGCATTAACAATTATAAGCTGATCAATTTCCAGCTCTGCTCTCCCATTGGCCCAAGTTCTGCATTCTCTACCAAGGCTGATGATGGCTTGCTGGTAGTTCATCCAGCTCTCATCTGACATACTCCACTCTTCTCCCTTGAATATACTTTCAACTGGGGTCACCTGTCTAATAGTCTCCTCTGCCTGCGCCATCCATGACATCCCCCTCTCTATTCTCGCTTCTTTGATGTCAGCTATGTTCCCATGCAGGGGATGCCTTTTGTCTGTGGTTACATGCATATACGCTTTTACCTGGGCCATCGTATATCTGGATCTAATTGACAGCAATCCAAGCATGTGCCGCATCATCACAATAGGGGTATCTCACATGCAACCCAAGACATATGCATACCTTCATTCTGAATGCGTTCCAGTCGTTCACATTGTGATATTGACAGCGTGAGCATTCCTAGGCTATATTCGATTACAGACAAGACCAGCTGATGATACAAGAGAAACAGTAGTCTCTGCTCCAGGTGCGCTGCAGCCATTTTTTTAGGGCTACCAGACCTCTCTTGCACTTCTGTATGATGTGATCAACATGGTGCTTATATGATAGCCCACGATCGAATGTTACTCCAAGGTATTTCAACTTGTTCTGCCTTTCAATTTTCTGTCCACTGAGAGTAATGTCTGGAAGATCTGCTTTCAATATGGAGTTGTTCAAGGAACACCAAAGCACACAGATGCTATAAGGGACTAATAATTATCTTGAAGAAAAATATAACAATGAAACATTTTTATTCATACAGTTAGGAATAAATGATAATGCCAGTAAACAAGCCATAATAAACATCATATGCTTTCTGAAATAATAGACTCCTTATTAGTAACAACTCTGTTTATTAATCAACACTCAAGCCGACAACAATGTGTGAAGCGTGTGAGGGAGAAAAAATACTGGACTCGCTCACTGTGTTTCTGTATGAGTATCTGTCATTATGAATGTATGTATGTATACTTAATGCACCTGCTGAGCCATCATTGCTGGTCACACAGCCCATGAACTCAAATCTGAAGCTGCCCTTCTGTTTCTCGTTGTCTAGGGCAATGATCATAATCCTGAGATAACGTGAGACTTCAGGTGTGGGCACATCTAATTCTTGCTCTGGCATCCCTAGTGTCACTGAAATCTGTTATTCAAAATGCGATGATGAATCAAAACATCAGACATCTTTCTTTTCCTGATCTTAAAAGGTATAATAAAACAGCTAAATTTATAAATGATACAACAGGTAAAAATGAAGAGATAGTCAAAGTGAAGGAGCAGAGAAAAACAAAAGGAGGGGATTTGAAACATAACCAGACAGATAGATAATAATACACACTCAAATATAACCACACAGACAGACAGATAATAATACACACTCAAATATAACCACACAGACAGACAGATAATAATACACACTCAAATATAACCACACAGACAGACAGATAATAATACACACTCAAATATAACCACACAGACAGACAGATAATAATACACACTCAAATATAACCACACAGACAGACAGATAATAATACACACTCAGATAGATAATAATACACACTCAAATATAACCACACAGACAGACAGATAATAATACACACTCAAATATAACCACACAGACAGACAGATAATAATACACACTCAAATATAACCACACAGACAGACAGATAATAATACACACTCAAATATAACCACACACACTCAAATATAACCACACAGACAGATAGATAATAATACACACTCAAATATAACCACACAGACAGATAGATAATAATACACACTCAAATATAACCACACAGACAGATAGATAATAATACACACTCAGATATAACCACACAGACAGATAGATAATAATACACACTCAAATATAACCACACAGACAGATATATAATAATACACACTCAAATATAACCACACAGACAGATAGATAATAATACACACTCAGATAGATAATAATACACACTCAAATATAACCACACAGACAGATATATAATAATACACACTCAAATATAAGCACACAGACAGATAGATAATAATACACACTCAAATATAACCACACAGACAGATATATAATAATACACACTCAAATATAACCACACAGACAGATAGATAATAATACACACTCAAATATAACCACACAGACAGATAGATAATAATACACACTCAAATATAACCACACAGACAGACAGATAATAATACACACTCAAATATAACCACACAGACAGATAGATAATAATACACACTCAAATATAACCACACAGACAGATAGATAATAATACACACTCAAATATAACCACACAGACAGACAGATAATAATACACACTCAAATATAACCACACAGACAGATAGATAATAATACACACTCAAATATAACCACACAGACAGATATATAATAATACACACTCAAATATAACCACACAGACAGATAGATAATAATACACACTCAAATATAACCACACAGACAGATAGATAATAATACACACTCAGATATAACCACACAGACAGATAGATAATAATACACACTCAAATATAACCACACAGACAGATAGATAATAATAATACACACTCAGATATAACCACACAGACAGATAGATAATAATACACACTCAAATATAACCACACAGACAGATATATAATAATACACACTCAAATATAACCACACAGACAGATAGATAATAATACACACTCAGATAGATAATAATACACACTCAAATATAACCACACAGACAGATATATAATAATACACACTCAAATATAAGCACACAGACAGATAGATAATAATAATACACACTCAAATATAACCACACAGACAGATATATAATAATACACACTCAAATATAACCACACAGACAGATAAATAATAATACACACTCAGATAGATAATAATACACACTCAAATATAGCCACACAGACAGATATATAATAATACACACTCAAATATAACCACACAGACAGATAGATAATAATACACACTCAGATAGATAATAATACACACTCAAATATAACCACACAGACAGATAGATAATAATACACTCAGATATAACCACACAGACAGATAGATAATAATACACACTCAAATATAACCACACAGACAGATAGATAATAATACACACTCAAATATAACCACACAGACAGATAGATAATAATACACACTCAAATATAACCACACAGACAGATAGATAATAATACACACTCAAATATAACCACACAGACAGATAGATAATAATACACACTCAGATATAACCACACAGACAGATAGATAATAATACACACTCAGATATAACAACACAGACAGATAGATAATAACACACTCAGATATAACAACACAGACAGATAGATAATAATACACACTCAGATATAACAACACAGACAGATAGATAATAATACACACTCAAATATAACCACACAGACAGATAGATAATAATACACACTCAGATATAACCACACAGACAGATAGATAATAATACACACTCAGATATAACAACACAGACAGATAGATAATAATACACACTCAGATATAACAACACAGACAGATAGATAATAATACACACTCAGATATAACCACACAGACAGATAGATAATAATACACACTCAAATATAACCACACAGACAGATAGATAATAATACACACTCAAATATAACCACACAGACAGATAGATAATAATACACACTCAGATATAACCACACAGACAGATAGATAATAATACACACTCAAATATAACCACACAGACAGATAGATAATAATACACACTCAAATATAACCACACAGACAGATAGATAATAATACACACTCAGATATAACAACACAGACAGATAGATAATAATACACACTCAGATATAACAACACAGACAGATAGATAATAATAACACTCAAATATAACCACACAGACAGATAGATAATAATACACACTCAAATATAACCACACAGACAGATAGATAATAATACACACTCAGATATAACAACACAGACAGATAGATAATAATACACACTCAGATATAACAACACAGACAGATAGATAATAATACACACTCAGATATAACAACACAGACAGATAGATAATAATACACACTCAGATATAACAACACAGACAGATAGATAATAATACACACTCAAATATAACCACACAGACAGATAGATAATAATACACACTCAAATATAACCACACAGACAGATAGATAATAATAATACACACTCAAATATAACCACACAGACAGATAGATAATAATACACACTCAAATATAACCACACAGACAGATAGATAATAATACACACTCAAATATAACCACACAGACAGACAGATAATAATACACACTCAAATATAACCACACAGACAGATAGATAATAATACACACTCAAATATAACCACACAGACAGATATATAATAATACACACTCAAATATAACCACACAGACAGATAGATAATAATACACACTCAAATATAACCACACAGACAGATAGATAATAATACACACTCAGATATAACCACACAGACAGATAGATAATAATACACACTCAAATATAACCACACAGACAGATAGATAATAATACACACTCAGATATAACCACACAGACAGATAGATAATAATACACACTCAAATATAACCACACAGACAGATATATAATAATACACACTCAAATATAACCACACAGACAGATAGATAATAATACACACTCAGATAGATAATAATACACACTCAAATATAACCACACAGACAGATATATAATAATACACACTCAAATATAAGCACACAGACAGATAGATAATAATACACACTCAAATATAACCACACAGACAGATATATAATAATACACACTCAAATATAACCACACAGACAGATAAATAATAATACACACTCAGATAGATAATAATACACACTCAAATATAACCACACAGACAGATATATAATAATACACACTCAAATATAACCACACAGACAGATAGATAATAATACACACTCAGATAGATAATAATACACACTCAAATATAACCACACAGACAGATAGATAATAATACACTCAGATATAACCACACAGACAGATAGATAATAATACACACTCAAATATAACCACACAGACAGATAGATAATAATACACACTCAAATATAACCACACAGACAGATAGATAATAATACACACTCAAATATAACCACACAGACAGATAGATAATAATACACACTCAAATATAACCACACAGACAGATAGATAATAATACACACTCAGATATAACCACACAGACAGATAGATAATAATACACACTCAGATATAACCACACAGACAGATAGATAATAATACACACTCAGATATAACAACACAGACAGATAGATAATAATACACACTCAGATATAACAACACAGACAGATAGATAATAATACACACTCAGATATAACCACACAGACAGATAGATAATAATACACACTCAAATATAACCACACAGACAGATAGATAATAATACACACTCAAATATAACCACACAGACAGATAGATAATAATACACACTCAGATATAACCACACAGACAGATAGATAATAATACACACTCAAATATAACCACACAGACAGATAGATAATAATACACACTCAAATATAACCACGCAGACAGATAGATAATAATACACACTCAGATATAACAACACAGACAGATAGATAATAATAATAATAATACACACTCAGATATAACAACACAGACAGATAGATAATAATACACACTCAGATATAACAACACAGACAGATAGATAATAATACACACTCAGATATAACAACACAGACAGATAGATAATAATACACACTCAGATATAACAACACAGACAGATAGATAATAATACACACTCAAATATAACCACACAGACAGATAGATAATAATACACACTCAAATATAACCACACAGACAGATAGATAATAATACACACTGAAATATAACCACACAGACAGATAGATAATAATACACACTCAAATATAACAACACAGACAGACAGATAATAATACACACTCAAATATAACCACACAGACAGATAGATAATAATACACACTCAAATATAACCACACAGACAGATAGATAATAATACACACTCAAATATAACCACACAGACAGATAGATAATAATACACACTCAAATATAACCACACAGACAGATAGATAATAATACACACTCAAATATAACCACACAGGTAAAAAAGGTAAAGGAACCCGTTACACGCCCATTGAGGCATATTGGGAATATGGTGTTAGGCCCATATTATCTTGACCGTTGGCACACTAGGGGTGATGTGGTCGGCATCACGCCGGCCGCCTTAACCTTCCCAGAGTTGCTCTGGTACCCATTTGGGGCTGGGTCGACCCAGGAGCCGTTTGTGGCCTAAAAATGTCCCGCCTCATCTGGGGATCGAACCCTAGACCACTGCGCTAGGAGCCAGTGCACTAACCACTATGCTACCGCGGCTCCCTACACAGACAGATAGATAATAATACACACTCAAATATAACCACACAGACAGATAATTAGACACTGATCTTGTTATTGTTCTTGATCAGAATTGACGTCACTGTGGACAAACCCATAGGTGCTCAATCTCCCTCAGCAAATGTCGAAGGGTATGAATGCTAATTGTTCCTGTTGCACACTGGTTGGTATACACGATGGATGCATCCTATCATACGAACATCCCTGCTGGTCTTACGTTTGATGCCAAATTCCAGCAATCTTAACCTTCATGTTCATCAATGGCAGTGTCATTCTATAATAGGCAATCATTAATTGTCCTCAGTATCTCCCCCGTATCCATATCCAGTGCACCTTCTATATGTGCTCTTGAAGCTAGTCTATCGCGTACCACTTGCATGACCAGGACAGTAGATCCACACCAGTTCGTGAAGATTTGAGGCTTCCATGGAGGTTTTCCATTCATGTCGGAGCCACCAACTTTGGACTTTCCGAAGTATGGATTGTGAGTCAGAGACAATGACTGCCTTTGTTAATGAAGTTTCAGACAATGACCTTAAGGCTGCTTTAGCTGCCTCTACCTCCATTCTCATGCTGGAGTTTGTTATCATGTAAGCCCCACTAAGTTCAGAAACAATTCTGCCCTTTACTCTAGCAGAGAAGCCCCACCCTGATCTGTCACCATGGATTAGACGCTGATCTTAATAGACTTAACAGATAGACAGATCTTAACAGACTGATAGACAGGTACACAAGTATAAATCTGAACAGACTGACAGATAGTTTGATAGAGGCAGACAAGTCTCATTAAACTGACAGATAAATGGACAGACACAGATCTTCACAGACTAGCAGATAGAAATGAGAAACAGAATTCACATACCGGTGCATAGTTGGACATACATAGAACTTGTACAACTTATGGATAAATACACGTAAAATTATAAGAGTAGTAAAAAGTCATGCAAAGATTTTAATAAATTGGGGTACAGTAAGACAGACACACAACCAACCAGACTGGTAAAGACAGTTGGGGAAGTTTCAATTTTTGGTTAGACAGCAAAACAGAAACAAAACTCACTAGATGTGATATAGACAATAAGAGAGGTTTCAATGTAGGCTGGATAGTAAGACGGACACACAAACTAACTAGTCATGATAAGTAGTCAGTGAAGTTTCAATACACAGTAAGACAGAAACAAAACTTACTAGTCATAATGAGTAGCCAGTGAAGTTTCAATACACAGTAAGACAGAAACAAAACTTACTAGTCATAATAAGTAGTCAGTGAAGTTTCAATACACAGTAAGACAGAAACAAAACTTACTAGTCATAATAAATAGTCAGTGAAGTTTCAATACTCAGTAAGACAGAAACAAAACTTACTAGTCATGATAAATAGTCAGTGAAGTTTCAATACTCAGTAAGACAGAAACAAAACTTACTAGTCATGATAAATAGTCAGTGAAGTTTCAATACACAGTAAGACAGAAACAAAACTTATTAGTCATAATAAGTAGCCAGCGAAGTTTCAATACACAGTAAGACAGAAACAAAACTTACTTGTCATAATAAGTAGCCATTGAAGTTTCAATACTCAGTAAGACAGAAACAAAACTTACTAGTCATGATAAGTAGTCAGTGAAGTTTCAATGAAACAAAACTTACTAGTCATAATAAGTAGCCAGTGAAGTTTCAATACACAGTAAGACAGAAACAAAATTTACTAGTCATGATAAGTAGTCAGTGAAGTTTCAATACACAGTAAGACAGAAACAAAACTGACTAGTCATGATAAGTAGTCAGTGAAATTTCAATACACAGTAAGACTGTAACAAAACTTACTAGTCATGATAAGTAGTCAATGAAGTTTCAATACACAGTAAGACAGAAACAAAACTGACTAGTCATGATAATAGGGGTCAGTCTTCTTCTATTTCCTCCTCGTAGTTCGCTCTCAGATAACCACATCTATCTCTCAAATAACCACATCTATCTCTCAAATAACCACATCAATCTCTCAGATAACCACATCTATCTCTCAGATAACCACATCAATCTCTCAGATAACCACATCTATCTCTCAGATAACCACATCTATCTCTCAGATAACCACATCTATCTCTCAGATAACCACATCTATCTCTCAAATAACCACATCTATCTCTCAGATAAAAACATCTATCTCTCAGATAACCACATCTATCTCTCAGATAACCACATCTATCTCTCAGATAACCACATCTATCTCTCAGATAACCACATCTATCTCTCAGATAACCATATCTATCTCTCAGATAACCACATCTATCTCTCAGATAACCACATCTATGTCTCAGATAACCACATCTATCTGTCAAATAACCACATCTATCTCTCAAATAACCACATCTATCTCTCAAATAACCAAATCTATCTCTCAGATAACCACATCTATGTGTCAGATAACCACATCTATCTGTCAGATAACCACATCTATCTCTCAGATAACCACATCTATCTCTCAGATAACCACATCTATCTCTCAGATAACCACATCTATCTCTCAGATAACCATATCTATCTCTCAGATAACCACATCTATCTCTCAGATAACCACATCTATGTCTCAGATAACCACATCTATCTGTCAAATAACCACATCTATCTCTCAAATAACCATATCTATCTCTCAGATAACCACATCTATCTGTCAAATAACCACATCTATCTCTCAAATAACCACATCTATCTCTCAGATAACCACATCTATCTCTCAGATAACCACATCTATCTCTCAGATAACCACATCTATCTCTCAGATAACCACATCTATCTCTCAGATAACCACATCTATCTCTCAGATAACCACATCTATCTCTCAGATAACCACATCTATCTCTCAGATAACCATATCTATCTCTCAGATAACCACATCTATCTCTCAGATAACCACATCTATGTCTCAGATAACCACATCTATCTGTCAAATAACCACATCTATCTCTCAAATAACCACATCTATCTCTCAAATAACCAAATCTATCTCTCAGATAACCACATCTATCTCTCAGATAACCACATCTATGTGTCAGATAACCACATCTATCTGTCAGATAACCACATCTATCTCTCAGATAACCACATCTATCTCTCAAATAACCAAATCTATCTCTCAGATAACCACATCTATCTCTCAGATAACCACATCTATGTGTCAGATAACCACATCTATCTGTCAGATAACCACATCTATCTCTCAGATAACCACATCTATCTATCAGATAACCACATCTATTTCTCAGATAACCACATCTTTCTCAGATAACCACATCTATCTCTTAGATAACCACATCTATCTCTCAGATAACCACATCTATCTCTCAGATAACCACATCTATCTCTCAGATAACCACATTTATCTCTCAGATAACCACATCTATCTCTCAGATAACCACATCTATCTGTCAGATAACCACATCTATCTCTCAGATAACCACATCTATCTGTCAGATAACCACATCTATTTCTCAGATAACCACATCTTTCTCAGATAACCACATCTATCTCTCAGATAACCACATCTATCTCTCAGATAACCATATCTATCTCTCAGATAACCACATCTATCTCTCAGATAACCACATCTATCTCTCTGATAAAGCTACCAGTTCGTCTCTGGCATCTCTCATCGCCATAAAGTTTCTTCAGTTGGTGAAGGCCACGCTGCCACACTGCTTCTCTCATGGAGCCAACAGTTTTGAAGCACGTGTTCTACTGTTTGTTTGTTTGTCCTCACAACATGGACACTCATCTGGTCTGTCCAGTTTTCAATTTGTTGTACAGATGACATTTGAGTCTGCAGTCACCATTTCTTAGTCTGAAAATGATCACTTGGTCTTGTCTTGGTAATGTATCGTATGGTTCTTCAACATTGGGCTCTGGGTGTTCCTTATGCCATTTTTCTCTATAATTATTTCTGATTATTGCTTTTATCTCTTCACATGAAAGCCTTGTCTTCTGTTTGCATTTTGTTTCCTCCTATGGCACAGTTTATCTGCCTTATCATTTCTACATGCACGCGCGCGCGCACACACACACACACACACACACACACACACACACACACACACACACACACACACACACACACACACACACACACACACACACACACACACACACACGCATGCAGTAGGAACGGATCCTTTGTACTTTTACTTGTTTGAATTCATAAGCTGGTTTTTATTAGTGCTTCTGCCAGGTTGTCTAATTGACTGTGAGGGTTGTCATGACTGATAGTCTGTCTAATTGATTGTGAGAGCTGTGATGACTGATAGTCTGTCTAATTGACTGTGAGAGCTGTGATGACTGATAGTCTGTCTAATTGACTGTGAGAGCTGTGATGACTGATAGTCTGTCTAATTGACTGTGAGAGCTGTGATGACTGATAGTCTGTCTAATTGACTGTGAGAGCTGTGATGACTGATAGTCCGTCTAATTGACTGTGAGAGCTGTGATGACTGATAGTCTGTCTAATTGACTGTGAGAGCTGTGATGACTGATAGTCTGTCTAATTGACTGTGACAGCTGTGATGACTGATAGTCTGTCTAATTGACTGTGAGAGCTGTGATGACTGATAGTCTGTCTAATTGACTGTGACAGCTGTCATGACTGATAGTCTGTCTAATTGACTGTGAGAGCTGTGATGACTGATAGTCTGTCTAATTGACTGTGAGAGCTGTGATGACTGATAGTCTGTCTAATTGACTGTGAGAGCTGTGATGACTGATAGTCTTTCTAATTGATAGTGAGGGTTGTGATGACTGATAGTCTGTCTAATTGACTGTGAGGGTTGTCATGACTGATAGTCTGTCTAATTGACTGTGAGGGTTGTCATGACTGATAGTCTGTCTAATTGACTGTGAGAGCTGTGATGACTGATAGTCTGTCTAATTGACCGTGAGAGCTGTGATGACTGATAGTCTGTCTAATTGACTGTGAGAGCTGTGATGACTGATAGTCTTTCTAATTGATAGTGAGGGTTGTGATGACTGATAGTCTGTCTAATTGACTGTGAGGGTTGTCATGACTGATAGTCTGTCTAATTGACTGTGAGGGTTGTCATGACTGATAGTCTGTCTAATTGACTGTGAGAGCTGTGATGACTGATAGTCTGTCTAATTGATAGTGAGGGTTGTGATGACTGATAGTCTGTCTAATTGACTGTGAGGGTTGTCATGACTGATAGTCTGTCTAATTGACTGTGAGGGTTGTCATGACTGATAGTCTGTCTAATTGACTGTGAGGGTTGTCATGACTGATAGTCTGTCTAATTGACTATGAGGGTTGTCATGACTGATAGTCTGTCTAATTGACTGTGAGGGTTGTCATGACTGATAGTCTGTCTAATTGACTGTGAGGGTTGTCATGACTAATAGTCTGTCTAATTGACTGTGAGGGTTGTCATGACTGATAGTCTGTCTAATTGACTGTGAGGGTTGTGATGACTGATAGTCTGTCTAATTGACTGTGAGGGTTGTGATGACTGATAGTCTGTCTAATTGACTGTGAGGGTTGTGATGACTGATAGTCTGTCTAATTGACTGTGAGGGTTGTCATGACTGATAGTCTGTCTAATTGACTGTGAGGGTTGTCATGACTGATAGTCTGTCTAATTGATGAGGACTGTGAGGGTTGTGATGACTGATAGTCTGTCTAATTGACTGTGAGGGTTGTGATGACTGATAGTCTGTCTAATTGACTGTGAGGGTTGTGATGACTGATAGTCTGTCTAATTGACTGTGAGGGTTGTCATGACTGATAGTCTGTCTAATTGACTGTGAGGGTTGTCATGACTGATAGTCTGTCTAATTGACTGTGAGGTTGTCATGACTGATAGTCTGTCTAATTGACTGTGAGGGTTGTCATGACTGATAGTCTGTCTAATTGACTGTGAGGGTTGTCATGACTGATAGTCTGTCTAATTGACTGTGAGGGTTGTCATGACTGATAGTCTGTCTAATTGACTGTGAGGGTTGTCATGACTGATAGTCTGTCTAATTGACTGTGAGGGTTGTCATGACTGATAGTCTGTCTAATTGACTGTGAGGGTTGTCATGACTGATAGTCTGTCTAATTGACTGTGAGGGTTGTCATGACTGATAGTCTGTCTAATTGACTGTGAGGGTTGTCATGACTGATAGTCTGTCTAATTGACTGTGAGGGTTGTCATGACTGATAGTCTGTCTAATTGACTGTGAGGGTTGTGATGACTGATAGTCTGTCTAATTGACTGTGAGGGTTGTGATGACTGATAGTCTGTCTGACTGTGAGGGTTGTGATGAATGATAGTCTGTCTAATTGACTGTGAGGGTTGTGATGACTGATAGTCTGTCTAATTGACTGTGAGGGTTGTGATGACTGATAGTCTGTCTAATTGACTGTGAGGGTTGTGATGACTGATAGTCTGTCTAATTGACTGTGAGGGTTGTCATGACTGATAGTCTGTCTAATTGACTGTGAGGGTTGTCATGACTGATAGTCTGTCTAATTGACTGTGAGGGTTGTCATGACTGATAGTCTGTCTAATTGACTGTGAGGGTTGTGATGACTGATAGTCTGTCTAATTGACTGTGAGGGTTGTCATGACTGATAGTCTGTCTAATTGACTGTGAGGGTTGTGATGACTGATAGTCTGTCTAATTGACTGTGAGGGTTGTCATGACTGATAGTCTGTCTAATTGACTGTGAGGGTTGTGATGACTGATAGTCTGTCTAATTGACTGTGAGGGTTGTGATGACTGATAGTCTGTCTAATTGACTGTGAGGGTTGTGATGACTGAGGGTTGTAGTCTGTCTAATTGACTGTGAGGGTTGTGATGACTGATAGTCTGTCTAATTGTTGACTGATAGGGTTGTGATGGAGGGGTTGTGATGACTGATAGTCTGTCTAATTGACTGTGAGGGTTGTGATGACTGATAGTCTGTCTAATTGACTGTGAGGGCTGTCATGACTGATAGTCTGTCTAATTGACTGTGAGGGTTGTCATGATTGATAGTCTGTCTAATTGACTGTGAGGGCTGTGATGACTGATAGTCTGTCTAATTGACTGTGAGGGTTGTGATGACTGATAGTCTGTCTAATTGACTGTGAGGGTTGAGGACTGATAGTCTGTCTAATTGACTGTGAGGGTTGTGATGACTGATATTGTCTAATTGACTGTGAGGGTTGTGATGACTGATAGTCTGTCTAATTGACTGTGAGGGTTGTGATGACTGATAGTCTGTCTAATTGACTGTGAGGGTTGTGATGACTGATAGTCTGTCTAATTGACTGTGAGGGTTGTGATGACTGATAGTCTGTCTAATTGACTGTGAGGGTTGTCATGACTGATAGTCTGTCTAATTGACTGTGAGGGTTGTGATGACTGATAGTCTGTCTAATTGACTGTGAGGGCTGTGATGACTGATAGTCTGTCTAATTGACTGTGAGGGTTGTGATGACTGATAGTCTGTCTAATTGACTGTGAGGGTTGTGATGACTGATAGTCTGTCTAATTGACTGTGAGGGTTGTGATGACTGATAGTCTGTCTAATTGACTGTGAGGGTTGTCATGACTGATAGTCTGTCTAATTGACTGTGAGGGCTGTCATGACTGATAGTCTGTCTAATTGACTGTGAGGGTTGTCATGACTGATAGTCTGTCTAATTGACTGTGAGGGCTGTGATGACTGATAGTCTGTCTAATTGACTGTGAGGGTTGTGATGACTGATAGTCTGTCTAATTGACTGTGAGGGTTGTGATGACTGATAGTCTGTCTAATTGACTGTGAGGGTTGTGATGACTGATAGTCTGTCTAATTGACTGTGAGGGTTGTGATGACTGATAGTCTGTCTAATTGACTGTGTGGGGTGATGACTTGTCTAATTGACTGTGAGGGTTGTGATGACTGATAGTCTGTCTAATTGACTGTGAGGGTTGTGATGACTGATAGTCTGTCTAATTGACTGTGAGGGTTGTGATGACTGATAGTCTGTCTAATTGACTGTGAGGGTTGTGATGACTGATAGTCTGTCTAATTGACTGTGAGGGTTGTGATGACTGATAGTCTGTCTAATTGACTGTGAGGGGTTGTGATGACTGATAGTCTGTCTAATTGACTGTGAGGGTTGTGATGACTGATAGTCTGTCTAATTGACTGTGAGGGTTGTGATGACTGATAGTCTGTCTAATTGACTGTGAGGGTTGTGATGACTGATAGTCTGTCTAATTGACTGTGAGGTTGTCATGACTGATAGTCTGTCTAATTGACTGTGAGGGTTGTGATGACTGATAGTCTGTCTAATTGACTGTGAGGGTTGTGATGACTGATAGTCTGTCTAATTGACTGTCTAATTGACTGTGAGTGTTGTGATGACTGATAGTCTGTCTAATTGACTGTGAGGGTTGTGATGACTGATAGTCTGTCTAGTTGACTGTTGATGACTGATAGGTTGTGTGAGGGTTGTGATGATAGTCTGTCTAATTGACTGTGAGGGTTGTGATGACTGATAGTCTGTCTAATATTGACTGTGAGGGTTGTCATGACTGATAGTCTGTCTAATTGACTGTGAGGGTTGTCATGACTGATAGTCTGTCTAATTGACTGTGAGGGTTGTGATGACTGATAGTCTGTCTAATTGACTGTGAGGGTTGTGATGACTGATAGTCTGTCTAATTGACTGTGAGGGTTGTGATGACTGATAGTCTGTCTAATTGACTGTGAGGGTTGTGATGACTGATAGTCTGTCTAATTGACTGTGAGGGTTGTCATGACTGATAGTCTGTCTAATTGACTGTGAGGGTTGTGATGACTGATAGTCTGTCTAATTGACTGTGAGGGTTGTGATGACTGATAGTCTGTCTAATTGACTGTGAGGGTTGTCATGACTGATAGTCTGTCTAATTGACTGTGAGGGTTGTCATGACTGATAGTCTGTCTAATTGACTGTGAGGGTTGTGATGACTGATAGTCTGTCTAATTGACTGTGAGGGTTGTGATGACTGATAGTCTGTCTAATTGACTGTGAGGGTTGTGATGACTGATAGTCTGTCTAATTGACTGTGAGGGTTGTGATGACTGATAGTCTGTCTAATTGACTGTGAGGGTTGTGATGACTGATAGTCTGTCTAATTGACTGTGAGGGTTGTGATGACTGATAGTCTGTCTAATTGACTGTGAGGGTTGTGATGACTGATGACTGATAGTCTGTCTGATAGTCTGTCCGCTTGACTGTGAGGGTTGTGATGACTGATAGTCTGTCTAATTGACTGTGAGGGTTGTCATGACTGATAGTCTGTCTAATTGACTGTGAGGGTTGTGATGACTGATAGTCTGTCTAATTGACTGTGAGGGTTGTGATGACTGATAGTCTGTCTAATTGACTGTGAGGGTTGTGATGACTGATAGTCTGTCTAATTGACTGTGAGTGGGGTGATGACTGATAGTCTGTCTAATGGACTGTGAGGAAAGTGATGACTGATAGTCTGTCTAATTGACTGTGAGGGTTGTGATGACTGATAGTCTGTCTAATTGATTGTAATTGACTGTGAGGGTTGTGATGACTGATAGTCTGTCTAATTGACTGTGAGGGTTGTGATGACTGATAGTCTGTCTAATTGACTGTGAGGGTTGTGATGACTGATAGTCTGTCTAATTGACTGTGAGGGTTGTGATGACTGATAGTCTGTCTAATTGACTGTGAGGGTTGTGATGACTGATAGTCTGTCTAATTGACTGTGAGGGTTGTGATGACTGATAGTCTGTCTAATTGACTGTGAGGGTTGTGATGACTGATAGTCTGTCTAATTGACTGTGA
This sequence comes from Oreohelix idahoensis, assembly GCA_024509875.1. Taxonomy (NCBI): domain Eukaryota; kingdom Metazoa; phylum Mollusca; class Gastropoda; order Stylommatophora; family Oreohelicidae; genus Oreohelix; species Oreohelix idahoensis. The sequence continues at coordinate 233,293 of JAMPIV010012037.1, forward strand.
GGGTTGTGATGACTGATAGTCTGTCTAATTGACTGTGAGGGTTGTGATGACTGATAGTCTGTCTAATTGACTGTGAGGGTTGTGATGACTGATAGTCTGTCTAATTGACTGTGAGGGTTGTGATGACTGATAGTCTGTCTAATTGACTGTGAGGGTTGTGATGACTGATAGTCTGTCTAATTGACTGTGAGGGTTGTGATGACTGATAGTCTGTCTAATTGACTGTGAGGGTTGTGATGACTGATAGTCTGTCTAATTGACTGTGAGGGTTGTGATGACTGATAGTCTGTCTAATTGACTGTGAGGGTTGTGATGACTGATAGTCTGTCTAATTGACTGTGAGGGTTGTGATGACTGATAGTCTGTCTAATTGACTGTGAGGGTTGTGATGACTGATAGTCTGTCTAATTGACTGTGAGGGTTGTGATGACTGATAGTCTGTCTAATTGACTGTGAGGGTTGTGATGACTGATAGTCTGTCTAATTGACTGTGAGGGTTGTGATGACTGATAGTCTGTCTAATTGACTGTGAGGGTTGTGATGACTGATAGTCTGTCTAATTGACTGTGAGGGTTGTGATGACTGATAGTCTGTCTAATTGACTGTGAGGGTTGTGATGACTGATAGTCTGTCTAATTGACTGTGAGGGTTGTGATGACTGATAGTCTGTCTAATTGACTGTGAGGGTTGTGATGACGAGTAGTCTGTCTAATTGGAGTCTGTCTAATTGACTGTGAGGGTTGTGATGACTGATAGTCTGTCTAATTGACTGTGAGGGTTGTGATGACTGATAGTCTGTCTAATTGACTGTGAGGGTTGTGATGACTGATAGTCTGTCTAATTGACTGTGAGGGTTGTGATGACTGATAGTCTGTCTAATTGACTGTGAGGGTTGTGATGACTGATAGTCTGTCTAATTGACTGTGAGGGTTGTGATGACTGATAGTCTGTCTAATTGACTGTGAGGGTTGTGATGACTGATAGTCTGTCTAATTGACTGTGAGGGTTGTGATGACTGATAGTCTGTCTAATTGACTGTGAGGGTTGTGATGACTGATAGTCTGTCTAATTGACTGTGAGGGTTGTGATGACTGATAGTCTGTCTAATTGACTGTGAGGGTTGTGATGACTGATAGTCTGTCTAATTGACTGTGAGGGTTGTGATGACTGATAGTCTGTCTAATTGACTGTGAGGGTTGTGATGAGTGGTTGACTGATAGTCTGTCTAATTGACTGTGAGGGTTGTGATGACTGATAGTCTGTCTAATTGACTGTGAGGGTTGTGATGACTGATAGTCTGTCTAATTGACTGTGAGGGTTGTGATGACTGATAGTCTGTCTAATTGACTGTGAGGGTTGTGATGACTGATAGTCTGTCTAATTGACTGTGAGGGCTGTGATGACTGATAGTCTGTCTAATTGACTGTGAGGGTTGTGATGACTGATAGTCTGTCTAATTGACTGTGAGGGTTGTCATGACTGATAGTCTGTCTAATTGACTGTGAGGTTGTCATGACTGATAGTCTGTCTAATTGACTGTGAGGGTTGTGATGACTGATAGTCTGTCTAATTGACTGTGAGGGTTGTGATGACTGATAGTCTGTCTAATTGACTGTGAGGGTTGTGATGACTGATAGTCTGTCTAATTGACTGTGAGGGTTGTGATGACTGATAGTCTGTCTAATTGACTGTGAGGGTTGTGATGACTGATAGTCTGTCTAATTGACTGTGAGGGTTGTGATGACTGATAGTCTGTCTAATTGACTGTGAGGGTTGTGATGACTGATAGTCTGTCTAATTGACTGTGAGGGTTGTCATGACTGATAGTCTGTCTAATTGACTGTGAGGGTTGTGATGACTGATAGTCTGTCTAATTGACTGTGAGGGTGTCTAATTGACTGTGAGGGTTGTCATGACTGATAGTCTGTCTAATTGACTGTGAGGGTTGTGATGACTGATAGTCTGTCTAATTGACTGTGAGGGTTGTGATGACTGATAGTCTGTCTAATTGACTGTGAGGGTTGTGATGACTGATAGTCTGTCTAATTGACTGTGAGGGTTGTGATGACTGATAGTCTGTCTAATTGACTGTGAGGGTTGTGATGACTGATAGTCTGTCTAATTGACTGTGAGGGTTGTGATGACTGATAGTCTGTCTAATTGACTGTGAGGGTTGTGATGACTGATAGTCTGTCTAATTGACTGTGAGGGTTGTGATGACTGATAGTCTGTCTAATTGACTGTGAGGGTTGTGATGACTGATAGTCTGTCTAATTGACTGTGAGGGTTGTGATGACTGATAGTCTGTCTAATTGACTGTGAGGGTTGTGATGACTGATAGTCTGTCTAATTGACTGTGAGGGTTGTGATGACTGATAGTCTGTCTAATTGACTGTGAGGGCTGTGATGACTGATAGTCTGTCTAATTGACTGTGAGGGTTGTGATGACTGATAGTCTGTCTAATTGACTGTGAGGGTTGTGATGACTGATAGTCTGTCTAATTGACTGTGAGGGTTGTGATGACTGATAGTCTGTCTAATTGACTGTGAGGGTTGTGATGACTGATAGTCTGTCTAATTGACTGTGAGGGATGACTTGTGATGACTGATAGTCTGTCTAATTGACTGTGAGGGTTGTGATGACTGATAGTCTGTCTAATTGACTGTGAGGGTTGTGATGACTGATAGTCTGTCTAATTGACTGTGAGGGTTGTGATGACTGATAGTCTGTCTAATTGACTGTGAGGGTTGTGATGACTGATAGTCTGTCTAATTGACTGTGAGGGTTGTGATGACTGATAGTCTGTCTAATTGACTGTGAGGGTTGTGATGACTGATAGTCTGTCTAATTGACTGTGAGGGTTGTGATGACTGATAGTCTGTCTAATTGACTGTGAGGGTTGTGATGACTGATAGTCTGTCTAATTGACTGTGAGGGTTGTGATGACTGATAGTCTGTCTAATTGACTGTGAGGGTTGTGATGACTGATAGTCTGTCTAATTGACTGTGAGGGTTGTGATGACTGATAGTCTGTCTAATTGACTGTGAGGGTTGTGATGACTGATAGTCTGTCTAATTGACTGTGAGGGTTGTGATGACTGATAGTCTGTCTAATTGACTGTGAGGGTTGTGATGACTGATAGTCTGTCTAATTGACTGTGAGGGTTGTGATGACTGATAGTCTGTCTAATTGACTGTGAGGGTTGTGATGACTGATAGTCTGTCTAATTGACTGTGAGGGTTGTGATGACGATAGTCTGTCTAATTGACTGTGAGGGTTGTGATGACTGATAGTCTGTCTAATTGACTGTGAGGGCTGTGATGATGACTGATAGTCTGTCTAATTGACTGTGAGGGTTGTGATGACTGATAGTCTGTCTAATTGACTGTGAGGGTTGTGATGACTGATAGTCTGTCTAATTGACTGTGGAGGTTGTGATGACTGATAGTCTGTCTAATTGACTGTGAGGGTTGTCATGACTGATAGTCTGTCTAATTGACTGTGAGGGTTGTGATGACTGATAGTCTGTCTAATTGACTGTGAGGGTTGTGATGACTGATAGTCTGTCTAATTGACTGTGAGGGTTGTGATGACTGATAGTCTGTCTAATTGACTGTGAGGGTTGTGATGACTGATAGTCTGTCTAATTGACTGTGAGGGTTGTGTGTGATGACTGATAGTCTGTCTAATTGACTGTGAGGGTTGTGATGACTGATAGTCTGTCTAATTGACTGTGAGGGTTGTGATGACTGATAGTCTGTCTAATTGACTGTGAGGGTTGTGATGACTGATAGTCTGTCTAATTGACTGTGAGGGTTGTGATGACTGATAGTCTGTCTAATTGACTGTGAGGGTTGTGATGACTGATAGTCTGTCTAATTGACTGTGAGGGTTGTGATGACTGATAGTCTGTCTAATTGACTGTGAGGGTTGTGATGACTGATAGTCTGTCTAATTGACTGTCTGTCTAATTGACTGTGAGGTCTTGTGTTGTGATGACTGATAGTCTGTCTAATTGACTGTGAGGGTATGTGAGGGTTGTGATGACTGATAGTCTGTCTAATTGACTGTGAGGGTTGTGATGACTGATAGTCTGTCTAATTGACTGTGAGGGTTGTGATGACTGATAGTCTGTCTAATTGACTGTGAGGGTTGTGATGACTGATAGTCTGTCTAATTGACTGTGAGGGTTGTGATGACTGATAGTCTGTCTAATTGACTGTGAGGGTTGTGATGACTGATAGTCTGTCTAATTGACTGTGAGGGTTGTGATGACTGATAGTCTGTCTAATTGACTGTGAGGGTTGTGATGACTGATAGTCTGTCTAATTGACTGTGAGGGTTGTGATGACTGATAGTCTGTCTAATTGACTGTGAGGGTTGTGATGACTGATAGTCTGTCTAATTGACTGTGAGGGCTGTGATGACTGATAGTCTGTAAGGAGCACTATCTTGTCTCTAGAAAAATCTTTTTGGTTTTGGTTTGGGTGTACGCACTATCTTCATTGCACATGGACAACTCCATCAGTGCTCCAATCTTCTCTCTTAGATCACACAAGGAGGATCTCAGTACAGTGCATGAACTCCTTGGCAGCAGCAAGAATCCCAATGTGTGTATATAGGAATTACAAATTCTATAAATAATTTTTAAATTTTGCTTGCGCAGTGGCCTTATGACCTATTCTTTACAATTTCCAACTGCTGTGGGATTTTTAACGTGCGCAACTTGCACACAGGACGTCCTATTTTTTTCGCCTTATCCGAGAAGGCTAGACATCCAATCTCACTACCCAGGAGACCAGGGGGGAAGTATGTATCTATTCTACTGCCTTTTTTCATGACTTCTGGTACCGCTGTCAATCAGCTCTGAGAATCTTGTCCTCTTCCATGGTGAGAACATGCTGCTAGTCATTATGGGCTCTTGGCCTCTACAAGGTCTGGCACAGTGGGGGCAAGCTCTTTTGCTTTTTGTGCAAAGCAGTCTCTCTGGAGTCTCCTTCAACGACATTCTTTCATTCGGCCATTCATTGGGTGGTCTGCGAGCCTTTAAAATTTTTATGCCTCCAGTACAACTCTATAATCTCTTCTGTCACTCATTGATTGTAGTTTTGTTATCTTGTTTATTTCTTTTATTGGTGTTGATTTCACTGCCCCAGTAATGATTGTGTCTGCCTGGTTTTGTCTTTTGATTGTGTCTGCCTGGTTTTGTCTTTTGATTGTGTCTGCCTGGTTTTGTCTTTTGATTGTTCTATGTCTGCCTGGTTTTGTCTTTTGATCGTTCTATGTCTGCCTGGTTTTGTCTTTTGATTGTTCTATCAAATTTAGATTTTGAGGCAGTTTCCCAGGCTGGCATTCCATATTCCAGTGCCAGACAAACATTTCCTGTGGATAACATTTCCTGTGTATAACATTTCCTGTGTACAACATTTCCTGTGTACAACATTTCCTGTGTATAACATTTCCTGTGTATAACATTTTCTGTGTATAACATTTCCTGTGTATAACATTTCCTGTGTATAACATTTCCTGTGTATAACATTTCCTGTGTATAACATTTTCTGTGTATAACATTTCCTGTGTATAACATTTCCTGTGTATAACATTTTCTGTGTATAACATTTCCTGTGTATAACATTTCCTGTGTATAACATTTCCTGTGTATAACATTTCCTGTGTATAACATTTTCAGAATTTGATCTGCTCCCTGGGCAGTTCCTGCTAGTTTTTTCATTAGAGTCATTCTTTGTCTAGCTATTTGCTGACACATCAATCTGATTTTTGCAAGTTAATCTGCTGTCCATTGCGATTCCAAGGAATGTGGGATTCTTTTCTTCTGGCAACTGATGTCCATTTAATTTCAGTACGACTTTTTGCTCCTTGTTTGAGAGTGTAAATACCGTATATTTTGTTTTCTTCTCATTAATGTTGTAGAGCCATTCTTGCGTCCATTTGTCTAGTTTTTGTAAGGCTTCCAGCGTAATATTGTAAGCTGTTTTGAAATTTTCGTTAGTTACTCATAATGCTAAGTCATTTGCATATTGTGAACTGTGGACTCTCTTTGGTAATTCATATATTATGTCATTAATTTGGTAATTGATATATTATGTCATTAATTTGGTAATTGATATATTATGTCATTAATTTGGTAATTGATATATTATGTCATTAATACAGGTCAGGAATTGTGTAGGGAACATCACACTGCCTTAGGTCACTCCTTGTTTTAATGTCATTCTGTGACTTATCTGTCCTTGTAATTGCACTCTGGCATGCCTATTTTCAAGGAATGGTTTACCCATTTGTACATACGCCCACAGGCTCCATTTTTAGTAGTTTTTGTTGTATCCCAGCTCTCCATACTTTATCAAAAGTTTTCTCCATGTCTACCCATCTTGCCAGTGTGTGTATCTTTTCCATGATGGCGTCTTCAATCTCTTGAGTGATGTATAATATTTAGTCCTCTGTTGACCTGTATTGCTGTAAGCCAGCTTGCTGGGGTGTAATTCACTGTTTTCTTTAAAGGTGCCACATGAGCCAAATATTGACTAATCTTTGCATCAATTTTCCTGTGCAGCTAAGTAAGCTGATGGGTTTGTACCTGTCAGCTTTTGTTATGTTTTTATCCAGGTTCCAGTACGGGAATCATAGCTGCCTCTGTCTATATTTGTGGTCATTCACCTTTTTTTTTCCAGCTTACATTTATTATTTCTAGTAGTTTCTTTTTACTTTGTGTTCTCAGACTGTTTTAGCATTTCATTTGTAATTCCATCCTTTCCTGGAGATTTTGTTTTTCAATTGCTCTAAAGCAAATTCTAGTTCTTGCAGTGTACTGTTACCAGGGTTTTCGTCTCTATGTTGTCATTGGTTTTGACTGGTCTGTCAGGCCTGCTAATGTGGCCGACGTACTTCTGGATGACACGAATATATTGTGGGCCGTTACTTTGGCGTATGATGATGATCTGGCTAATGACAATGGGACCCGGTAATGATGGAGGATAGGTCAAGACAGTATGACCAACTGGCAATGAATAAACACTGTACTCGTTGGAAGAGTTAGTGACAACAACATATTTATTCTTGACGATACTTTTACATCAGTAGTTCAGACATTCATCATCAGCATGGTCATGGCAAAAATGTTCATAGTAAATAACAATCACTACAGACGGTGACCGACCGCACTAGCCGCTGCCACATCAAGGTTAGCGGAAGCTCTATGGCAACGGATTAGTAGGATGCATGGGTTTACAAAAATGACCATGTTAAAGCTTTGAGCATATATATATTTAATCACGATCCAAATAGCTCCTAGCGTTAACTGGACACACTAACAACCGACATAGCTGATCAAGCTGAAGCTCTGCAGCAACGGTGCAGTAGACTAAGTATCGGAGGCTAGATACTTCAAACGAGCCTTTTTATGGCTAAATATTGGCAATAAAAGATTCTTGGCATAGCTCACTCAAGAATAGCATCTTTATCTTTCAGATGATCATAATTACTTCATGACCGTGTCTTCCCTAGACTTGGGATAAGAACACGAAATAAACAATGTCTGTTCACGACAATGGATATCTGGATCTGCCTCTAGGACATAGCCCGTATCTAAACAAATCACTGCATCATCCCGCGCCATGCCCCGTTTTATACTGGTGCACGGTTGTACACAAATAACATTACACAAAATTTCATTGCTGCGCTCAGATGCACGACTGAAAATCCCAGGCGTACATATGAGAGCTTTTAAACATCTATCTGACCCTCAATGAATATAAAGTCTTTAACATGTACATTTAGTCATCATGTGTTCCTCAGCTACATTTGCTGTTTGTTCCTTTAATTTTGTATCATTTTTCATATCCTTCTTCCTTCTAGTTGTTATATTTGCTTTACTAACTGTGCTGTATTTTTTCTATGAACACATTTGCTGCACTCTTTCCTGTTATCATTTTCCCATTTTCTTCTAGTGTGATTGTTCTTCTTTGAACCTTAGCTGCCAACTGTCAAAGCAGTCAGTGGCCATCACGACTAGTGGTGTCTTGCAGGGCTGCAACAAACTGCTTCCACATTGTTCGTTCGGCGGCCAGTCTTCATACAGTGCCCTGTGACGTTGGGTTTGGAAAATTTGGCCCCAGGTGGGGCTACCGTCCTCCTACCTTCTTCTTGACTTTTAGTCACGCCTATTTTCATCTTTTTTTTCTTCTGTGTTTCTGTCGCTGCTCGCATGTCACTTTGATCTGACAAGTTAACTCCCCTGTTTCTCCTGCGAACGCGCCCAGCGGAGATGAAAAGGACTTTTAATGCTGGTAAGAGTGTCTTTGTGACGCGTCCACAAACGCTTCTCGCTGGGCAGCAAGAACTTCCCTGTGTTTTTGATTCCAGGGACAGTCTGGAACTCTCTCAGCGTAAGAGCAGTCGCTCCGTGATGCAATCCTTCTTGTAGCGCGTCGCCAGGAGAATTCTCCGGCGAAAGTTACAATTTGGTTTTCTGTGCAAGTGTTGAACATCTGCAGCCCGAGTTGCACTATATATTGGGTTCTCTTCTATCTCTAAATGCTTTAAGTCCCTGGTACTTCCGTTGTGAGCAGTAGACATTTCTGTGCAGTTTGCCAGCTAAATTAGTGTAGGAAATTCTTCCCCATCTCGGTAAGAATTCTTAAGTAAAATGGTAGTTGTTAATAATTTTCCTTGAGATTTATACTTAAGCATTATAGTTCATTATAATGAGTTCTAGCATTTTTAAAGTTCGGCCAGTCCCCAACTAACACTAAGAAGCTTTAGCTAGTTTTTTTTTGTAAAGGAAATTGTGTTTGTATGCCACTTACGTGTTTTTTTTTCTAAAGCCAGATGGTTGTGTAACTTTAGATGCTTCACTAAAGCCTTTCTGGAAAACCTTCTTAGTCATGAAGTGTACAAATATCTGACTTGTTTCACTAAAAGAATACTTTTCCCTCTCGAAGTGTAACTATGTAACTATTTTGTAACTGATTGTTATGTGGAGGGGATGTTTAACACAGAGTGTAACCATAAGTGATTGTTCTTTTATTTTCCGGCCTCCATGGCGGATCTTTATGATTTTTCACACCATGTAACTTTAATTCATTTGATTACTTTTTTTACTATATGGTAATTTGTAATTCATTAAGAGGTTAACCCAGAGTAGCCTTATATGTTGTCATATAGCTAGCATTTAAATATGATAGTATTAAGTGTGTCGCAGCCAGTGCGATAATCTTAGACTGACAGTGCGATTTTGTTTATATGCCTGTGTGTTAGAAGAACTGGCTGATACATTATAATGTCAGTTCCGTGCCAGATAAATGAGGCAGGGATGATTACATACCAAACTCGTCCTGCCAGCCAGGGGTACCTACTGATTACGTAAGTTGCGATTAGGCTTGCCCAGAACCCTACTTGCTCGCGCATCTGCTTAACGGGAAACTCTGAGCCATCGGCCTGAATTGTCTCCCTGGAAAGGCCGGCTAAAGCTGCTACCGTACTACATTGGGGTGTCCCCATCAACTATAGTTGTTATTTCTATGACACCCTACTACGGGTTCTTCGGGTGATTTCCCTCGCTGGGAATATTTTTAATGCCACCTTGCAAGTGGTGTGCCCATGCTCCATTGGTGTCACTGCAAAGAGTTACATCGTCTGTCTCATCAAGCACCTTCACAAGAGTGACAGGCCTTAGCAAAAGTGGATTGATTACCTCCAACGCATAATGAAAACTGAGCGCCTTCTTCGCCACCCTTTAGATCCTTGATTTACAGTACGCCTGCACATTAGAGGACATAGCATTGGTTCTGATAATTCTCTTCGATATGGATTCACAGTGGGGTTGGTTTTTTTCACGGATTTGTCAGCAGAAACTGGGAGAAGACAGGGTCAACATTTTGGGGGAGTGCACTCAGAAAATTGGTTGGGAGGGGAAGAGATTGTAGTAACTGTGGGAAAGAGACATTAAGTGGAATTAAATAGATGTGTTGCTGACAAGAATAAGTCAGCGGGTTATTCTCGGGTGTGTAGGGACTTCTTTATTTCAGGGTTCTCTGCAGACGGATTATTATAACCTTGGCCCAATAATCTTGGGTGTTTAATCTAAGTTGATTTATCTTTTGATTCCTATCATTGCTAGACTTGTTTGTGTCTCAAGTTGATACATGCATCTTTTCATTTGATGATGGTTATTTGATATTTTATTGTTTTTGTCATAGTTTTTTTTGGTTAATAAATGAGACAATCAAACTGTCGGATCAGACCCTTATTCAACCTGTACTTGTACTTGTTACTATCTGTACTTGTACTTGATTGTTTGTGGAGTCACTAATGTGTACTAAACCTTACTCCAAGGAGAGAGAGGTTGAGTTGAAAGTAGCTTAGAAACATAGTCATTGAGTGGCAGGTGGGAGAGTCATTATCTGATCTTTCACCCCTGAGAGCTATAATTCACTCCATCCACATTCAACACCATTTCTCATCTATCTTCTCAGTCCTCACTCAGACTTTTGTCTTGTCTCAGACATCACTCAGACTCTTTTGTCTTGTCTCAGACAGACTTCTGAAAACCACTTGTGACATGCCCCAGCTCTGGTTCATTTTTTGCATCTCGGCCTCCACAGTTCTCCACCAAGTTGTTTTTAGTCCACAGCATAGCTGTTCTTGTGATTGCTTGGGGGTCTCTTATCAGGATGTGGCCAACACAACTCCAGCGTCTGCCAGCTATGATGATGTGCATGTCCTCTTTGTTACTCCGAGTAAGTAGTTCTTGGTTGGTGATAGTAGTGTGATGTTGGGCATTCTTATATCTTCACTGTTTCTTGTCTAGGTTTAAGCTTTCAGTTTTTTCTTTTCAGCAGTTTCTTACTGCTCATTCATGGCCTTTCTGTGCTGAGCTGTTGTTTTTTTCATTTGAATGTTGCTTTCCAGAGTTTGTTTTATTTCTGCTCTATTCCTAGCAATTGATAGTTGTTCCTTAAGTTTCTTTTGTTCTTCTGTCCAGTACAATTCGTAACTTTTGTCTGGCTCCTCGAGGAATTGATTCTTTTGCTGCTTTCAGTATAGCTCTGTTTAGCTTTTCTATCATTTCCCTCATTTTTTTGTATTGTGTGTTGATAACCTTGCAATACTTCTCAGTATGTTCTGAATACTTTTCCCAGTTTGCCTTTTTATAGTTCCATCGTGGCAGTGGCTTTTACTGCGGTGGTGTGTATTCTAGATTAACTGTCACATTTTGTTGACTTATGATCACTTCATGTAGGGGTCAGTGGGACTGCAATAGAGTGGTCAACAGAAGACAGATACATTAGTCACTTGACTAATAAACAAACAGATAAAGATTGATTTATGGACAATAAGACAGATACAGAAATCACTGGACTAATAAACAAATAGTTAGATACAGATTTGTGGACAATAAGACAGACACAGAAGTTACTGGAGTAGTAAACCAATAGTTAGACACAGATTTCAACAGACTTATGGACAGTAAGATGGAAACGGAATTCATCAAACTGGTAAAATGAATGACACAAAACTGACCTGGCTGGAACTCTGAACCCATGCTAGACCATCGTTACTGTATCTGAGACCAAGTGTACGTGCCCAAGGTGGACCTGTCTGCTGGACTTTGATCCTATTGACTAGAACTGGGTTACCAAAGTAAACCTGGAAGAACCTCTCTTTCTTCACTTTACCCATGTGAACAAATGGTGACCAGCCTACAAGTGTTAAAAATTGTTTGATTAACAAGGCAGGAAGTGGACAGTCACATAACATTTAAGATTTAAATGTTAACATATTTTATAAGGCTAACTATGGTTCTGAGTACACCCAGAAGATTAAAATCAAGCATAGCCAGAGTTGCTCTTGAGTGCAACCCACAGGGGAAAAGAAGAGTAGTGAGGCCAAAGAGAACTTAGAGAAGAACTGTTCAAAAGGAGGCTAGGGAAATTGGAATGACTTGAGCACAGATGAAATAGACAGCTCACAATAGAAATCGATGGAGAGCAACTGTTTCTGCCCTATGTTCCACAGAGAGCAACTGTTTTTGCCCTATGTTCCACAGGGAACGAAAAGGAATAATGATGATGATGATGATGATGATGGTTGTGAGAGTCTGGCAGCAAGAAAGGAGGAATAGAACTAATGCATCAACAGACACACATTAACATAGTATCACGTGACCACAGTTATGTTGTCAATGTGTGCAAGCAACCCTGCCACGTTAAACAAAGATAGAAACCACCATGACAGAAGCCAGAGCCAGACCAAATGTTTTGGCAAATTCATCGTGTGATAAAGCCATTTGTAGTGCAGGTTCCATGCTGCCTTAATAAGAGAAAGGATTGTTCATGGATTCATCATTTTTATAAAATAGCTATTTCTTCATCCTGATTTGTAAATCTGACATTCACCATTTCTGCAATTTATGGATTTCTAGCCCTCAAACAGAAAACTTAAGAAACACAGCATTGACTTTAAAAATTGGTTCCAAAGTCAAACCAAGATCTATGAACAGACAAATGAACATATGTGACACTAGATGTCTGAGAAATGTATACTGCATTTGAACATACTTCATGACCAAAGAAAAAACATGAACAGTCAGAGGTATTGAATAAAACCTGAAGGAGAAGTCAAAAGTTAAGGATCAAGTCTAAATAAAACATCAGCAGGGGCAGATAACACCGGATTAGATGACGCAAGATAATGAGGCTGATCTATGAGAAGGACTTGGCATGTGTTTCTTGAAGGCCTATGCATCTTGGAGAGCTAAAGGGTAATGAATGAGATGACAGATCAACAGAATCAAGTCATTGTCTTAGGTGTCATTTTTTTCCATGAAGATACATTTTATTTTGTACCTTTGTCTGTATACCAGACCACAAGACCTTTTTACCTTTGACATGTGCGCCAATATAACCATTGTACCATGTGTTTAAGATGAACAAAACAAGACAAAACTATTTCAATGATGACAAACATCTTTCTACATAGAATATTAAGGTATACGGTTGTACATGGAGAAGATCACAGTTGCTGAGTGTGGATGTTACATGATCACCAACAGACAAGAGCCAGTCAAACCTTTTGAGCATAAACGTTCAGCAAACAAGAAATCTTTCATAACTTATGTTCCCCGAGGGTAAACGAGTTTAAATCACATAGATTAAGTAAAGACACGAGTGTGCTATATACATGTCTGCAACATATTATTTGAAATCCTTGGAGCCAGAGGTATTCCCGAATGTGGAATTTTTTGAATTTTAAATGGCAGTACAGTAGTGCATATTAAAGTAAGACCTCAATATGGTCTATGACAGCACACTGCAAGAAAACAACTTTGCTATGTGTCATTAGTGTGGGGTATCTTCAGCAATTAATTTACACTCAAAATTTAAAAACATTACTAACAATATCAATAGTTGAACAAAGTCTGGAATGGAATTCACCACTTTACATTGGATTCGTGGACTATGAAAAGGCATTTGACAGTGTAGACAGAGAATCACTTTGGAAACTGATGAGGCATTATGGAGTTCCCATGAAGATCATTAACTTAATAAGGAAAACCTATGAAGACATGACATGCAGAGTTCTTCATGAAGGACAACTTACAGAACCGTTTAGAATAAGAACGAGAGTGAGACAGGGATGCCTCTTGTCTCCATTTATTTTCTTACTAGCAATAGATTGGGCTATGAAAACATCGACATCACACAACAGAAATGGAATCCAGTGGAATCTGACTAAACAGCTTGATGATCTGGATTTTGCAGATGACTTGGCTCTTCTGTCCTATAACCATAATCAGATGCAAGAGAAAATGAAAATTCTTGATGAAAGGTCACAACAAGTGGGCCTGAAAATACACAGGGAAACGACAAAGATTATGAGAATAAATGCAAGAAATGATAACAAGATTGAACTTGAAGAAACACCACTAAAGGATGTAGAATCGTAAGCATATCTTGGTAGTAATATAGACAAAGTTGGAGGGACAGACAATGATATCAAAATAAGAATACAAAAAGCAAGAAGAGCTTTCATTGCATTGGGAAACATATGGAGAACAAGAGAAATCAAGTCCAACACGAAAATAAGAATCTTCAACTCAAATGCCAAGTCAGTCCTACTGTATGGCTCTGAGACATGGAGAGCAACAAAAACAACAACCAAAAAGCTACAGACTTTTATAAACGGGTGCTTGCGTAGAATAGAAGGACTGAAATGGTATGACAAAGTCACAAATGTGGAATTGATGACAAGAACCAGACAAGTGCCAGTGGAACAAGAGCTGAGAAGAAGACGCTGGCGATGGACAGGACACACATTGAGGAAACCTATTGATAGCATTACAAGGCAGTTCTTGTTCTGTAATCCACAGGGAAAGAGAGGCAGAGGTAGACCAAAAAACACATAGAGAAGAAAGCTGGATACAGAGGTGAAAATGGTGAGGAAAACATGGAAAGAACTTGAGCGGATGGCACAGGACAGGAAGACTTGGCATGTGTTTGTTGAAGGCCTATGCTCCTCGAGGAGCTAAAGGGTATTGATTGATTGATTGATTGATTGACTAACAACTGAGAGCTGCAGATGTACAAGAAGCTGGTAGCAGTTTGAGACACGGCTGACCACGTTATGGGTTTACAATGTTCTAGCCCTTACATCTACTTATCTAATGTGTTGTTCGTGCACTAGTGTGGCAATACAAGATGCTAGTGGGGCAGTACAAGATGCTAGAGTGGCAGTACAAGATGCTAGTGTGGCAGTATAAATAAACAGACAAAGAAGCACGATGCCACTGACTCAGAACACTTCGTCATGTCATATTCACGAGTAATGCTAACCAATAAAAAATCAAAGGACAGTATTACAGTGCCCACAGATGGATCTAAAGGAGAAGATAATAAATTAGGGATTGGAATTTGTTCCCATGTGGCACATGGTGAAAGGGTATAGCATAACGGATAATACACCTATTTTCATAGCAGAGGTGGCTGCAATTTTGAAGTTCCATTCTAATAGCTTGGATACCTTCACATGTTGGCATAGAAGGAAATGAAAAGGCGAATAAAGAAGCTAAGAAAAGTAGACCTAATAGAAACCAAATAAACTGAATAATAACTGATGTTACTGTTATTGTTAATCGACCTCACTGCATTCCGGGGAAACCCATAGGTGCCCAGTCTCCCTCAGCAAATGTCAAAGAGTATGAACGCTAATTGTACCGGTAGCACACTGGTTGTACATACAACGGATGCATCCTCTCTCACGTCCATTTTTCTTCTCGCCCCACGTTTGATGCCAAACTCAAACAGCCTCAGCCTTGTTGATTCATCCATTGCAGTGGCATTATCCAGCAGCCGATCATTAAAAGCCCTTAGTATCTCTCACGTCCAGTGTTCCCACTATGGGTGCTCTCTAGGCCAGTCTGTCAGCTCTCTCATTGCCACGTACCCCTGCATGACCAGGACAGTAGATCCATACCAGTTCTTGAAGACTTGAGGATTCTATTGATGTTTTCCATTCCTGCAGCAGCCATCCGTTCTGAACTTTCCGAAGCATGGCTTGAGAGTCTGACAATATAACTGCCCTAGTTAATGGAGTTTAAGACAGCCACCTCAGTGCTGCAGTAATTGCCTCTACCTCCATTCTCATGCTGGAGGTTGTTGTCATGTAGGCTCCACTCTGTTCAGAGACTACCCTGCCCTTTATTCTCGCAGAGAAGCCCCATCCTGATTTCTCACCACGCACTACAAACCCATTATTGTACACAATGGCGTTGTCATCCCCAGCATGATCACTTACCTGTTTAATCTCCAGGTCTGCTTTTCCATTGCCCCAAGATATGATCTGCACTCTCTGCCAAGGCTAATGATGACCTGCTGGTAGTTGATCCAGTTCTCCCCTGACTTACTTCACTCTTCCCCTTTGGATTCATTTTCAACCCTGGTCACCTGACCAATCGTAGCCTCTGCCTGTGCCATCCATGACATCCCCCTCTTGATTCTTGCTCCTTTGATGTCAGCTACATTCTCATGTTGGGGGTGTCTTTTGTAGGTGGTTACCCGCATATATGCTTTTGCCTGGGCCATCGCATATCTGGATCTAATCAACAACAACCCGAGCATGTATCTCATTGTCACAATGGGGGTATCACATGTACAGCCCAAAACTAGTCGCATCCCTTCATTTTGAATGTGTTACAGTCGTTCACATTGTGACACTGACAGCATGAGTATTCCTAGCCCGTACTCGATTACTGAAATCGCGAGCTGATGATACAGGAGAATCCATAGTCTCTGTTCCAAGTGCACAGCAGGCATTGTTTTTAAAGCTGCCAGTCCTCGCTAGCACTTCTGTATGATCAGTTTGACATGATACTTGAACGATAGCCCACGATCAAACATTACTGTGTTCAGGCTTCGTGATAACTTCATCATGTGAGAATGTTTGACAGCCAGCCACGTCTCATTACACTTACCAACATTCACAATAAAAACAGTAAAAATCAACAATTACACTAGTAAGAGACAAGCAGGGAAATCTCATCACCACAGAACAGGGGCAAGAAGCATGATAGGCTGAGCACCAGAGAAACGCTCAATAAGACACCACCTGAGATGCAGCTGAACATTCCTGAGGCTGAAAATGACCTGGATATCAATACCGATGTTTCAAGAAAGGAAGAAATCGTTACAGCTATCAAAGAGTTGACGAATGGAAAAGTTCCTGGTCAAGACAACTTAAGTGCAGAGCTATTTAAAATTGATCCTGAATTATCAGCTGAATTCTTATAACCACTCTTTGCACAAATCTGGCAAATGGAGACAACTTCAATTGAATGGAAGAAAGGGACAATTATCAAATTACCAAAATGGGTGACCTTACAGACTGCAACAACTGGAGAGGAATTACGCTCCTCTTTGTTCCCAGTAAAATATTGGGCAGGATAATTATCCACAGAATCTCAAAAGCAGGATTCAGAGAGAGCAGAAGATGGTCAGATCATATTTTCACCTTCAGTAACATAATAGAGCAGTGCTCAGAATGGCAAAGACAACTATGTATAAACTTTGTCAATTTTGAAAAGGCTTTTGGCAGCAGACATAGGGATAGTAAAGGGTTAAAGTCAAGAATCCCGTTACTCGCCCATTGAGGCATATTGGGAATATGGTGTTTGGCCCATACTTTCTTGACCATCGACACACTAGAGGTGATGTGGGCAGCATCACGCCAGCCGTCTTAACCTTCCCAGAGCTGCTCTGGTACCCAATTCATGAGGCTGGGTCGACCCCGGAGCCGTTTGCGGTCTAAAGAATCCCACCTCAACTGGGGATCGAACCATGGACCACTAAGCTAGGAAGCCAGTGCACTAACCACTGCGCTGCCATGGCTCCCATACAGAAAGATAGCTTATGGAAAACACTATGGGCTTACGGGATCCCTAGGTGTGTTGTTTACATCATAAAAAGTCTGTGTGCTAACTTTACATGCAGTGTTGGGATGAGCAACCTTTCTTTTGAAGTGAGATCAGGTATACGACAGGGTTGTCCCTTGTCAGCACTGCTATTTTTAACTGTCATGGACTGCGTGATGCTCCAGACAACAGAGGATATCCCTAGAGGAATAAGATGGACAAAGTTCACCACCCTGGTAGAATATACAGACAATATTGCACTACAGTCACATTCACATCAGCACATCCAAGAAAAAAAGACAGACTGAACAAATATAGCCAATAAGTGGGACAACATGAAGAAGACAGAGATCATGACACTCAATATAATCAACCAAAAGCTGGAACGAACAGATACATTTACATATCTAGGAAGCATAAAAACACCAGACGGCGGAACAAGCAAAGACATCAGTAATAGAATGAATAAAGCCAGAACAGCCTCTGCAAATCTAAACAACATTTGGAAATCTTCTCAGTAAAACACAAACACCAAATGAAGATTATATGACAGCTGCGTACTTTCTGTACTTGTTTACAGCGCAGAGTGTTGGAGAGTGACAGAAAAGGAAATGGCTAAATTATCTTCATTCCACACAAGTTGCATAAGGAAAGATCTTGGAATTTTGTTGGGCGAATTCCAGCTCCAACCTTGAACTTGCTTACATGGTGCGGTCAATAAGGCATGCACACCTTCACTGCGGGCAGACGCTGGAACTGGGTTGGCCATGTCCTCAGAAACGACACTGACACCATCACCAGAACTGATATGCTATGGACCCCAGAAAGACAGTGAAAGAGAGGCAGATTAAAGACCACCTGGCGAAGAACAGTGGACTCTGAGATGCAAAGCGTGAACCAGAGTTGGGGCACGGCACGAAGGATGGCCACTGACTCAGCAAAATGGGGACAGTTTGTTGCTGCCCTACAAGACGCCACCAGGCGTGATGGCCACTGACTGCTTTGTCAGTCAGGGGCTAAGGATCGTAGAAGAAGGGTGTCATCCTGGTCACCCCCCGGGCTGGCTCACCTCCCCTTTTTACCTTGTTAACAAGGGGGGGGGGGGGGGGGGGGTTATGAGAGACTTTACTTTTTTTTCTCTTTCTCTGTTTTGGTTTGTGTCTGTTATTTATTTTTACTTTAATTTTTTTGGAAAGGGGAGGGCACACACATACATTCACACAATTTTACAGTTTAGATTTACTCTATTTGGACTGAGTGGAGGGGGAGAAGATACTATATTTAGATAATGAAAATCAGATTACATTATCTTGAATTTACTACACTATATATATATACACAAAGTAT
The DNA here is from genome assembly GCA_024509875.1 of Oreohelix idahoensis. Classification (NCBI taxonomy): domain Eukaryota; kingdom Metazoa; phylum Mollusca; class Gastropoda; order Stylommatophora; family Oreohelicidae; genus Oreohelix; species Oreohelix idahoensis. The sequence goes on from JAMPIV010012037.1 coordinate 252,067, forward strand.
AACCCATCAAGGGTTGAACGGGAAACTTTCTTAAAAAAACAACAACATCAAATTCCACAATAAAACATTTGGTTTTCAGAATTTTGGATAAAAGTTGCAGGTCTCTGTGTTTAGACGGATAATTGTTAATGCCTGTTATATGTGGTGTTTTGTACACACTCAGACATCTTTCTGCCAATCTTCTTGCTCATACATAGGTCCACAAAACACACACAAACACAGAAGCAGACACCTGAATTCACTTGACTCATACCTTTTCCTAGACCGTACCTCCCTTCAACAGCCTCACTGATTGAGTCAGCCGACGAGGAGATCTGACAGTCCTTGATGGTGCCAGATTCCATACCAAGGGCATCAAGTCCACACACAGCTGTGAAATAGTGTGTAAGAATATAAATGAGTGTGTATGTGTTCATGTAGAAGTGTGTATGTGTTCATGTAGAAGTGTGTAAATGTTCAAGTATGATATTGCCACTCCCCTCAGAACAGCTCTCACATTGACTTTTAACGATAATGATTGGAGTAAGATTTTCTGTCAAGTCAAGTCTAGAGTACTACCTTCTTACATCCAGAAATGTGGACTTGAAGTTATTACTGTAATTATATTTGAGTCTTATGTAGGACAGTGTACATAACGTATGTCTGCTGCAGGACAGTGTGTGTGGTTAGGACTTTCTAAACTGCTGTAACTTGACCCTTCATATCCTAAACTTCACGTCCAGGCCACTTACTAACAAAAGATATATTAGTATCTAACAGTTGACAAATAGCAAGTCATCTTCTTCATCTCAACCTGTAACCCGTCATGGGTCGTAGGGGTGCCATGGTGGAAGCATCAGCAGACAGGGTCCTCCACTTCTCTCTATCCTCAGCAATGCGTACAAGTGTGGAAAAACCGTGTCCTGCCCATTCTTTGATGTTATCAGCCCAGGATTTTCTTTGCCTTCCTCTTCTCCTTTTACCTTCGACTGTTCCCTGGAGGATCGTTTTAGAAAGGGAGTCATGACAGGTTACATGCCCAAACCAGGCAAGCTTTCGACGTTTCACTATTGACAAAAGTGGTTCTTGGTGGCCTGCATAGGTGTTTATTTTCTCTCTAACATAGACAAGTAAACAATTGTAAAGAGGCAGAAGAGAAAACACAACTGCTCACAATATATTGGGAGCTAAACAGGAAAGTGAAAAAGAGTTCCAGGCAAGATAAAAGAGAATTTATTGAAAAACTAACAGAGGAAGCCGAGGTTGCAACAAAAAAAGGAGACTTGAAAACATTATATAATATCACTAGAACTTTATCTAAGAAACATCTAAACCACAATACAACAGTGAAGAGCAGAGAAGGACAAAGCATTAGCAATGAAGAGAAAAAAAGGGCCAGATAGGCTGAATATTTTAAGGAAATCCTAAACTGAAACCAACCAATACAGCAACCCATCATAGAACCAGCAGAAGAGGCATTACAGTGCAACATGAACCCACCCAGTAAACAAGAGATCTCTCAGGCAATAAAACAGCTGAAAAATGGGAAGGCCGCAGGACCAGATGGAATACCACCAGAAGCCCTGAAGGCAGATATACCACACACTACTGAGTTGCTACACCAGCTCTTCAAGAAAATCTTAGAAAAAGAGGCCATCCCAAAGAGCTGGAAGGAAGGCCACATTATCAAGCTGCCAAAGAAAGGAAACTTGACTGTATGTAGCAATTGGAGGGGTATAACACTACCAGCAGTGGCTGGAAAAATTTTGACCAGAGTTTTGTTTGACAATATTAAGACGGCACTGGATGACAAACTCAGAGAGGAACAGACAGGATTTCGTGCAGGAAAATCATGCACAGACCAGATAGCAACACTCAGAATCATTACAGAATAATCAAATGAATGGCAGACCCCCTTGTATATAAATTTTGTGGACTTTGAAAAAGCTTTCGACAGTATAGACTGTACTGTAATATTGAGTATACTGAGACATTATGGAATCCCAGAGAAATTCATTCAAATCATCCAAGATTTCTACCAGGAGGCCTCATGCAAAGTAGTACACAAAGGAAAACTATCAGAGCCCTTCACAGTACACAGTGGGGTCAGACAGGGATGTCTGCTATCACCAACAATTTTTCTCATGGTCATAGACTAGGGTTATGAAACAGACAACAGAGGGAGAGAAAACTGGAATACAGTGGACATTTAACAAACAACTGGAGGATCTAGACTTTGCAGATGATTTGTGTCTTCTATCACATAGACGGCAAGATATGCAGGAGAAAACAAATAGATTAATAACAGAAGCAGCAAAGATGGGACTACCCATAAATGTAAATAAAACAAAGGAAATGAGAATAAATAATAGGCAGATGGACTCGATGAAGATGAATGATCAAGTCATTGAAGAAGTAGAAAGCTTTACATATCTAGGAAGTAACATTGACAAAGGAGGGGGAACAGCTGGTGATGTCTGCTCAAAGATAAATAAAGCCAGAAGCGCTTTTAATACCCTTCGACCAATATGGAACTCCTCAGCTATATCCAGAGCGAACACAATTAGAATCTTTAACTCAAATGTAAAGTCAGTCTTGCTGTATGGCTCAGAGACATGGCATGTCTCAAAGAGTATCACCTCCAAGCTTCAGACATTTGTAAATAGATGTCTCTGATGGATCCTCCGTATACGATGGCCAGATGTAATAACAAATATAGAGCTAAGGAAAAGATGCAGGCAACAGCCAATACAAACATAAATTAAGGTAAGAAAGTGGGGATGGATAAGACATACACTCAGAAGAGAAACATCAAGCATAGCCAGAGCTGCACTTGACTGGAACCCACAGGGGAAAAGAAGAGTGGGGAGGCCAAAGATAACGTGGAGAAGAACTGTTGGAGAGGAGGCTAGGGAAATTGGAATGACTTGGGTGCAGCTGGAAAAGACAACCCAGAATAGAAATCGATGGAGAGCAACTGTTTCTGCCCTATGCTCCACAGGGAAAGGAATGGAATGATGATGATGAACAATTGACAAATCAGTCTACAAGGACTTGACAAGATGTGCACACGAGATAAAGTGCACATAAAGATGGGGAAACAATAACGACAGACTATAACATCACAATCATCAGTTAATCAGGCTATGAAACATGAACACACTCAAGTACTCATTCTGCCATAGCTTGTCAGTCTCTGCTGCATGAACGGGTTATTATATTTAATCTGTAATTTGTGGAATTATAACATAATCATTGCCCCATGATTAAAATAATAAGTATCATTCTGTAAGATGACAACAGATTTAATCTACTCACAACTTCCTTTTGGCGTGGTCGCTATCGAGAAGTTGACATATTCCAGGTTGCCCGCTATGTCTATAATGGAATGCGTGTTAGCGATTGGTTGCATCGTCAACACACTATTTAGACCAGTGATGCCAAGAGGAACAGGGTAAGATGTGTTGGAGACTATGACAGTTGTTAAGTGAACTTCATCCGTAAAGAACAATGGACCAAACTGAACAATACAGAAACAAGGTCATCAATGGAAATAGAAGATTCTTGTTTCTGTTTAAAATTCAAAAGTAAGAAATGAGATAAAGTTTAAATGTTCAAAATTAAGAAACAAGATAAAATTTAAATGTTCAAAAATAAAAAACAAGATACAATTTAAATGTTCAAAATTAAGAAACAACATAAAGTTTAAAAATAAAAAGTAAGAAACAAGATAATGTTAAAATATTCATAAGTAAAAAACATGATAAAGTTTAAAAATCATAAGTAAAAAACATGATAAAGTTAAAATATCCAAAATTAAGGAACAAGATAACGTTTCAAAATCAAAAGAAAGAAGCAAGATAAAGTTTAAAATTCAAAAGTAAGAAATGTAATCAAATTTAAAATCAAATGTAAGAAACCAGAAAAAGTTTAAATATTGAAAAGTAAGAAACAAGAAAACATTTAAAAATTAAAAGTAAGAAACAAGATAAAGTTTAAAAACCCAAAGTAAGAAACAACAAAAAGTTCAAAAATTAAATGTAAGAAACAACAAAAAAGTTTAGTTTGTGGCTAGCAAATGTGTCTCGTAAAATACTAAAACATGAGTCAATAGGAGTGGGCATAGGGACAGTAACAATAGAAGTGGACACAGGGAAAGTAACAATATTAGTGGATATAGGGACAGTAACAATAGGAGTAGGTATAGGGACAGTAACAATAGTAGTGGATATAGGGACAGTAACAACAGTAGTGGATGTTGAGACAGTAACTACAGTAGTGGATGTTGTGACAGGAACAATAGTAGAGGATGGTGTGACAGTAACAATAGTAGTGGATGTTGTGACTGTAACAATAGTAGTGGATGTTGTAACAAATAACAATAGTAGTTGATGTTGTGGCAGTAACAATAGTAGTGGATGTTGTAACAAATAACAATAGTAGTGGATGTTGTGGCAGTAACAATAGTAGTGGATGTTGTGGCAGTAACAATAGTAGTGGATGTTGTGACAGTAACAATAATAGTGGATGTTGTGACAGTAACACTAGTAGTGGATGTTGTGACAGTAACAATAATCGTGGATGTTGTGGCAGTAACAATAGTAGTGGATGTTGGGCCAATAACAACAGTAGGAGATATCAGAATTATGAAAGTGCAGGGTTGATGTTATGATAGTTATAGCTTCTGTAGGGTTGGTGTTATGATAGTTGTAGCAGGGGTAAGGTTGGTGTTATGATAGTTGTAGCTTCTGGATGGTTGGTGTTATGATAGTTGTAGCAGGGGCATGGTTGGTGTTATGATAGTTGTAGCTTCTGTAGGGTTGGTGTTCTGATAGTTGTAGCTTCTGTAGGGTTGGTGTTATGCTAATTGTGGCTTCTGTAGGGTTGGTGTTATGGTAGTTGTAGCTTCTGTAGGGTTGATGTTATGATAGTTGTAGCTTCTGTAGGGTTGGTGTTATGGTAGTTGTAGCTTCTGTAGGGTTAGTGTTATGATAGTTGTAGCTTCTGAAGGGTTGGTGTTATGGTAGTTTTAGCTTCTGTAGGGTTGGTGTTTACAGGAACATTGGCTCCTAAATACCATCGCAATAAGGAAGCTGAAATTTTTCGGTCATATAAAAAGACATAATAGTCTGGAAAAAACAGTGATGGAAGGCATGGTCCCTGGAAAAAGGGGAAGGGGTCGACCTAGACGACGGTGGACCCAAGACATCACAGAGAGTCTGAACTTGTCTTTGGCTGATGCAGGTCGACTTGCCCAGAATCGTGATGCGTTCAGAGCAGCTGTAATGGAGACAACGTTCTGGAAAGAATACGTCACATGATGATGAGGGTTGGTGTTATGATAGTTGTAGCTTCTGTAGGGTTGGTGTTATGATAGTTGCGGCTTCTCTATGGTTGGTGTTATGATAGTTGTAGCAGGGGTAGGATTGGTGTTATGATAGCTGTAGCTTCTGTAGGGTTGGTGATATGATAGTTGTATCTTCAGTAGGGTTGGTGTTATGATAGTTGTAGTAGGGGCAAGATTGGTGTTATGATATTTGTAGCAGGGGCAGGGTTGGTGATATGATAGTTGTAGCATGGGCAGGGTTGGTGTTTTGATAGTTGTAGCAGGAGTAGGGTTGGTGTTATGATAGTTGTAGCAGTGGCAGGGGTGTTATAGTAGCTGTAAACCTTCTATGACACACGTCTGTAGGGAAAAATTAAACTTACCAGAAAAATATATATGAGATGGTGAGAAATAGCTGCAGCTACAAGACCCCAAAAGTCTTGACAGAATGGATGATAAAGTCAACAATTGGATGAATGATGAGTCAGTAAACAGGTGAATTACATGAAATCAGTAAAATGATGAATTATAATGAAGTCAGTTAATGGATAAATGATATAAAGTCAGTAAATGTATGAACAATCATGAAGTCAGTAAAGTATGAACAACCATGAAGTCAGTAAATGTATGAACAAGCATGAAGTCAGTAAATGTATGAACAATCATGAAGTCAGTAAAAATATGAATAATAATGAAGTCAGTTAAAGTATGAACAATCATAATAATAATAGCCCCTTAGATCATAACTGACTATGGGAATGCGCCCCTGAGGTGACAGCCCTCAGCTGCTTATTTTCCTGGTGCTCCTTTTGACGTTTTCTCCTCTCTTCTGCTTGTTGTGTGAATTTCTTTTCGCTCAATCTGAGGTGGCGCCATAGCATCGCTACTTGGTGCGATCGGCAGCTTCATCCTCCCACGTTGCTGGATTTATGTCCAGTGACCTCATGTCTCTCTTGCACACATCTTTGAGCCTCAGCTGCGGTCGCCCAACTGTTCTTCTGCCATCTGCTAGTTGGACATAGAAGATTTATTTTGGGATGCGACCATCTTCCATGCAGCGGACATGGCCAAGCCAGCGTAGTCTTCGCTGTCTAAGCAGTGTATACATGCTTTGAAGGCCAGCACGTGACAACACCTCGACATTTGTCACTTTATCTTTCCAAGAAATGCCAAGGATGTGGCATAGACACCATAGATGGAAGGTGTTGAGCCTTCTTTCTTGCTTAGCATAGGTTGTCCAGGTCTTGCTGCCATATAGGAGTGTGCTGGTGACGCAGGCATTATATACCGCAACTTAGGTCTTCGTTGTGAGTTTGGAGTTTCCCCAAACACGCGATGTGAGGCGGGCAAAGGTAGCTGCAGCTTTGCCAATGTAGTTGTCAGTTTCTGTGGCCAGTGAGAGTTTGTCATTGATGGTAGACCACAGGTGTGTGAAGTGGTGCACCACTGCCAATTCATAGTTATCGTTAGTGATAAATGGTGCAGCACCCACATCCTGACTCAGCACATTCATTTTCTTTAGACTTATTGTGAGGCCAAAGTCCTTGCATGCTTGGGTGAAGCGATTCATCAAGCTCTGAAGCTCCTGTTGGCTTTCAGTGACGACTGCAGCATCATCAGCGAACCACAAGTCTCTTATAGTGACCCTTCTGATTTTTGTTTTTGCCTTCAGCCTTGAAAGATTAAACAGACGGCCATCTGACCTAGTGTGAAGGCATATTCCTTCAGTTGCATCTCTGAACACATGTTTCAAGAGTAAGGCAAAGAAGATCCCAAAGAGGGTTGGAGCCAGAACGCAGCCTTGTTTAACACCACTTCGAATGTCAATGGGCTGTGATGTGCTTCCAGCATATTGGACTGTTCCCTTCATGCCGTCATGGAATGACTTTATCATTTCCAGCATTTTAGAAGGGCAGCCTATTTTCAGGAGTATTTTAAAGAGTCCAACCCTACTAACCAGGTCGAATGCTTTTGTGAGGTCTATAAAGGCGATATATAATGGTCTTTTCTGCTCTCTTGATTTTTCCTGAAGCTGGCGGAGAGAGAAGATCATGTCTGTTGTTGATCTGCCAGCTCGGAATCCACACTGTGACTCTGGATATATGCGCTCAGCTAACTTGTGTAGTCGCATTAAGATGACTTTGGCAAAAACCTTACCAACAATACTAAGAAGAGAGATGCCTCTGTAGTTATTGCAATCACTTCTGTCTCCTTTATTTTTATAGTGTTACAATCTTGGCATCTCGCATGTCTTGAGGAATAGTTGTCTCTTCCCAGCACTGGCTCAGCAGCTTATGCAGTAAATGTAATAGCGTGCTCTTATAGCATTTAATTAAATCAGGAGGAATCCCATCACTGCCTGGTGCTTTGCCAGAGACCAAGCTATCAATGGCCTTGCTGAGTTCCTCTAATGTTGGTTTGGCATCCAGCTCCTCCATAGTTGGCAGACATTTAACAGCATCAAGGGCTGCAGGTGTAACGGTATTTTCTCTAGCGTAAAGCTCAGAGTAGGGCTCGACCCACCTCTCCATCTGCTTACCCTTATCGGCTAGCTTCTCTCCGCTGATGGTTTTTTAGCGGTGCCGTCTTACTTTTCTGGGGACCCAGGGCTTACTTTATACCGTCATACATTTGTCTAATGTTGCCTGTTTGCGCTGCGGTCTGGATGCTCTCACTGAGCTGGAGCCAGTAGTCATTTGCACAGCGTCGAACAGTTTGTTGAACTTTGCTTCTCGTAGCCTTCAGGATCTGTAGGGTTCTATCACTCGGTGAACGTTTGTATTCAGTTGCAACACTGCGCTTAGCTTCAATGACAGGTGTCATCACATCTGATGAAGCATCAAACCAGTCATTTGACTTCACTGTTTTCTTACCAAAGGTGGCAAGTGCAGTACTTTGAATGGTGTTCCGCAGGTGCTCCCAGTTCTATGTGTCACCATGATGTGGGCTACTGAACACTTTCTTGGAGATCGCGGTAAATTGAGTGATCATGACAGGGTCTGAAATCTTGCTGGTATCAATGCGTGGTTTCCCTTCATGTCTGAAAGGATGGAGTTTTCTTGGTTCTGCTCTGATTTTGCAGCAAACCAAGCAGTGATCTGTATCACAGTCTGCACTAAGGTACGAGCGCGTGGAGAGCACAGACCTGAGAAGTGGCCTTCTGACAAGAATCAGATCCAGTTGGTGCCAGTGCTTGGATCGTGGGTGTCTCCATGACACCTTATGCTGGGGCTTTGTCTGAAAGTAGGTGTTGGTCATGCAGAGGTCATGATGGACACACAACTCCAAGAGCCTTTGTCCATTTTCATTCATCTTGGCAATACCAAACCTGCCCAGACATGAAGGCCATGAAACATTATTGCACCCACTCTAGTGTTAAAGTCACCAACGAGAACAAGCTGTTCTTGCCTAGGTATGCTTTTGATGACTGCTGCTAGATTCTCGTAGAACTCGTCTTTAGCTTCTGAGGCAGAGTACAGAGTAGGAGCATACACACTGACAAGGTAGACATGCGCTAGTTTGCAGGCGGAGCGTTAACAGGCGTTCTGATCCATTCTCACCTGGTTCAACTATTTTAGTTAGCAATTTTTTGACCGCAAAACCTACTCTGTGTTCTCTAGTTTTATTAAGATCTTTCCCTTGCCAATAAAATTGTGTAGTCCTTCTCGCTCACCGTTCCAGAACACGCAAGGCGCGTTTTCTGAAGTGCAGCTATATCCATCTGAAGTCGTTTAAGCTCATCATTGATTATGGCTGTCTTCCTGACATTGTTTATGTCCTGTAGGTTTTCGGATAGTCCTGTCAACATAGTCCGGACGTTCCAGCATCCCAATCTGAGAGTTTGCTTATTTCTATTATTACGATAATTGCTTGGTGCAAAATTTTCTGTCCACAGTTCGGGTTTGACCCTAATCCCCATGCACCCAATGGGGAAAGCAGACAGTGGCGGGACAACACCTAATTGACTGTGGGTTGCCCAGCATGAAGCAGGCGGTAGCTGTCCAGTGAGACCCTAGAACCTCTCCCACTGTCGGAAGTAGCCCCTGGCGCCTTGCCCTACACCAGTTGGGCAGAATGCTTATAAACGGTAACTGCTACTTCCCGTATTTTGCCGACACCTATAGGGTGAAGCTGGAGTGTCCTCTCCAGGGCGTGAGCTTGGGCACAGTTATATGGAGATCAAGCTGTTGCCCATGCAGCATGTTCCCCCTCTCCACGCAACCGGTAGGTCCAAACGAACAGCAGTAGCTGATATAGTTTGGTGCCAGCCACGTCGCAGGAGTTGCCAGAATAATGTCGAATCCACATTAGACTGTCTTAGGGACTCCGGATATATAGTTAGGGTTTACTCCCAAAGCCTATTCCATAAATGGATATTCCCACAAGACAGCGGTGGTTTGAATTCAGAGTTTATTCTCTTAGATAAGCTACCGACCAAGGTTCAGGAGCCCTATCTGTTCGAAGCTGTTGATTTTAAGGCGCCAGTGGCTTGACTTCGCCCCTTCTCCCGTCAGTGAAAACAGTTCCACCGGTTCAAATTGAGCCACACGTGAAGGCCGGGAGTTGGGCTTGGTTGTCACAGACTATTTGAGGCGCGTGCTATAGAAGTATTTATCTGCAGTGAGAGCTTATCCTCACTACAACTCCCGTCTATAACAACCTTCGGAACCAACAATCATGAAGTGAGTTAAAGTATGAATAATCATGAAGTCAGTAAATGTATGAACAATCATGAAGTCAGTAAAAGTATGAACAATCATGAAGTCAGTTAAAGTAAGAACAATCATGAAGTCAGTAAAAGTATGAACAATCATAATGTCAGTTAAAGTAAGAACAATCATGAAGTCAGTTAAACAGAACAATGTGTTTGGACTCACACTTAAAGTCACAGCATTGTCATTATTTTTAATGTTGCTGATGTCCTTGTAGGGGCTGGTAACTATCGTATTATAGTGGGTTGCGTAGACTGGAGGAAATATAACGAGAACTGAATCCTGGCCCTCAGCCGTGGAGTAGTCAGACAGGCTTAAGGTGGTGTTTACTTCTACTCTGTTTCTGTCAGACAGAGAATGTAGGAACCATCTTTTGTGCTGGTATGGTTCTAGTGTGGTCATGATGATGATGATGGTGATAATAGTGCTTAAGTGATGATGTTGATGACAATGATAGAATGTTGTTGTATTCAGAGAAGATCAGGAAAATGAAGATGTTTGTGTGAGAATGTGAAGGTGATTGTTTTCAAGGTACTGGTGGTATGGCCTGTTACTACTATGACAATGATAAAAGTGACCATTACTGCATGATGGTCAACGCTGAAAAATCATCAACAACACTTTTCACGCTCTCCAACAAAGACAAAGCAGGAGAGATACGACTTGGAAATATACATGTCCAAACAGATGAGGAACCGGTGTACTTGGGCATTACATTAGATAAGAGAATGACATGGAGGCACCACATCGAGAGAACAGAGGCTAAAGCGAGAAGAAAACTTTCCATACTGAGGAAAATAGCTGGATCAAGTTGGGGAGCTAACGAAACAACACTAAAGAAAGTGTATACAGGTGCAATAAGACCTATATTAGAGTACGGATCAGCAGCATGGTCTACAGCAGCCAAATCACACCTACAAGCCTTAGATAAAGTACAAAATCAAGCGCTTAGGTTGATCACGGGTGCCATGAAGACCACACCAATAAATGAAATGGAAAAAATCACAGGCATTCCACCTTTATTATACAGACGAGACACTAAGACCCTGATCCAAGCAGAAAAGTACAAGAACATGCCCGCACATCCAATGAAAACTAGATTTGGAGATTTAGCCAGTGGGAGGTTGAAGAGAAGCAGTTTTGTGCATCGGTCCAAAAAACTAATTAGAACATACAAGGATGAACTACCAGACATCACTAAGGAAATAACTCCCACACTCCTCCCAACCCCATGGGAACAACATCAAAATTTCAGTATTAAGACCTCCATAACTACCACCTGCCCCATGGGAGAGCTAAATACTCTCCAAAGGAAAATAGCAGCATGTGACATGATTGAAGAACTATACCCCAGAGAAGCATGGATCCAAGTATATACTGATGGATCTGCAACCAGAGCAGTGAAGAACGGAGGCGCAGGAGTTTATGTGGTCTATCCAGACAAAGAAAATGAATCCACCTGTTCACCTACTGGAATATTCTGTTCAAAACTATGCTGCTGAAGTACAGGCCATAAGCATTGCTGCAGGAATAATAAATAACACAATAAGCCAATGTCAGCAGGTTGTATTCCTTACCGATGCAATGTCAGTTCTGCAAGCCCTCAACAGTGATAAACTGCCAGAATTAAACAAAGTCCTATGCGAAGTAAATATCAAAAGAAGGGTAGTGCTACAGTGGATACCATCACACTGTGGCATACCAGGAAATGAGAGAGCAGATATGTTAGCAAAAGAGGGAGCAACACAGGAACAAAAAGAACAAACAATCACATTCCAGGAAAAGAAGACCCTTATCAAGGCCATCAGGAAAATTGATCAACAAAGAGACAACTATCAATATCTTGATCGAGCAAAACAGGTGATCCTGTTCCGTATGAGAACAGGACACAACAGACTGAACAGTCACTTATACAGACTGAGATTGGTCCCATCACCCCTATGTACGTGTGGACAGGCAGCACAGACAGCCGAACACATCCTGCAAGACTGCCACATGCTTAGTCAATTGCGAACTGAACATTGGCCCACAGAGACGCACATCCACACAAAGCTGTTTGGGAGTCTTGAAGAACTTTCAACCACAGCAACATACATCCAGAAAACCGGACTTCTTGTGTAGACATTTCTAAACAACAGCGAACGAGAAGAAGAAGAAGAAGACTGCATGATGGTAGTGACTCCGAACAAAACGTCCACTTAACCATATCAAACTAAGCAAAGACAAAATTAATCCAGGTAATTTACTCTTTAAACTCTTTAACTAGATCTTCAAGTTCTAATGTCAGATATAGATCTTCATGTTCTAATGTCAGGTATATATCTTCATGTTCTAATCTCAGATATAGATCTTCATGTTCTAATGTCAGGTATATATCTTCATGTTCTAATCTCAGATATAGATCTTCATGTTCTAATATCAGGTATATATCTTCATGTTCTAATCTCAGATATAGATCTTCATGTTCTAATGTCAGTTATATATCTTCATGTTCTAATCTCAGATATAGATCTTCATGTTCTATGTTGATCAGCTTATAAATGATAATGCTGGGGATGATGATACCATTGTCTACACTGATGGGTTTGTAATCTGTGGTAATAAATCAGGGTGGGGCTTTTCTGCTAGAGTAAAGGGCAGAACCGTCGCTGAACATAACAGGGCTTACATGATAACAACCTCCAGCATGAGAATGGAGGTGGAGGCAGTTACTGCTGCTTTAAGATGGCTATCTGAGACTTTATTAACAAAGGCAGTTATTGTATCAGACTCACAATCCATGCTTCGAAAGTTCCAAAATGGTTTGCTTCGACATGAATGGAAAACCTCCATAAAAGCATCAAATCTTCAAGAACTGATATGGATCTACTGTCCTGGTCATGCCGGGGTACGTGCCAATGAAAGAGCTGACAGACTAGCTTCAAAAGTACCCATGGATAAGGAAGAAATACTGAGGGTGATTCATGTTCGTCTATTAGAGAATGATACTACAATCGATGAATCATCAAGTCTAAGATTGCTGGAATTCGGCATCAAATGTAAGACCAGCAGGGATGGACGTATGAGAGGACTCATCCGCATTGTATACAACCAGTGCGCAACAGGAACAATTAGCATTCATATCCTTCAACATTTGCTGCGGGAGACTAAGCACCTATGGGTTTGCCCGGAGTGCAATGACGGCAATTCTTATTAACATTAACAATAACAATGTCAGGTAAATATCTTTATGTTCTAATCTCAGATATAGATCTTCATGTTCTAATGTCAGGTATATAGCTTTGGTGCTCCTTGAATAACTCCATATTGAAAGCAGATCTTCCAGGCATTACTCTCAGTGGACAGAAAATTGAAAGGCAGAAAAAGTGAACATACCTTGGAGTAACATGTGATCGTGGGCTGTCATATAAGCACCCTGTTGATCACATCATACAGAAGTGCAAGAGAGGTCTGGCAGTCCTAAAAACAATGGCTGCAGCACACTTGGAGCAGAGACTACTGTTTCTCTTGTATCATCAGCTGGTTTTGTCTGTAATCGAGTATGGCCTGGGAATACTCACGCTGTCAATATCACAATGTGAACGTTTGGAATGCATTCAAAAATGAAGGCACAGACAAAAGGCATCCCCATGCATGGGAACATAGCTGGCATCAAAGAAGCGAGAATAAAGAGGGGGATGTCATGGATGGTGGAGGGGGAGGAGACTATTAGACAGGTGACCCCAGTTGAAAGTATATTCAAGGGAGACGAGTGGAGTAAGTCAGATGACAGCTGGATGAACTACCAGCAAGCCATCATCAGCCTTGGTAGAGAATGCAGAACTTTGTCCAATGATAGAGCAGAGCTGGAAATTGATCAGCTTATAATTGTTAATGCTGGGGAAGATGATGCCATTGTCTACACTGATGGGTCTGTAATTTGTGGTAATACATCAGGGTGGGGCTTCTCTGCTAGAGTAAAGGGCAGAACCGTCGCTGAACATAGCGGGGCTTACATGATAACCTCCAGCAAGAGAATGGAGGTAGAGGCAGTTACTGCTGCCTTAAGATGGCTGTCTGAGACTTTATTAACAAAGGCAGTTATTGTATCAGACTCACAATCCATGCGTCAAAAGGTCCAAAATGGTTGGCTTTGACATGAATGGAAAACCTCCATAAAAGCATCGAATCTTCAAGAACTGATATGGATCTACTGTCCTGGTCATGCCAGGGAACGTGACAATGAAAGAGCTGACAGACTAGCTTCAAAAGTACCCATGGATAAGGAAGAAATACTGAGGGTGATTCATGTTCGTCTATTAGAGAATGACACTACAATCGATGAATCATCAAGGCTAAGATTGCTGGAATTGGGCATCAAATGTAAGACCAGCAGGGATGGACATTATGCAAAGACGCATCTGCCGTGTATACAACCAGTGACAGGAACAATTAGCATTCATACCCTTCGACATTTGCTGTGAGAGACTGAGCACCTATGGGTTTGCCCGGAGTGCAATGACGCCAATTCTGATTAATAATAACAATAACAATGTCAGGTAAATATCTTCATGTTCTAATCTCATATATAGATCTTCATGTTCTAATGTCAGGTATATATCTTCATGTTCTAATCTTAGATATAGATCTTCATGTTCTAATGTCAGGTATATATCTTCATGTTCTAATCTCAGATATAGATCTTCATATTCTTCTCTTCTTGGATACTTAGCCCCTGACTGACAAAGCAGTTAGTGGCCATCCCGCCTAGTGGCATCTTGTAGAGCAGCAACAAACTGTCTCCATTTTGCTCAGTCAGTGGCCATCCTTCGTGCCGTGCACCAACTCTGGTTCATGCTTTGCATCTCAGCCTCCATTGTTCTCCGCCAGGTTGTCTTTGGTCTGCCTCTCTTTTTCCATCCTTCTGGGGTCCATAGCATAGCAGTTCTGGTGATGGTGTCAGGATCCCTTCTGAGGACATGGCCAACCCAGTATCGGCGTCTGCCCACAATGATGATGTGCATGCCTGTTTACTGCACCGTGTAAGCAGCTCCTGGCTGGAGATAGTACTCGGTCAACAAATTTGAAGAATTTTCCTTAGGCAGGTTGTGTGGAAGGATGATAATTTGGACATTTCCTTTTCTGTTACACTCCACCACTCCGCACCATACAAAAGTACAGAAAGTACGCATCTCTGGTATAATCTTAATTTGGTGTGTGTGTTTTACTGAGAAGATTTTGAAATGTCGTTTAGATTTGCAAAGGCTGTTCTGGCTTTATTCATTCTGTTACTGAATTCTTTGCTTGTTCCACCATCTGGTGTTACTATGCTTCCTAGATATGTAAGTGGATCTGTTTGTTCCAGCTTTTGGTTCATTATTTTTATGGGCTCAGGATTTATTACATTTTGTGTCATGACCTCTGTCTTCTTCAGGTTGACGTTCAATCCCACTTGTTGGCTGTATTTATTCAGTCTGTCTGTTTGTTATAGGATGTGCTGATGTGAATGTGAAAGTAGTGCAATATCATCTTTGTATTCTAGATCTTCCTGTGTGGTGAACGTTGTCCATCTTATTCCTCTAGGGATATCCTGTTGTCTGTGGCATCATCCAGTCTATGACAGTTAAGAATATAATGGTTGACAAGGGGCAACCTCATCGTACACCTGTTGTTACTTGGAAAGTAAGGTTGCTCATCCCAACACTGCATGTAAAGTTAGCATAGAGACTTTTTATGATGGAAACAATACACCTAGGGATCTGTAAGCCCTTAGTGTTTTCCATAAGCTATCCCTGTGAATGCTGCCAAAAGCCTTTTAAAAATCAACAAAGTTTATATATAGTTGTCTTTGCCATTCTGAGCACTGCTCTATTATGTTACTGAAGGTGAAAATATGATCTGCGCATCTTCTGTTCTCTCTGAATCCTGCTTTTGAGATTCTGTGGATAATTATCCTGCCCAATATTTTACTGGGAACAAAGAGGAGCGTAATTCCTCCCCAGTTGTTGCAATCTGTAAGGTCACACATTTTGGGTAATTTGATAATTGTTCCTTTCTTCCATTCAAGTGGTTGTTGTCTCTGTTTGCCAGATTTGTGCAAAGAGTGGTTATAAGAGTTCAGCTGATAATTCAGGATCAATTGTAAATAGCTCTGTGCTTAAGTTGTGTTGACTAGGAGCTTTTCCACTCTTCAACCCTTTGATGGCTGTGATGATTTCTTCCTTTCTTAGAACATCTATATTAATATCCAGGTCATTTTCAGTCTCAGGAATGTTCAGCTGCATCTCAGGTGGTGTCTTATTGAGCATTTCTCTGAAGTGCTCAGCCCATCATGCTTCTTGTCCCTGTTCTGTGGTGATGAGATTTCTTTGCTCGTCTCTTACTGGTGTAATATTGTTTGCACTCCTATTTTCACTGATGGTTTTTGTTATTTTGTATACTGTGCTTTGTTCATTCCTCAGTGTTGCTTCGTCTACCTGTCTTGCAAGGCCTTCTAGGAAATTCAATTTGTCAGCTCAGGTTTGACGTTTTACTTCCTTGTTCAGCTCGGGTTTGACGTTTTACTTCCTTGTTCAGCTGACTGTATAGTTCAGTGTATATTTCTTTTAACCTAGGGGGACTTTGCTTCAATCTTCATGTTATAGTGTTAGATTAAAATCTACATGCGCTAATGCCAGATATACATCTTTATGTTCTAATGTCAGATAGAGATCTAATCTCCATATTTTATTTTAATTTCTGATATAAACTTGATAAAAACATAATCGTGTTATACTTTCTGATCTTGATGAAAACATAATCGTGTTATACTTTCTGATCTTGATGAAATCTCCATATTACAATTTTTGATTTTAATCTTGATGAAAACATAATCTCCATGTTCAAACTTACAATGTGGCGTTGATGACCACTGAGGAGACATTAAAATTGACCATCTCAGTTCCGGTCCTGCTGACGGTGATAAGAAGGTTGAGTATTAAGATGAAGCTTGACACTTGGTAACCAAAGCCGACCTTGTGTTTGGATTTGTCTACAGCAGCAGCGTTGTCTGCCATTTGCAAAGTGACATCAACAGTGAATGTGTCATCGTCTGTCACATTCTGGCTATGTCTGTGGGTCATACCTAGGAGCATGGGAGTGGATACACAACAATTGTTAGAGATATCTTAGACCTGAGACATTCACTGATCTCGTTACACACTCTCTCATCAGATACACACTCTCATCACACTCTCATATTACACACATACTCACTCATCACACACACACTCATCATATACTCTTGCTCATTAAACTCACCAGATAAACACACTCACTCAGCACACAGACACTATGTCATCCAACACACGTGCTAATCAAACAGGCCTTCAATCATCACTCACACATTCATCAAACACACACTCACACTCTCACTCTCTACACATTCACTCTCATCACACACACTCACCAGCATCCCACAGTCTTTCAATATACACACTCTCCCTCATCAAATACACTTCCTCATCTTTCACACTCTCACCACAAAGACTCCCATCAAGCCCACTTCCTCATCACACACTGTCTCATCTCACACACACACTCATCACACACATCTTCATCACACACATTTTTATCACACACACGCTCATCATACACTCTCGCATCACACACTCTGTCTCTCATGTAAGTAATAACTGGTCACATTTATTAAATTTAAGATGTTAAAAATAATTCAAGAGAGACATATGTCTTTTGTCACTCAAATAATTCAAGGGAGACATATGTCTTATGTCACTCAAATAATTCAAGGGAGACATACATCTTATGTCACTCAAATAACTCAAGGGAGACATATGTCTTATTTCACTCAAATAATTATTGATATGTCAGTCAATTTAGTCATCCAAGTTGATCGTTTTTTTGGAGATGGAGTAATAAAAAATTAATTTAAGATTTAATGTTTGTGTGGCGGGTTGTGTGTGACATGTTATATGTGAACTTTTGTATACATAAATAATTATTTGTCAAGAAAATGACCACAATGATTGTGTACTCACCAGAATTTGAAATCACACCCATATTTATTGTATAATTGGTGATTTGTGAAGTTCCGTACTGTGATGATTTTGTGATCACAAAGTCATTCTGGTACTTTTCTAACTTGGGAATGTTCTTTCCACTTCTAATGACCTTGACATTTCTCACAGTCATAATAGCTGATGTGTTGACAGGCATAACAGAATCCAGCAGCACCTTTAAATAGACAAAACCAGAACATTGCCATTGAAAAGTGCCGGATATCTTAACATCTTTAGAAAAATGTGGGATGTTGTCCAAATTGTAATATTAGTGACAGTAGTAGTGGTGGTGGTGGTAGTAAATGTCAGTGGAATTTTGGAGGCATTAGTTCTGGTAGTAAAGTGGTAGTAGTAGTGGCAGTAAATATAAGTAGTAACAGCAAGTAACAGTGCTGATAGAAGCAATAACTTCTAATAATCACAGTTATCTGATGTAATTTGATTTGTTATTGTAATGTTAGTAAAACCAGTCTCTGTAGTAACTGTTGTAGTAACTAGTGGTAGTAACTGGAATACTAATCATAGTAATTTGTACCAGGCAAGTAATGATTTAATAATCTGAGATGCAACCATAGTAATCTGTACTAGATAATTTAAAATGTAGTAATAAGAGTAGCAGTCACAGTAATGTGTGCAAGGTAAGTAATGATGTAGTAATAAGAGTAGCAATCACAGTAATGTGTGCAAGGTAAGCACTGGTGTAGTAATTAGAGTGGCAATCATAATAATGTGTACTATGTAAGTAATGATGTACAGTAATAGCTCACATATTTGTGTACTTTTTTTTCCATTCTATACAAATAGTAAAAGAAAATGAGGCCAGAATGTTTAGTTTGCTCCTTGCAGCCAACCTGCATCACACGACTACTCCATGTATTCATGCATTGATGACTTTTAATGCAACATGTTTTACATGATAAATTTGTAGGACACAAAGCACCTTTTTTTGTTGCTGCAATATATCGAAGCCAGAGATCCAGTAGTAATACATGCAGTCTAAATATTTACATATGTTACAATTGGAGAAAACATAGAAACAGTTAGTCATAACAGTGGTAACCAGAGTATAAACACAGAACCATACAGTCACAACAGCAGTGACCAGAGTATAAACACAGAAACTTACAGTCACAACAGCAGTGACCAGAATATAAACACAGATCCATACAGTCACAACAGCAGTGACCAGAGTATAAACACAGAACCATACAGTCACAACAGCAGTGACCAGAATATAAACACAGAAACATACAATCACAACAGCAGTGACCAGAATATAAACAAAGATCCATACAGTCACAACAGCAGTGACCAGAGTATAAACACAGAACCATACAGTCACAACAGCAGTGACCAGAATATAAACACAGAAGCATACAGTCACAACAGTGGTAACCAGAGTGTAAATGCAGAAACATACTGTCACAACAGTGGTGACCAGAGTGTAAACACAGAAACATACAATCACAACAGTGGTGACCAGAGTATAAACACAGAGACATACAGTCACAACAGTGGTGAAAAGAGTATAAACACAAAAACATACAGTCACAACAGTGGTGACCAGAGCATAAACACAGAAACAGACAGTCACACCAGTGGTGACCAGAGTATAAAACAGAAACATACTGCCACAACAGCAGTGACCAGAGTATAAACACAGAAAAATACAGTCACAACAGCAGTACCAGAGTATAAACACAGAGACATACAGTCACAACAGTGGTGACCAGAGTATAAACACAAAAACATACAGTCACAACAGTGGTGACCAGAGCATAAACACAGAAACAGACAGTCACACCAGTGGTGACCAGAGTATAAAACAGAAACATACTGCCACAACAGCAGTGACCAGAGTATAAACACAGAAAAATACAGTCACAACAGCAGTACCAGAGTATAAACACAGAAACATACAGTCACAACAGTGGTGACCAGAGCATAAACACAGAAGCATACAGTCACAACAGTGGTAACCAGAGTGTAAATGCAGAAACATACAGTCACAACAGTGGTGACCAGAGTGTAAACACAGAAACATACAGTCACAACAGTGGTGACCAGAGTGTAAACACAGAAACATACAGTCACAACAGTGGTGACCAGAGTGTAAAAGATATGGTAAACGATATGGTAGACGATATGGTAGACGATATGGTAAACGATATGGTAAACGATATGGTAGACAATATGGTAGACGATATCTTTGGGGATGCGACCATCTTTAATGCTGGGGATATGGCCAAGCCAACTTAATATGTACTCTCTAAGCAGTGCATATTGTTATGTTTTAAACTTGAAACAGATGGGGTCTAAGTAACAGATAAAGCCTGACAGGCTAAGTGTCTAGTCTGAAGAAGAAAACAAGATGGTTGACCAATGCTGACCACTGCGCATGCACTTATGTCAACATCTGGGTGGAGTTAAGGGACTCTTTGAACAGAATTGTTCTGCATTAAAAAAAACTTCACATACATACACACACACACACACACACACATACATACTTTGAAAACCAGCAGGTGACAGCACCTCGACATTTGCCACTTTGTTGTTCCACAAAATACCGAGGATGTGGCATAGACACCATAGACGGAAGGTAAAGAGCCTTCTGTCTTGCTTAGCATAGGTCGTCCATGTCACGCTGACATATAGAAGTATGCTGGTGATGCAGGTAATATATACAGAGGTGATCAATGTATGAACATAGAAACTACAGATCTGCTTACTCTTGAAGAAGTGAAAGGAGGTACTGTGAAGACCAAGGACAAGGTTTTCATCTGGGAGATTGCAACTACGATTGGATCCTCTGTAGAATTATGAACAATTTCCACACTCTGGTTCAATTCACCCTGTAATAAAACATATTATCACAGATAAAACTTCTGCCTTGTCAGTCATAAAAATTACTTAGAAATTGTGCTACACTATCCTGCAATTTCAAGTACTTGTGACATATGAGTAAAATCTGTAGTACTTGTGACATATAATTAATATAATTTTTAGTTCTTGTGACATATCATGAGTTAAATTTTTAGTTCTTGTGACACATCATAAGTATAATTTTTAGTCCTTGTGACATATCATGAGTACAATTTTTAGTTCTTGTGACATATCATGAGTTAAATTTTTAGTTCTTGTGACATATCATGGGTACAATTTTTAGTTCTTGTGACATATCATGAGTACAATGTTTAGCTCTTGTGACACATCATGAGTACAATTTTTAGTTCTTGTGACATATCATGAGTACAATTTTTAGCTCTTGTGACATATCATGAGTACAATTTTTAGTTCTTGTGACATATCATGAGTTAAATTTTTAGTTCTTGTGACATATCATGGGTACAATTTTTAGTTCTTGTGACATATCATGAGTACAATGTTTAGCTCTTGTGACACATCATGAGTACAATTTTTAGTTCTTGTGACATATCATGAGTACAATTTTTAGCTCTTGTGACATATCATGAGTAAAATGTTAGTTCTTGTGACATATCATGATAACAATGTTTTGTTCTTGTGGAATATCATCAGTACAATTTTTATTTCTTGTGACATATAATGAGTACAATTTTTAGTTCATATGACTTATTATGAGTAAAATTTTTAGTTCTTGTAACATCAGTAGTACAATTGTTAGTTCATGTAAAATATCGTGGGTACAACTTTTAGTTCGTGTCTGTAAAATATCACTGGTACAACTGTTAGTTCATTTAAAATATCGTCAGTACAACTTTTAGTTCTTGTACAATATTGTGGGTACAACTTTTAGTTGATGTACAATATTGCCAGTACAACTTTTAGTTCATGTACAATATCATCGGTACAACTTTCAGTTCATGTACAATATCGTCGGTACAACTTTTAGTTCATGTAAAATATTGTCAGTACAACTTTTAAGTTCATGTACAATATCGCCGGTTTAACTTTTAGTTCTTTACAATATTGTAGGTACAACTTTTAGTTCTTGTTCAATATAGTCGGTAATACTTTTAGTTCATGTACAATATTGTCGGTACAACTTTTAGTTCTTGTTCAATATTGTTGGTACCATTTTTAGTTTATGTACAATATCGTCGGTATAACCTTTAGTTCATGTACAATATTCATGGTACAACTTTAAGTTCTTGTACAATATTGCAGGTACAACTTTTAGTTCTTTACAATATTGTAGGTACAACGTTTAGAACATTTTTTTATTATTTAAAGTTTTGCCTCGTTTTGTCGATCATCGGTACAACTTTTAGTTCATGTTCAATTTTTGTCGGGACAACTTTCAGTTCATGTACAATATTGTCAGTACAATTGTTATTGTACAATATTGTCGGTACAACTTTTAGTTTGTGTACAATATTGTTGGTACAACTTTTAGTTCATGTACAATATCGTCAGTACAACTTTTAGTTGATGTACAATATCTTCAGTACAACTTTTAGTTCATGTACAATATTGTCGGTACAACTTTTAGTTCATGTACAATATCGTCGGTACAACTTTTAGTTCATGTACAATATTGTCAGTACAACTTTCAGTTAATGTACAATATTGTCAATTCAACTTTTAGTTCTTGTACAATATTGTCGGTACAACTTTTAGTTCAAGTCAAATATTGTCAGTATAACTTTTAGTTCATGTACATTATTGTCGGTACAACTTTTAGTTCTTGTACAATATTGTTGGTACAACTGTTAGTTCTTGTACATTATTGTCAGCACAACTGTTAGTTCATGTACACTATTGTCGGTTCAACTTTTAGTTCATTTACAATATTGTCGGTACAACTTTTAGTTCTTATACAATATCGTAGATACAACTTTTAGTTCATGTAAAATATTGTCAGTACAACTTTTAAGTTCATGTACAATATCGCCGGTTTAACTTTTAGTTCTTTACAATATTGTAAGTACAACTTTTAGTTCTTGTTTAATATTGTCGGTAATACTTTTAGTTCATGTACAATATTTTTGGTACAACTTTTAGTTCTTGTTAAATATTGTGGGTAAAACTTTTAGTTGATGTACAATATTGCCGGTACAACTTTAAGTTCTTGTACAATATTGCAGGTACAACTTTTAGTTCATGTACAATATCGCCGGTACAACTTTTAGTTCTTTACAATATTGAAGGTACAACGTTTAGTTCATTTTTTTATTTATTTAAAGTTTTGCCTCGTTTTGGCGATCACTGGTACAACTTTTAGTTCACGTTCAATTTTTGTCGGCACAACTTTTAGTTTGTGTACAATATCGTCGGTACAACTTTTAGTTCATGAACAATATCATCGGTACAACTTTTAGTTGATGTACAATATCTTCAGTATAACTTTTAGTTCATGTACAATATTGTTGGTACAACTTTTAGTTCATGTACAATATTTTTGATACAACTTTTAGTTCTTGTTCAATATTGTTGGTACAGCTTTTAGTTTATGTACAATATCGTCGGTATAACTTTTAGTTCATGTACAATATTGCAGTTACAACTTTTAGTTCTTGTACAATATCATCAATACAACTTTTAGTTCATGTACAATATCACCGGTACAACTTTTAGTTCTTTACAATACTGTAGGTACAACTTTTTGATCATGTACAACATCATCGGTACAACTTTTAGTTCATGTTCAATTATTGTCAGTACAATTTTTAGTTCATGTACAATACTGTCGGTAAAACTTTTAGTTCTTGTACAATATCGTAGATACAAATTTTAGTTCATGTAAAATATTGTCAGTACAACTTTTAGTTTGTGTAAAATAATGTCGGTACATTTTTTAGTTCTTGTAAAACATCATCGGTACAACTTTTAGTCCTTGTAAAATATTGTCGGTACAACTTTTAGTTCTTGTTCAATATTGTTGGTACAACTTTTAGTTTATGTGCAATATTAATGGTGTAACTTTTAGTTCATGTACAATATTGCCGGTACAACTTTTAGTTCTTGTACAATATTGTCGGTACAACTTTTAGTTCTCATACAACAATGTCAGTACAACTTTTAGTTCATGTAAAATATTGTCAGTACAACTTTTAGTTCTTGTACAATATCGCCTGTACAACTTTTAGTTCTTGTAAAATAGTCGCTACAACTTTTAGTTTGTGTAAAATAATGTCGGTACAACTTTTAGTTCGTGTAAAATATCTTCAGTACAACCTTTAGTTCTTGTACAATATTGTCGATACAACTTTTAGTTCGTGTAAAATATCTTCAGTACAACTTTTAGTTCTTGTACAATATTGTCGGTACAACTTTTAATTTGTGTAAAATATCTTCAGTACAACTTTTAGTTCTTGTACAATATTGTCAGTACAACTTTTAGTTTGTGTAAATTAATGTTGGTACAACTTTTAGTTCTTGTAAAACATCATCAGAACAACTTTTAGTTCATGTAAAATGTTGCCGGTGCAACTTTTAGTTCATGTAAAATATTGTCGGTACAACTTTTAATTCATGTAAAATATTGCCGGTGCAACTTTTTGTTCTTGTAAAATATTGTCGGTACAACTTTTAGTTCGTGTAAAATATCTTCTGTACAACTTTTAGTTCTTGTACAATATTGTCGATACAACTTTTATGTCATGTACAATATTGTCGGTAGAACTTTTAGTTCTTGCACAATATTGTTGGTACAACTTTCAGTTTATGTAAAATATCGTCGGTACAACTTTTAGTTCGTGTAAAATATTGTCGGTACAACTTTTAATTTGTGTAAAATATCTCCAGTACAACTTTTAGTTCGTGTAAAATATTGTCGGTACAATTTTTTGAACTATCTTCAGTACAACTTTTAGTTCTTGTACAATATTGTCAGTACAACTTTTAGTTAATGTAAAATATTGTCTGTACAACTTTTAATTCGTGTAAAATATCTTCAGTACAACTTTTAGTTCATGTAAAATATTGTATTGTCAGTACAGCTTTTAGTTCGTGTAAAATATTGTCGGTACAATTTTTTGAACTTGTGACATATCATCAATACAATTTCTAGTACATGTCTTATCAATGGTAATAGATATAGTACTTGCATCATAATACCGACATAGTTCCAGTACCTGGGTGTCCTCTTTCTTCACATGTAAGTGGGTCTGCTGTTTGTCTATATTAATTTATGAATAACAGAGATACTGTCACAGATGGTCATGGTATATAATTAGTATCTTTTGTTACTGATTTTGTGCTAAAGACTGTGTACCACAATATTAACAAGGTCAAAGAGAAAGTGACATGACAGTGTGTATTAACTCACTTTGTTGATGTCAGCAAATGTGGCTTCATTTCCTACTGTTAGACTGATACTGTACACCCACATCTCCCTGTTGTTGCAACTGATAGCTCCATGTATTTGGAGGGTGGATCCAGGGTTGACTTTAGCAGAGCTTAGTAGACGTACAACACTCTCGACCCGTAGCTGGAGACAGGACAATGAACATTTAGACAGGGGTTACTACAAATATGAGAGCTAGGGCTGGCAACCCTCGCCCAGGAAAAAAAAACGTTACAGAAACTGCTTGCTTAGTCGTTCCTCTTCTACCGTGAGGTGTAGAGGTTTGTAAGAGAGAGCACCATTCTATTCTATCGGCTGTCTTCCTCCTGGCTTGGTTCCATTCTAGCCCTCGGTCCTTCAAAGATTGTCTAATGTTGTCCTCCCAGCGGACTCTGGGTCGTCCTGGGGGTCTGGATCCCTGGCTCTTTGTTTCCCATGCTTGCCGTGGTAGCCGATCTTCTCCCATTCTGCAGACATGGCCAAACCATCTTAGTTGGGACTGTTCTACTTGGGTCTGCAGGGGTTGTGTTTTTAGGCCTTGACGTATCGTCTGGTTGCGGACCATGTCTCTTCTTGTTACTTCAATCACCTTCCTCAGATACCTCATTTCTGAGGTTTGGATCTAGCTTTTGTGGGTTGTAGTCACTGCCCATGACTCGCATCCATATGTCAAGACTGGGACATAGGTGGAGCGGTATACAGCCATCTTCGTTTTCTTACCAACTTCTCTTTTGCTGAGGAATCCTCGATTTATGGCCTGAAAAAGTCTCCCAGCTGTTGCTCTTTGGGTAGCCAACTCTTCTTTGCTGCCTCCCTTCGGTCTATGACCGCTCCAAGGTATGTAAAGTGGTTGACCTGCTCCAGGACCTGTTCTCCCAGCTTAATCTGATGTCTTCTTTCTTCTCGTGATATTACCATGGTTTTTGTTTTCAAGCTGCTTATGATCATCCCTCTCTTCTCCAGCTCTTCCTTCTATGCTTGCAGGTTGGATTGGAGATGTGACTCTGATTTAGCAATCAAGGCAACATCATCAGCAAATGCCAGCTCTGAAATACAGACCTGTCTCATCTTCCAGTACCCCACTGAATACTCTCCTGTCCTCTCCTTACATGCCTTGATGACATCGTTCATGAGGAGTATGAAAAGATAAGGTGACAGGATATCACCTTGTCTTACACCAGTGGTGGTCCTGAATTCTTCTGACTTATGGTTTGCCGTCCTCACATAATTTCTGCAAGACTTGTAGAAGCTATGTATAGCATGAATCAGAGGTGTTGGAATGTTCTTCGTTGCCACACAGTACCAGAGTTTGTTCCAGGGGACCTTGTCAAATGCCTTTTCCAGATCTAAGAAGCAAAGATGGATCTCACTCTTATACTCAAGAGCCTTTTCACTCAACTGTCTGAATGTGAAGATTAGGTCTAGATGAAATTATCTAGATTTGCTCGGAAGCCACACTGGACCTCATCCATTTGTGGCTCAGCTAGGTGTCTGAGTCTCTGCTCCAGGATTCTAGAGTAGATTTTACCAGGGACACTGAGAAGGTATATGCCTCTATGGTTTCCACATTGTCGGTTGTCACCCTTTTCAAAAATCGGTGTTATTATGGCAATCTCCCAATCCTTTGGTATGGTCTTGTTGCACCAAGCTTCCCGTAGGACCCTAAGGAGTAATAGGTCGCCTGATGCTCCCATGTACTTAACCATTTCTGGTGTTATACCATCATGTCCTGCAGCTTTGCCCATTTTGATTTTCTCCAGTGCTGCCTTCAGTTCTTCCATCTTTATGTCATCTTCATCACCATTATTTTTCTCTTCTGTGCCAGTGGTTATCATTTCTGATGCTTGACCTTGCTCACCATCAAGGAGTTCTGAGAGATATTCTTTCCATTACTTCCTTCGGGGCAGTAAGCAATTTGCCTTGCTTATCCTTTAAAAATTTGAGAGGACATTGTTTTTCCTTCCTCGTGTTCTTTAGGGTCTTATAGAACAATTTCTGGTCTTCTTGTGCATCTTTTTCTAGCTTTTCTCCAAATTCTTCCCAGGACTTCTGTTTTGCTGCTAGCACCTTGTTCTTTGCTTCTGTTCTGAGTATCATATATTCTCTATATTTCTATGTTTTTCCTGCTGTATTTTTAGCTCCTAAGTATTGCTTCCATGCCTTTTTCTTCTCTCTTATTTTCTCTTTAACCTCATCTGTCCGCCAAGGTGTCCTCTTTCTCTTGTTCCCAAGTTGAACTTCACCACATGCTTCTGCTGAAGCTGTCTTTATGATGTCCTTGAATTTCAGCCAGAATGTTTCCAGATCCTCAGGTTGTTGTTCTGTGTTTCTCACTGCTGTAGCAATAAGCCCCTGATATCTGGTCTTAATTTCTGGCTCTCTCAGCTTGTAGGTCTTAATGCTCATTTCTTTTGTTCGTTTACTTAGTTTCTTGCGTGATGTTGGGCAGTTCCTAGGCCGAGTAGCTCTTTCAGTTGTTCTTTTAATTGTTAACAAGTAGTGGTTACTTCCAATCTCTGGCCCCCTCAAGAGTCTAGCATCCCGGACATACTTGAATGAGCTCTTCCTAACTATGCCGTAGTCGATCACTGACTTCTCATTCTTTGTTGGTTCACACCTAATGTGTACATGTATGCGCTTATGGGGGAACTTTGTGTTTGTAATGATCAGATTCTGCTCTGTGCAGAATCTATGGAGTCGCTCTCCATTGTCATTAAGAGTGTCTTCTCCATATCTTTCGATAACTCCACCCCATCTAGCATGGTCCTTTCCAACTCTGGCATTGAAATCTCCGAGCATGATAATTTCATCTAGGCAGTCGTCCACTGTCATTTGAAGCAGCTCGAAGAATTCCTCCTTGACCTCTGCTCGCTCATCTTCATTTGGCCCCTACACAATGACAAGGTTGACTATGGTTTCTCCTTCTTTTAGATTTAGGACCATAATGCGTTCTGAGACAAAGTTCCATTACTTGATATTATCCCTCTGATTTGTGGCCACAATACAACCCACGCCCCCTTTAGCTCTTTCAGATGTGGGTACACCACTGTAGAGCAGCGTGTCGCCATCGAGATCCATAACCTCTTGTCCTTTTTTCTTTGCTTCTGTTAAAGCCAGGATTTCTAATTTGGCTTTCCTCATCTCTTCCACCAGCTCCTCTTCTTTCCCATTTATACTTCTTGTGTTCCATGTTCTGTAGAGGCAAATATACAAGCACCAAAGTGCTAGCGACCATATTGCCAGATTGGTTCAGGTTCTGTATTTTCTTCCAGCATGTCCGACATCTCTGGCTGGCAACTTTTGTGACTGTTGACATAAATCATAGATACTATTGTTTGTCAAGTTCAACTGTTCCTACAAAACAGAGATGGCAAGTGAGAGAGAAGTGTTCGATTTTTACTGAATAACTGTGTGATCTGTGTGAGACACATAAGGTGTGTGATCTGTGTGTGATATATGTGGTGCGTGATCTGTGTGTGATATATGAGGTGTGTGATCTGTGTGTGATATGAGGTGTGTGATCTGTGTGTGATATATGAGGTGTGTGATCTGTGTGTGATATATGAGGTATGTGATTTGTGTGATATTTGAGGTGTGTGATCTGTGTGAGACATATAAGGTGTATGAGATGTATGTGATATATGAGATGTGTAATCTGTGTGAGACATTTAAGGTGTGTGATCTGTGTGAGACATATAAGGTGTGTAATCTGTGTGAGACATATAAGGTGTGTGATCTGTGTGAGACATATAAGGTGTGTGATCTGTGTAAGACATAAGGTGTGCAATCTGTGTGAGACATATAAGGTGTGTGATCTGTGTAAGACATAAGGTGTGTGATCTGTGTGAGACATATAAGATGTGTGGTCTGTGTGAGACATTTAAGGTGTGAGATCTGTCTGAGACATATAAGGTGTGTGATCTGTGTGAGACATATATGGTGTGTGAGACATTTAAGGTGTGTTAGACATAAAAGGTGTGTGAGACATATAAGGTGTGTGATCTGTGTTAAACATATGAGGTGTGTGATCTGTGTGATACATATAAGGTGTTAGATCTGTGTGAGACATATAAGATGTGTGGTCTGTGTGAGACATATAAGGTGTGTGATCTGTGAGAGACATATAAGGTATGTGAGACATTTAAGGTGTGTGATCTGTGTGAGACATATATGGTGTGTGACATTTAATATGTGGGAGACATAAAAGGTGTATGAGACATATGAGGTGTGTGATCTGTGTTAGACATATAAGGTGTGTGAGACATAAGGTGTGTGAGATGTGTGTGATATATGAGGTGTGTAAGATGTGTGACATATAAGGTGTGTGATCTGAGTGAGATATATAAGGTGTGTGATCTGTGTGAGACATACAAGGTGTGTGATCTGTGTGAGACATATAAAGTGTGTGATCTGTGAGACTTAAAAGGTGTGTGAAACATATAAGGTGTGTGATCTGTGTGAAACATATAATGTGTGTGATATATGAAGTATGTTATCTGAGTGAGACATATAAGATGTGTGATATGTGTGAGATATATTAGGTGTGTGATCTGTGTGAGACATATAAGGTGTGAGATGTGTGTGATATATGAAGTGTGTGATCTGTGTGAGACATATCATGTGTGTGGTCTGTGTGAGACATATAAGGTGCGATCTGTGTGAGACATACAAGGTGTGTGATCTGTATGAGACATATAAAGTGTGTGATACATGTGAGACATATAAAGTGTGTGAGACATATGAGGTGTGTGATCTGTGTGAGACATATAAGCTGTGTGAGATGTGCCTGATATACGAAGTGTGTGATCTGTGTGAGACACATCAGGTGTGTGGTCTGTGAGACATATAAGGTGTGTGATCTGTGTGAGACATACAAGGTGTATGATCTGTGTGAGACATACCAGGTGTGTGATCTGTGTGAGACATATGAAGTGTATGATCTGTGTGAGACTTATAAGGTGTGTGATCTGTGTGAGACATAAAAGGTGTGTGATCAGTGTGATACATATAAAGTGTGTGAGACATATAAGGTGTGTGAGACAAATTAGGTGTGTGAGATGTGTGTGATATATGAGGTGTGTGAGACATATAATGTGTGAGACATATAAGGTGTGTGAGACATATAAGGTGTATGAGACATATAAGGTGTGTGAGACATATAAGGTGTGTGGGATGTGTGATATACAAGAAGTGTGAGACATATAATGTGTGTGATCTATGTGAGACATATAAGGTGTCTGATAGGTGTGAGACATATAAGGTGTGTGAGACATATAAGGTGTGTGATCTGTTTGATACATATAAGGTGAATGATCAGTGTGAGACATAAGGTGTGTGATCTGTGTGAGACATTTAAGATGTGGGGTCTGTGTGAGACTTATAAGGTGTGTGAGACATATAAGGTTTGTGATCTGTGTGAGACATAAAAGATGTGTGAGACATATAACTCAGAATTCAAAATGCAGACATGAGAACCATTACAGGTGCATTTATATCAACACCAGTAGAAGCACTAGAAGTAGCTCTTGGCATACCGCCCCTTGGTCTAAGACGGAAAGAACTAAGATTAAATTATTGGAGTAAAGTAGCACAAGAAGTGACCCACCCAGCACATAAAGCATTTGTCAAAAACCAACCAAGTGTATGGGACGTCCCCTTAAATAAAGACAGATATCCAACAGGGTGGAGAACTATAGAAGATCTAACGCAGTTCAAAGAACTGTCAAACACAATTAAAAATAGTAATAAATATAGAAGCAAAATACCACCGTGGGAACTAAAAACACCAATCATTGACTACTCACTTACTGAAAAGATCAAACAAAACATAGAAGATAAGAAAGCCAAAATGATAAGTAGAAAGTTCATAGATCAACTAACAAAACAAAGTCTGGCCGTCTACACTGATGAATCCAAGGGTGATAGTGGGCAACTAGGTGCAGGAGTAGTAATACCACAGTGGGGAATTAAAAAGAGCTACAGTGTAACTGAAGGGGCTTTGATTTTTACCGCAGAGATGGTAGCAATTCTAAAACGTTTAGAAATAACACTGGTTAACACAAAAAAAATTTTTTTTTCTTTCTCTAACATTTCTATGTTTTTCTGGTCAATTTTAATGCGCTGTTTTTAAATCTACAAACCGTTTTTCTCTATCAGGTCGGGATCTCTAGAAATACGCAATTGAAGTTTTTTAACAACGCATACAGTATTACAACATCATTCGTACAAGAAGTATAACAGTTATGTAGGCTTGAATTTCTTTGCTGTCGACTTTCGTCGGTGAATGGCATGTGGTACATCGCGATGAAGCATCCAACAATAATCGGCAAGCATGGTCACACTCCACCGTCCTTGATAACGTGACTCCATTACGGCGATATCTTGATGGAATCGTTCACCATGTTCATCGCTGACTTCGCCAAGGTTGTCAGGGAAAAAGTCAAGATGCGAATCAAGCAAATGGATTTTGAGGAACATGTTACAGCCCATAATTCTGTATGCATCTGTGCACTGCTTAACAATATGCACATAGTCGACAGATTTGTGATTTCCCAGAAAGTTATCGACGATCGATTTGAATGCCATCCATGCGCGAAGTTCACTACCATGTAACAAGTTCTCGAATTGTTTATCTGCAATAACTTTCCTAATCTGAGGTCCTACAAAGATACCTTCCTTTATCTTTGCATCGTTAACTTGCGGAAACTTTTCTCGAAGATAAGTGAAAGCTTTGCTCGTTTTATCTAACGCTTTTACGAAATTCTTCATGAGCCCCAACTTTATATGTAACGGTGGTAAAATGATGCTGTCTTTGTTAACTAATGGCTCGTGTATTACATTTTTATGCCCGAGCTGCATACGATCCCTGATAGGGCACCCCTTCCTTGCATAATGTTCCGTCTGTTGCGGCTGTCCCATTCACATAGGAAGCAACAAAATTTAATATACCCAGTCTGCATGCCCGTGAGAATTGCGATGACCTTTAGGTCTCCACAAATCCGCCATTGGTAGTCATTGTACTTTATTTTTGCCAAAAGTATAGTCATATTGTCATAAGTTCCTTTCATATGAACAGAGTAGGCGACTGGAATTGATGAAAATAAATTTGCGTTATGCAATAACACGGCTTTTAGACTAGTCTTGGAAGAGTCGATGAAAAGTCGCCATTCGTTGACTTTGTGCTCATGACCGAGTTGCACCATTAGACCGTTTACATCTTTGCAATAGCAAATGTCATCATCCATCTCAAAGTATTGAACAAGTTCTCTGTGTCTATTGTGGCGTAGCGTTTGAAGGATAAGAATTTATAAGAAGAAATAATAGATATGAATGTTGAAAATTTGGCTCAAGAATTCCTGTTGGGTTTTCCAACTTCTGAAGGGTGACGAAGAGGGTAAATTCTCCTAACTAGACAAGGTCTGGAAAAGGTTGTAAGGAGATATTTGGTCTCTCGCTACCATAGTCCCCTTCTCAGTTATCTATTATTGTTATCCTTTAAATTATATTATATTTTACGAGCACCCCCCCCCCCCCCTTATAAAGGAAGATAAACATCAGACAATATTCAACATCTAATAGAAGGAACAAAGCATGGGGTACATTATATACACCCATTTGGTTTATTGCAATTAAAATGAATAGATGGTGAATGATAGTTTTGTCGATGGAATTAGTGTCTGCTGTATGTACTATGTGTCTCACATCAAGTGTTTTTCATCATGGATGACAAAAATATGGCATTGATATGGTGA
Source organism: Oreohelix idahoensis (assembly GCA_024509875.1). Taxonomy (NCBI): domain Eukaryota; kingdom Metazoa; phylum Mollusca; class Gastropoda; order Stylommatophora; family Oreohelicidae; genus Oreohelix; species Oreohelix idahoensis. Next base: position 285,141 of record JAMPIV010012037.1, read on the forward strand.
GTTCCCTTTCTATAGGAACTTAGCTTTTCAGCCCCGGCTGATAGTGAAGTGTGGTTAGTTCTCCGGTCTCCTTCTGACGTTGCACCAGGTAGGTCTTGAATGGTTCGGATTTGCCTTCTCTGTGCTCGACTCCGTATTCTGCTCTGAGATTGGACTGTCGTGCAAGGCTCCACCATAGACTACTCAGAGATGGACCATAATCACAATTTAGACACGTGGCTTCAATGCTTTTAATGCGTGAATTCGCCTATATCTAGATTAGGTCTAGCTGTCTCGAGGATTCCTGGGCAAGTGGAAAATGGCTGGATTTGACGCACTTTTAGCGGGTCATTTCCGCTTGGACACGTGATCCGAAGCGTGCATCATGTGACCTTAGCATCATATAGACGCTCCAATCAATAACGTTAAAAGTCACGTGGGGGGGTTCCGAAAGTGGCATAAACTGGTTCTATCTAAGTTTATGTAGTCGGTCCTAAATTAAAACAGGTTTCTAGCTACCGAGGTCAGGGGTCAACAATGACGTCGTATCTAAAAATAGTATTAGGCGCTAGGAGAAAATCACTGAACGCTAGGAGAATATCCGCAAGTGACATTTCCCGTGACTTTACGGGCTTCTAGATCATGCATTGAAGATGATAAAAAATGGCAGCTCGTAAATAATAAAAATAAAGAAGAGAAGATTGGGCAAGTCGTCACATCTATGACGAAATTTAGACATCGGAGTATTGGGCGCTAAAAGATTCCATTCTTTGAGTCGCGAACCGAGTAATTCCGCTTGTCCTTTGGTAAGAGCGAGATCACGTATTAGATCTGAAAGTTCTGAATGGTTAATTAAGTGAACACCATCATTCACCGGTATATAATCCGAGTCAGAATTAGTTTCTAAAGCAGTTAAACTATCACTTTCTGATGGTTCATTCATGTCCAACGGATATTGTTCTGGTGGAACTTGGATCGGACACGTGATTGGATCATGAGGCAATGGTTTCGAAACCGATTCAATATTTTGATGAACCACAGACTTTCTAGTTTTAAAAGTGAAACTATGGATATTTGTCAAGCAGAAGTAACAATCAGTAGCGTGATTTGTCGGTTCACGCCATATTACTGGCACTCCAAAAGGCATCGACTTATTCTTCGGCGATTTTTGTAACCAACCTGCCAATGTATTTGCACAAGTCGAACAAACTGCATTTGGCTTCCAAGATTTATTTGCGTCATCAACTTTTGAATCGAAATAAAGTTCATATGCTTTCTTTAGTAATGGTGTAAAGTTTTTCTGGTGAACACGATCGGTAAAATATCCGCACACATAACAGAACAGATCAGCCGAATTTCTACAACTTCTCGAAGCTATATTTCGCTCAGAATTATTTCAAAATACAGTAACTATTTGCAAAATAGCGTAACATATGTCATGCATCTTTTAGCAGTATAAAAAGTAGAATTATTTTGCATTTTATTAATTTTTAATAAGTTATATAGTAAAAATGAAACGGAGCTAAAAACGGTTTCCCAAAAATATATTTATTCACAAATATCTTAAGAACCCGATGTGATAGAGATAAACGGATTTCAAATTTGAAATCAGCGCAAGAAACTGACCTAAGAACACTTATTCTTATATAAGAAAGAAAAATGTTGTTTGTCAGTGTAATCAAAGATAACCCACCAGAAGCTGTTACGATATTTACAGACTCACTATCATCACTACAAGCACTAGAACACCCAGGTAAATGTAGCCGGCCAGACATAAAGGAAGAAATTCTAGCAATTAATACATCACTAGGGAACAGAGGATGTAGAGTGAGGCTAGTGTGGGTTCCAGCACACATAGGTATAGCTGGTAACGAGTTGGCAGTCCAGAACGCCAAGAATAGAAGAATAAGTTAAAAACAATATAAGAGCAGGACTGGGAAGGTCGGATATCAAGAGCCAAGTGAGACTAACTATACACGAGGAATGGAAGACAACATGGAAGAACAGTAGAAAAAGCAGACACACGTTCAAACTGCTGAAAGAACCAACAAGGATGTGCCGGGTCAGAGAAGAATTAAAGATATCATTGAACAAAAAACTGTGGCGTCTCCGTCTCGGTGCAGCATCTTTATGACAGAGGAACCACACTGCCAAGAATGTCAGGAAAAAAATGACATAGACCACTACCTGACCCACTGTAAAAAGTACGAACAACAAAGGCTTGAATTAAAAACTTACTATAGAAATCACAATATAGACATGACAGGGGATAAGGTTTTAAGTATAGATGCCCCAGGAGAAGCCCAAGCAATACTTAAAAGATATATACATAAAACAAAGGAAAACATATAAGGTTAGTACTTCAGAAAAGACATTCAACCAAATAGAAATTTAGCAACAAGAACTAACAAATCATTAAACAAAACAACAAAACAAAAACAAACAGGAAAAAAATTTTTTTTTACTAACTACACATAGGGCAAGGAAAGACAACGAAGTTAAAAAAAAAAAAAGCCAACTCAAAAAGAACAAATACTAATACAAATTAAAACCAAGTGTAAAGGACAATAGTTATCTATAAACAATACATAAGAGAAAATAAAATGGACCAATACTAATATAAATTAAAATCAGCAACTGCAAACGACAATAGTTATTTAAATTGAATACAAAATTAGTAAATAAAATGACACTAAATACCCCAATTATAACCAATTTTCAGGTTGAACAGGGTAGACCAAGATGGAACGAGAAGAGGCAATAACGGACAGCTGTTAAGTGCCCGCTCTCCACCCATCACATCTTCAAAACAACAAGAAGTTTGTTTATAATCAGCCAGGGCGTTGGCGCAGCTGGCGAGTCCTATTTAGGGCTTTATGCTAGCGGATAGATAATTTTGGTCTTTTTCGGGACTTAGTATCTATCAACGCTGATCGGGTTAGCAGTCAACAGAGTTGACTTTTTTTGGATGGTAAATGCGCTCTGATATAACCACCTAGGTTGAAAGGAACGCGCCTTGCCAGAAGCAGGCAAACACCGACCAAAAAAGCGTCAGTTTAGATCAGTATTGCAAATGACTACGTAGAGTAAACGTACAGCGGACCATGCTGTTTTAGGTTGTGAAGTCCTACAACTTTGTTAGAAGATTGCTAACAGAAACTCAAAGATACTCAAGAACTATCTAGTTAGGTAGAATTGTAACGCCTTCGACATTTTATTACAAGGTATGTAAAATCTCGCTCGATAGACATTACGATTAACTTACAAGATTTCAAAATGAAACTTCTGATTGAAGTACCAGCTTCAGTATATAAATATTTGCAGGAGATCTCAGGAAAGAGATACATTGATGCGGATGTCTTTTATCAAGGTGTATGAATTTACACGAGGAACAAACGTACTGGAAAGTGGTAGACAAACCACCATTTTGTAGATCAAATGAGAATGATTATATGATGCCATTGGATTTTGCTGTTAAACTGTTTAATAAATTGTTGATTGGAAACTACACGCATTACTCCATTGTATAAGTTTGAAGTTTTCCTCTACATCTAAAACTGTTTAATAAATTGTTGATTGGAAACTACACGCATTACTCCATTGTATAAGTTTGAAGTTTTCCTCTACATCTAAAACTGTTTAATAAATTGTTGATTGGAAACTACACGCATTACTCCATTGTATAAGTTTGAAGTTTTCCTCTACATCTAAAACTGAATTGGTGTGACCTGCGATTGAGTAATAAAGAACCTGGGAAAGAAGAAAATCTCCAAGATTGATCATCTCTGGCGGCAAACCAGTAACCACTTGTGAGAAGGTTTAAACAAAAATAAATAATTTACTTCATTTCAACGCAGGGCTCATTTCACAACGAGCACACCTGTCTAACATTCTGCCCTTTCTTTCTCTCGTCTCCCATACTGAATTCATTTATCCTACAAATGCATTTTCAATATTATAAAAAAAAAATAACCAAAATCAATGCAAAAAACAAAGTAGAATCCCAACATTGTAAAGGTATAACAGTTACACACATTTACAGGACTTTATCATAATCAATAATGAACAGGGCAGAATAATCCTTAAAAAATACACATGATATTAGAAAATGATTTGGGAACATAACTAAATTAGGGTGACTTATAATCTGCACTCATGATGTATTTGAAAAGTCTGCGATTGTTTGGATATGGACTAAGCATGTTTTTTAGGTCGTGTGGAAGATTGTTCCACAGATGAGCAGCAGAAAATGCTAAACTTTTCTTGAATAAATCAAGCCTTGTTTTGGGCACGTGTAATATGTTTGAGTATTGGCTGTGTCTTTAGCGGTATTTGAAAATAGGCCACAGGTACGTTGGAGCATTCTGTGATAGGATTTTGTGAATGAATTTGGCTTTGTTGAAGAGGAAGTGCTTTCTTAGAGGTAATATGTTAAGATGTTTATGTAGATCTACTAAGTGTGTTAGGTGTTTGTCAGAAACTAGGCGCACTGCACGTTTTTGTAATGAATGGAGTCTCTTTGCATTGGACATATAAGTTGTTTGAGACATATAAGGTGTGTGATATGTGTGAGACATATAAGGTGTGTGATCTGTGTGATACATATAAAATGTGTGAGACATATAAGGTGTGTTATCTGTGTAAGACATATAAGGTGTGTGATCTGTGTGAGACATATAAGGTGTATGAAACATATAAGGTGTGTGATCTGTGTGAGACATATAAAGTGTGTGAGACATATAAGGTGTGTTATCTGTGTGAGACATATAAGGTGTGTGATCTGTGTGAGATCTACAAGGTGTGTGAGACATGTAAGGTGTGTGATCTGTGTGAGATCTACAAGGTGTGTGAGACATATAAGGTGTGTGATCTGTGTGAGACATAGGGTGTGCAAGACATATGAGGTGTGTGATCTGTGTGAGACATATAAGGTGTGTGAGACATATAAGGTATGGGATCTGTGTGAGGCATATGTGTGTGATCTGTGTGAGACATAAGGCGTGTTGTGTGGTCTGTGAGACATATAAGGTGTGTGAGACATAAGGTGTGAGATCTGTGTGAGACATATAAGGTGTGTGATCTGTGTGACATATGAGGTGTGTGGTCTGTGAGACATATAAGGTGTGTGAGACATATAAGGTATGGGATCTGTGTGAAACATATAAGGTGTGTGATCTGTGTGGGACATATAAGGTTTGTGATCTGTGTGAGACATAAGTTGTGTAATCTGTGTGAGACATATAAGGTGTGTGAGATGTGTGCGATATATATGTTGTGTGATCTGTGTGAGACATATTAGATGTGTATAAGTGTCAGGGGGAAAAAATTCGTTGGTTTGTTCCTGAAATCAACAGAATAAAAATACATCCTCTGAGCATGTCTATTCATCTATTTCCTGGTATCTCTCTTTCAATTATTCCCAATATGCGTGTGTGTGTGTGTGGGTGTGTGTGTGTGTGTGTGTAAACCTACACATAACAGTTTAAATCAGGGGCAGCAACCAGGCTACCACATCCTATCAGTTGGACTTGCTCTCTCCCCTGTCCAGATGTAAATGCGTGGCATCACCAAAATGAAAGCTACTTTGTTCTGAATGATAACACATGACCTATTTAACAAAAACTGCCTTTATTCGTGAATTGTATGAGGGAAAAAAAAACAGAATCTTGTCTCTGAAGTCAAGTCAACATTCAGTCAAATATTATTTTGCTGGAATTTTTCACCGCTTTGTTGATAGAACTGCAAGAAGAAGCATGTCCAGCAGAAATAAAAGTGGCATTGTTTGAAATAGTGTGAAAGTTTCTGCCTGATGGTGTCTTTGTACTGAGTGCATGTGAGCACATAAGAACTTGGTGTCATGTGTTATTGACCAAACATTAACAAAATAGAGGATAAAAGTGGCTGTCAAAGCTTCTCACTGTAAATGAAAGATTCATTTAAATGTATTTTTAACTAAACTGTTTCTAGTGACTTTTGTGGATTAGTATTTTTTTTTTAAATTTGTGTCTGTGCCATCCTACTCCCCGCACCTCCCGCCCTCCACCCCCAGATGAGCATAAAATTGCATGTATGCACCATATTCCAAATTGCACATACCTTGAAACCTGGAAACAGACATGATTTTTATCAATGCAAACCTTTAGAGAGTTAAGTGTCTTCAAGTAGATTCTTGCAGCTCCTGGGTTGCCAACTTCTGGTTTAAATAAATAACAAACAAGAGACACACATTGACAGACAGACACACATTGACAGACAGAGAAACGATACAGCTGATAACTTCCAGTTTTTCTTGCTCGTGTGGTGTCATTAAGTAACATTGTGTTTTTTTAATATTCTGAGTGATATACATTTTAAAAATGAGAGCTACAAGTTGGTAATCCTCAATCCGATAAGCTCGGGAACGGCTGTGTTCCGGTTTTAGGATTTCGCCCAGAGTAGTCTAGAAATCGCTCCAAAATTCGCCCATAAAACCCAAGTCACCAAAAATAGCCCAAGTTGCCAAAAAATGGTTTCAAACATTGCTAAACGTCAGCTGAAAAAACTTTAGATTTTCAGAATATTTCATTTTTCGGATGTTCGGATTCTGGGTTACCGACCTGAGAGTTTTAGAGAAAGAAAGAGAGACAAAGTGAGAAAGAATGAGGGAGACAGTAGGAAGGTTTAGTAATTGACTGACCCTGTTTGCTGTTCCTGTTGTGTCATTAGTAACAGTACCAGTGTTGCAAACGTAACCAAGGTCTAAAGTTCCAATGTCAGAATAGGCTCCTCCCGCTTGTCTGTCAAGTAAACACTTGAATGAAAACATTTAAGACCTGACATTCATTTGTGTGTGTTCATAAGGGTGAGTGTATGTGTATTGCTTAACATTATTGTAATAACTACATCACTAACGATCATGGCAAAACATTCTTCATTTGAATAAAACATGGTATCATCTTGATGCAGCCATTATCCCTTGTCTTCATGCTGGCTAAATCTAACGAGTGTCATGTTCAGATCTCCATCAGAACTAGAGCTGAGGAGAAGATGATATGAGGATGGTTGACTCTACCAGTCTATGACTCTACTAGTCTTTGACTCTACTAGTCTTTGACTCTACTAGTCTTTGACTCTAAATAGAGTTTAATCTGTAAAGCAGTAGGAGACTTGGAACCAGAGTTTTCCTTTTCCCAGATGAGATGCTGCCCTAAGCTAAATAGTCTCATTCACCTGATTACAAGATTTGCCATTCTCTGTTAGTTTAAATGCATCTTTCCCAGACAAGGCCAACAGTTGGAACGTTCTTGTCAGAGGCTATTTAAAATACATGCCTTAGTAGTACTTATCAGAACTGAGGCTTTATCCTCAAACCAACCCCCAGCTATGACTGTATTTAAGATCCAAATTAGATCATTAGAGTATTATCTAATTTAACCAGATGTGTCCTCATCAAATATAACCAAGATCCTCATCATCTGAAATAACCATTTTCATCATTATATAAAGTAACTGATACACATATTATATAATGTAAACAATTTCTCTTTTTCTAATTTAAAAACAGATTCATCATCATTATCTAACATTTCAACTCCTTATCACCTCACATAACCATATGTATCTTATCACCTCACATAACCATATGTATCTTATCACCTCACATAACCATATGTATCTTATCACCTCACATAACCATATGTATCTTATCAAATGTGTACAGTCTCGTCTTCTGATACAAACATTATCATCATATAATAGAAATGTATTCTCATCATTTAACATCAGTAACTGTGTGTCACTTTATAGGAACATTTTATAATCATCTAACATTATCAGCTTTACTATCTACATGCGTCATTTAGTAACATAACAGACTTTCTCATCATCTAACTCAAACAATTTTGAATCTTTTAAAAAAAAACTTCTTCATCATCTAAAACAAACAATTCCTCATCTTTTAAAGTTTAGATTTCCTCATCATCTATCACAAACAATACCTCATCTTTTAAAGTTTAGATTTCCTCATCATCTAACACAAACAATTCCTCATCATTTAAAGGTTAGACCAAGCCAAACTAGTCTATGACATTCAGGAAAACAAGAACAATTCTTGAGCACAATTAAAACTTTGTACCATACAAGCCTAAGTGCAGTCACAACAATGACTAGGAAATGTCTGGGGTCAGCTCAGAATGTGACAGGTCATGTATGGGGTCAGCTCAGAATGTGACAGGTCATGTCTGGGGTCAGCTCAGAATGTGACAGTTTATGTCTGGGGTCAGTTCAGAATGGGACAGGTCATGTCTGGGGTCAGCTCAGAATGTGACAGGTTATGTCTGGGGTCAGCTCAGAATGTGACAGGTTATGTCTGGGGTCAGCTAAGAATATGACAGGTTATGTCTGGGGTCAGCTCAGAATATGACAGGTTATGTCTGGGGTCAGCTCAGAATCTAACATGTGATGTCTGGGGTCAGCTCAGAATGTGACAGGTCATGTCTGGGGTCAGCTCAGAATGTGACAGGTCATGTATGGGGTCAGCTCAGAATGTAACAGGTTATGTCTGGGGTCAGAATGTGACAGGTTATGTCTGGGGTCAGCTCAGAATATGACAGGTTATGTCTGGGGTCAGCACAGAATGTGACAGGTTATGTCTGGGGTCAGCTCAGAATGTGACAGGTTATGTCTGGGGTCAGCTCAGAATCTGACAGGTGATGTCTGGGGTCAGCTCAGAATGTGACAGGTCATGTATGGGGTCAGCTTAAAATGTGACAGGTCATGTCTGGGGTCAGCTCAGAATCTGACGGGTCATGTCTGGGGTCAGCTCAGAATGTGACAGGTACCATACTGACATGGATATAAGCACAATGATTTGTATAAGTTCACCTGGGCTCGTATGTCACCTTGGTCTGGCCAAACTTGACGCAGGGCAAGTTGTCACCAGCATCCAGTAAGCCAATATACAGAATCTCCATGAAGTCAGCAACATTTGTGGGTGTAGTGACAGTGACCGTCAACTGACTGTCAACATCAAAACATTAATAAAAGTAACTGGAACATTCTTGATGCATCTTGATGCATATTTGGTTTTCTCTTTATCATCAGTTATTTGACTGTGTTCTCAGATATTCATTACTATTTTTATTCCTCATTCATTATTCAAACAAACATCAAACTAATGTTACAGTTTTTACATTACTTGCCCTTTTAAGACCATAATAGCAATAATGAAACATGAGGTGTGTTAAATGTAAAAATAAAAGTGAAATAACAGCCAGAACAAATCAACATCTGGGAAGGGTGCTCATTTGGTCAAATAGCCTGGACTATGTCTCACTTACAGCATGCAACACTGTCACTTGATGTTATCAGACCAACATTTCTGGGGTGTCTGTTACTTCTCTGTTATGTAGTGTGTAGTTAACTTCTCAGACTGTTTATAATCTGTTATGGGTTCTAATATAAGGTTCTGGGGTTCTAATATAAGGTTCTGGGGTTCTAATATAAGGTAATGGGGTTCTTCTTCTTCTTCTTTCGTTCGCTTGAACTATATTGTCTATATCTGCAATGTTGTTTCTTGTATAAACTTCACTGTCTTTTGTAGTTCATACAGAGGTCCATATAGTTTTGCTTCCAGTGTTGTTTCTCTGGGCCAGTGGGTTTGCCTCAATATATCATATTCGGGGCAATCTTGAAGTACGTGCTCCGCAGTCTGGGGTGCCTGTCCACATGGCTGAATTGCCAATCTTGAATTTTGTATACATGTGGCTGCGGAGGCGGTTGTGTCCTGTTCTGAGGCGCAGAATGACTATTTGTTCTGATCTGTTCATAGCTTGGTAGTCATCCTGCGTTGATGTTGGTGGCTTTCTGATAGATTTGATCATCTTTTTCTTCTGATGGTATGTAACTGGTACATCCGGTTGCTCCTCTGCAGCACCTTCTTTAGCCAGTCCGTCTGCTCTCTCGTTTCCTGGTATTCCACAATGAGACGGTATCCACTGCATGGCGACCCTGCGCTGGTTGCACAGTTCAGAAAGTAGGGCTTGTATGCCTGGCAATTTTCTGGACTGAAGTGCTTGGAGTGCTGATCTTGCATCTGTCAGGAATACTACAGGCTGTGGACCAAGATTGGTGTTCAGTAGTTTCTCAGTTGCCACATTGATTGCCTGGATTTCTGCATCATAGTTGTTACAGAATTTCTCCGTTGGTACTCTGACCGTTGTCGTAGATTTATGATAGGAGAATTAAGACTAGGGTTGGTCCCTTCTGAATAGGTTGGAATGAGTGATAGATACAGTGAGAGCTGGGGAAAAAAACACAATAGAATTTCCCCACGTGAGATGATAGGATGTGATATAGAGGCTGTCTTTGAGAATCGAGATAATCTTCTCTCTCTCACCTATCTTCTACGACCGCTTTTAAAGGCGTCAGACAGTCTAAACACAGATATATATATATATATATATATATATATATATATATATATATATATATATATATATATATATATATATATATATATATCTATCTACTCACGGGCACGCACATACACGTGACGACAGGTAAACACACAGACGTGGGAAAACTATAACAATGATATACAGATAATTGGGATCGAGCTGACCAACGCACTGATTTTTTTTGTTCAAGAGAGATATTTTAATTATCATATCAAAATTTCTCACAACACCAAAAATTACATCAAGGAAAAACATATACAAATAGTCATAAAATTTAAGAAAATGCTACAAGGATGATAGCCCGTTAGAATCTTACTCTAGGTTTAGCCCACAGCCCCGTTAAGAGAACAGATGATGGCCCAAAGAGTTATAGATACGTAGGGTTGAGGCTAAGAGGTTTCTTTCTTTCTCGTAAATGTATGGACAGAGTTGAATAATCTGATTTAGCCTAAGAAAAAAAGAGAAACTCTAGCCTTTGTAACAAATTCTGCAGATTAAAAAAAAGTTAAGACAGCAAATGGGTGACAATAATACCCCGGTAAAACAACACTCTGACCTGTGTACCCTCATTCATTCAGCCATGGCCTTGCTCTCACATACATATACTCACAACTTTGCTCGTTGCCTCTGGGAACATAATAATTCTAGGACCTTCACACAGACCCGAAAAATGCAGTCAGCGACCAAGAAATCCCCAGTTCCAAAAGACGTACTAAACTCTCAGGGAACGATTCCTTGGGTGTTCTAATTTTTCGAATGTCTGATTAAGTCACATAAAATATTGTTCAGGCACGAAAGTTAGCAGAGCACAATGTCATTAGCTTTGGTTTCTAGAATTTAAGGAATGTCAGATCGGTGTCTACTTTCAGGAAGTTACTATATTTGGTCACCACAGTACTAGTCAAAACTCTGTCGGAATGTTTCTGATCTTTGCTTGCCACAACGGGCTGAATTGTACTGAAGAGTTATTCTGGAAGAATTAATTCTGGCGCGAAGGCCTCTTACTTCATTTAACTGTTACAGTTCAGGTAATGAAAGTGATTTGTTTCTTCCCAAATAATGTCACGTACTAGAACGCTGGTAAAGTTGGGTACCACCGTTTCACTATATAAAAGAAAGAACACATATCAAATAATTTTACAATATGTACCCACTATAACTTACATTATTAAACCGCAAGTGTACTGCTTGACTTATCATTTAAATTTTCCGGTGAAATAAGTTATAAAATCAATCATCATGAATTCAGGAATATCTGCGTATTCCGTCACTATTCACTGATGTCGCATCTAGCATTTATAAGTTTAGTTTTTAAAATATATTCTCTCGTCTGATTTATTTAGAAGTTAAATTAAATTTCTTTATTAGCCGACTGAATTTAAGGTTTAATGCTAGAAATATAATTTCTTCTGCTTTCCACTGAAACGCGTCACTAGAAAATAATACAGACTATATAGATTAAGCACTCTGTTCCAAAGAACTAGTTTAAAATGAAATCGGCGATTTAACACTTAATCACTTCACAAAATTCTAGAGAACTACTATATAATATTTACCTCAAACACAGCACTACAGGATATCGCACAATTAAGAATTTTACGCTTATATTTATGGAAGTCTAGAAGTTCGACAAATTGTCGCCACAAACTAAGAAACTTCGCTTATACAGCTCTACTCTTCGCGAACCACCTGTCTACTGCGAATTATTGAGACAAGAATGAAAATAAAGTTTCAACTCGGGCCAATATCTTAAAATCAGACAAAGGGCCTCAACTTATTTCGCCAAGCGAAATTATCTCCCCTACTCCCAACATTTACGTCAGCTTAACGCGTGACGTAACTGCCACCAGTGACCGAGAAATGCGCGTGACAGTTGCAAATCTCAGACAACCGTCTACAACTGCGTCGTACAGATGCCGGGTTTGACACCTTAAGCTAGTGACAGGTGAAAAAAAATGGTAGACCAAAAGTCTGCTCTATGTCCAGCGAAACGAATTTCTCACACCCCAGGCCCAGAAATCTGGTCGGGCCGCGCTCTGACCGGGGAAACTGCAGACGTATGTCTGGCGAGAACCGTATATTCACAGCTATCTGCGCGACTGACATCTGATGCAATAAGGTTATTAGTCAGTATGAGAAAGAAAAACGATGATGGGAAAGAAATATATTTTTCGCAACGAGTGATGCGAAAAAATACAGGAAAAACAAGTACGGAAAGATAATAAAATAAAAGGATGCGGGTGAGAGAATAGGAAGAAGATGTAGGCAATTTAATGATCAAAACCCACGTGACAACTGTATCCCTAGTGTTGTTTGGGTATTCTATGTACACCCCTGCTCCTCCATTCTTTACTGCATTTTGTGCTGATCCGTCCGTATATACTCGGACCCAGAGGTCCTGTGGGTATTCATCATCCAGGAAACTGAGAGTGACTGTCCTACGTTGCACGCTGTTCTGTTCATCCCTGTCGAATATTCCTTTCACTTTTGTGTGGATGTGTACTGGTAGTCCTTGCTCCTCTCTCCAAGGGGTTTGTTCTGGCACAGACTTTAGGGGGCTGTTAACTTCAGGCAGGTCTGAGGTTTGTCTACGAAATCGTTTGGCCTGGTGGATAAAGCTGCTTCTTTTCAGTCGCCCCATTGCTAGGTTTTGGAATCTGTCCTTCATTGGATGGCTCGGCATACAGAGGAAATTTTCTGCCTGTGTTAGCACTTTCGTGTCTCTGCGTTCTCTCAGTGCTTGTATCCTCCCCATTTTCTCCATCTCCACTAAAGGCGTTGATTTCATTGCCCCCGTGATGACCCTAAGCGCCTGGTTTTGCACCTTATCTAGCTCTTGTAATGTGGTGTTTGATGCTGGACACCACGCAGCTGACCCATATTCCAGGTGTGGTCGTATGCCCTGCTGGTAAACTTTACTAAGTATTTTCCCGCTGGCTCCCCATGTGGTTCCACTTAGTTTTCTCAGGATGGCTAACTTCCTCCTGGCCTTTGTTGCTGCCTTGTTGATGTGCTGCTTCCATGTCAGCTTATCATCGAATGTAATTCCGTTGTCTGTGTTGATGCTGACACACCATCTATTTGCCCATGAGGTTAAGGCATCTATAGCTCTTTGTAGCAGTTTGGTGGCCACTGTTGCATGCTCATCTGTGCACCATATTACCAGGTCATCAGCGTACATTGCCACTTTCATTCCATGTGGTAGTTCAGCAACCAGGTCGTTCATGTAGACTAGGAAAAGTGTGGGGGACAGAACCCCTCCCTGGGGGACGCCATGACGCAGTAGAATTTTCTTACTCTTGAGGCCATCTAGTTGTACTCGGGCTCTTCTGTTATGCAAGTATGCTTTCACCCATTTGTACATCTTACCATTCACTCTACAATTTCTCAGTTTCTTCAGAAGCCCTTCTTTCCAAACCTTGTCAAATGCTTTCCTTAGATCTATCCATGCTGCTAGTACCAGTTTCTTATCTTCGAACGCATCCTCAATCTCTTGGGAAAGGTAAGTTGCCTGATCTTCGGTGGAATAACACTGCCTAAAGCCCGCCTGCTGTGGTACAAGAAGGTTTTCACTTTCAAGGTACCACTGTAGCCTGAGGTTGATGATACGTTCCATTGTTTTGCAGAGGCAGCTTGTAAGGCTGATTGGTCTGTAGCTGGAGGCAGTGGAACTGTCTTTTCCTGGGTTTAGGAGTGGTATCATGATTGCTTCCCTCCAGGTCTGTGGAACTCCGCCTGAGTTCCAACAGATATTGAAGATCTGCAGCAGCTTTGTTTTTGCTGCGGTTCCCAAGTTCTTAATCATTTCATTGGATACTCCATCAACTCCTGGCGACTTTCTCATTTTCAATTTGGATATTGCAAGCTCCAGTTCTCTGAATGTAATTGTTGCCTCCATAACTTCAGGTATGGTTCCATCTCGTCCTGTGTATTGTTGTTTCTCACGAGTCTCCTGTTGCTTCTCTGGGCTAACTTCGATGTTGTTGTCTTTAGCAAAGGAGTCTGCAAAGTGATCAGCTGCCTGTTTTCCCATGAGGATGTTTCCATCTTTGTACAGAGCAATCCTTGAGTTTCTCCCTGTGGCCCTTTGAAATTTAGCCTTAGCTTGCTGGTAGTTATTGTGGTGTTCTTGGCATGGACTGGTCTCTGCCTGCTTTCGAGATGTTTCCACGTCGTTGTGCAGCTGCTCTAGTTCACTATTCCAATATGGTTTGTAGTGCTTACGAGCCCCTCTAGGTATTGTTTCACGAGCAGCCTGTAATATGCATCTGCTGAATTCATCGACTAGCTTATTGATGTCTTTGTCTACAGTCAGATCTCTAGGCAGTATACTGGTATGATGCTGGTACATTGTCCAGTCTGCCTTCTTGTAGTTCCACCTAGAGAGAGTGCTGCTCTCCTTGACAAGTTCATTTTCCACAATTAGGAAGACTGGCCGGTGGTCGCTGCCTCCAAGTTGTTCCCTACAACGCGTGTGGTGTTCCACTCCAGGCCGGGTGAGTGGAATGCCAGGTCTGGTGTAGAGGTGGTGTGCCATGATCTCGAGTAGAAGGTTGGTGGGTCGATTGGCTGGTTAATCAGGATAAGCCCATTGTCATCCTGCCAGTTTTCAAGCTCCTCACCTCTCCTGTCCATGTGATCATAGCCCCAGCTCTGTGAGTGGCTGTTGAAGTCTCCGCATACAATCAGTCTTTCTTTTGCTGGGATTGTATCTAGTGCCAGTGGGCGGTCACTCGGACAGTAGTAGTTGAGCAGGTGGAATTCTGAACTTTCTGTCCTGAGATGAAGCATCTGGTATTCCGCCCACTCCATATATGTTTCAAGCTGACATGCACTGATGTTATTCCTCACGAGTGTCAGTATTCCACCCTTTCGCCTGTCTATTCGGTCAGATCGGTAGCACTGGTAGCCTCTGATTTTGAAGGCTATGTCCTTGTTGAGGTGGGTTTCTTGCAAGCAACATACATTTACTTGCTCTTCATTCAAGATATTTTCGAGCTCTAATTTTTTGCTGTAGCCGTCTTTTTTACTATTGACGCCTTCAGCATTCCAGTGCATTATTTTAAATGGTCTTTTCTTTGCTTGGCCAGTAGCTCTATTCTCATGCCCCCTGGCTCCACGGGGCAATTGAGAAGGACCCCCAGTAGTAGGGGTTGGGCCCTTCCGAGGCAGAGGGCCCGGCACTGCACCTGCCTGGGTGTCCGTCATAGGGCGAGCGCCATAACGTTTTGCAGATATAGGCATACTTCCATAGCGCATGTGCGTGGCATCCTGATTGCTGTGGTGCGCCTCTTGGGTGGTTGCCTCCGTCTTCAGCACCTTGACTTGCTAGGGCAGACTGTGGTCTTGCTCGAGTGTAGGAGGGCCTGGCCAGTCTTGGTTTTTCAGCCGCTGATGGCTGTACTTGAGCCCCATCTCCACGTCAAGGAGCTGGCCTCGATGGGGAATGGGGTTCTAATATAAGGTTATGGGATTCTAATATAAGGTTATAGGGTTCTAATATAAGGTTATGGGGTTCTAATATAAGGTTATGCACGCTGGTAACCCCACGATGTCAAACAAATTGTTGCAGAACTGCTATATCAAAGGAACAGCTGTGGCAAAGGCTTTCTGCATAAGGTTCAACTGTAGTTGCTGACCCAAGCACACTAAGCAGCATACATGAAGAACAAAAGAAGAGTGGAAGAAGAATTCCAATGTTGAGTAGAGCTAATATTATCATGCAGAAATGAACTGTGATCAATGAATAAACAAGCAGACGACTGGTGGCCACCGAGATGTGATTTTACAGACTAACTTAATGAACAACTCAGTAGAGCCTAACAATGTGTCCTGATTAAGTGCTCAAAAGAATTTCACTGCACAGGTTAAACAGAGAACGTCTACCACAATTAATTATTACATTTGTTGACTTAATTACTAGTACATTTGTTGAATTAATTACTAGTACATTTGTTGAATTAATTGTTGTGTATATTCAGAAGCAAATGTAAGATTTCTAGTGCTGCCTGAGTGTAAGATCTCTAGTGCTGCCTCAGTGTAAGATCTCTAGTGCTGCCTCAGTGTAATCTCTAGTGCTGCCTCAGTGTAAGATCTGCTACAAAAATTGTGCCTGAAGGGGCATGACCAGATGACAAGGGCACTTAAAAGACTTGGTAAAATTGCAGCAAAAGCATCCAACACTGGCTTTGAAGGAACTGTCATGGGTTGTCACAACTGGCTTTGAAGGAACTGTCATGGGTTGTCACAACTGGCTTTGAAGGAACTGTCATGGGTTGTCACAACTGGCTTTGAAGGAACTGTCATGGGTTGTCACAACTGGCTTTGAAGGAACTGTCATGGGTTGTCACAACTGGCTTTGAAGGAACTGTCATGGGTTGTCACAACTGCCTTTGAAGGAACTGTCATGGGTTGTCACAACTGGCTTTGAAGGAACTGTCATGGGTTGTCACAACTGGCTTTGAAGGAACTGCGATGGGTTGTGAATAACAGGATAGTAATTTATATGCAGCAAAATTTTCACTTTCACAGCTGCCTCATGTTGGTAGAATGGATAACACCTGGAGTGAATTTGGAAGTTGTAACCACAATGAAGTGGATTCAATTCCCATGCAGACAAAACTATCAACATAAAGCTGACACATGAGAGTCATGACTAAAGTCATGAGTCATCTTTTAAAGTGTAAAGTAGATTAAAAGGCTGAAACACTTGTCAGATGGAAAATAAACTTCGGATGATCAGATTACCTTTGTTATAGCAGCTGTATTGAGTTTCTTATCATTATTTATACATAATTTTGTGAGGCTATTTCTATAACTTGTGTTTATTATTATTCCTTGTCTTTCCATGTTGAAGACAGAACTACAGCTGATGCTTGTCCTTGTCAGGTGCTGGCAACCTCAACAGCTACAGAAACCACCGCTTCAAGACCCACATAAAGTGTTTGAGCACAGACACTTACTGCAAGGATGTACCCTGCTCACAAGCACTTCAAGACCCACATAAAATGTTTGAGCACAGACACTTACTGCAAGGATGTACCCTGCTCACAAGCACTTCAAGACCCACATAAAATGTTTGAGCACAGACACTTACTGCAAGGATGTACCCTGCTCACAAGCATGAACGGATGATTTATGATGATATACCTTGTATACTTGTGATTCCACTCATTCTACACTATGCCAAGCCACACCACCACACACTACACCAAACCACCACACCACAGTAACCAAGCCACACCACACTACACCAAGCCACACCACAGTAACCAAGACACACCACCCCACACTACACCAAGCCACACCACACCACAGTAACAAGCCACACCAAACTACACCAAGCCACACCACCCCACACTACATCAAGCCACCACCCCACAGTAACCAAGCCACACCACACCACACTAGACCAAGCCACCACACCACACTAGACCAAGCCACCACACCACAGTAACCAAGCCACACCACACCACACCAAGCCACACCACAGTAACCAAGACACACCACCCCACACTACACCAAGCCACCCCACCCCACACTACACCAAGCCCCACCACCCCACACTACACCAAGCCACCACCCCACAGTACACCAAGTCACACCACACCATAGTAACTAAGCCACACCACACTACACCAAGTCACACCACACTACAGTTACTAAGCCACACCATCCCACACTACACCACAGTAACAAGCCACACCAAACTACACCAAGCCACACCACAGTAACCAAGCCACACCACCCTACAGTACATCAAGCCACACCACCCCCCACTACACCAAGCCACATCACCCCACACTACACCAAGCCACACCACCCCACACTACACCAAGCCACACCACCCCACACTACATCAAGCCACACCACACTACACCAAGCCACACCACACTACCCCAGACTACACCAAGCCACACCACACCACAGTACACCAAGCCACACCACACTACACCAAGCCACACCACCCCACACTACACCAAGCCACACCACCCCACACTACACCAAGCCACACCACACCACAGTACACCAAGCCACACTACACCACGCCACACATTCCAATTTAGGTGAAAAATAACTGCACACATCATCAAACATGAAGTAACTTCCGTCATACGCAAGAAAGTGGGGGGGGGGGGCGGCGGCCAGTTCCATCTTAGGCTTATGGCTGACAGGGGATTGTGATTGGATTCATCCTACCCCTATCCCTACTTTTGGTGGATGCTGATGGCATCTCTTTGATTTATATCAAAGAAAATAACAAATGGTTGGCTGCCAGTCACATCTGGTCTGTCTCAATGTTACCTGGTCTATTCCCATGACTCCATCAGTCATACCTCCATAAAAAATTTGCAGTATTTCATACCCCACACACAAACTTGCAATATCTTACACCCTACACACAAACTTGCAGTATGTCATATCTCCATGTAAAAACGTACACTCATACCATTTGTAATTAGCTTGTTGATGTCAATTTAACAGCAGTCTTTACCTATAGTGATAATGTAAGACGTTGTCAATTAATGGTCATACATTCACTGGAATCAGCAATAAAATTACCTGGTAGTATTAAATGCTGTGTCCACACTAATTACAATCCTTTTACTCTCTGACTTGACAATGGTATCACCTTTTTCTCCGTTCACAAGCATATCCTGACCAGTAATGGAGGCCACACTCATTGCTCCACTGATGGCCGCGCTGGCAAGCTGATGGTGAAACATAACACATGATTACTGAATAATCATTACCAAAATTATTACCATTATTATTTAGATTAACTATTGTTACATCACATGGTCAGATGAAGACCACTGAATTGTACGTATTACCATTTTTTTTCCTCACTGTAGTAAATCAGCTGATAAGAGTCTGAATATTTTAATACTCTACACACAGACCAAACCAACAAATTAAAAAATAAAAATCTACGTAAAAATAACCAATATCAAATAGAGGACACAGCACTTGCCATCCTTCTGCATGTGCTCATTTTCTTTATATGCTTTTATATTATCTTTATTTTATGTTTGGGTTTCCTTTCATCTCCTCGTAGACAAATTTACAGGCTTTCATGGGACAAGGGGACATGGGACAAAAATATTTGCTATGGACAACTGGCACATGATAAAGGAACATTTAGGTGACCGCTTATGAGGTTCAAAGATGTGTAGAAGACAGACATGAAGGCACTGGACATAAATGGGAGTATGAAGCTGCCATTCCTAGCAAGTGGCGATACACCCTATGGCGTCACTTCAGATTGGGCAAAAGAAGCTCTCGCAACAGGCAGAAGCTCTCGCAACAACAAGCAGAAACTCTCGCAACAACAAGCAGAAACTCGCAACAAGCAGAAGCTCTCGCAACAACAAGCAGAAGCTCTCGCAACAAGCAGAAGCTCTCGCAACAACAAGCAGAAGCTCTCTCAACAACAAGCAGAAGCTCTCTCAACAACAAGCAGAAGCTCTCGCAACAACAAGCAGAAGCTCTTGCAACAACAAGCAGAAACTCTCGCAACAACAAGCAGAAACTCTCGCAACAACAAGCAGAAACTCTCGCAACAACAAGCAGAAACTCTCGCAACAACAAGCAGAAACTCTCGCAACAACAAGCAGAAACTCTCGCAACAACAAGCAGAAACTCTCGCAACAACAAGCAGAAACTCTCGCAACAACAAGCAGAAGCTCTCGCAACAACAAGCAGAAACTCTCGCAACAACAAGCAGAAACTCTCGCAACAACAAGCAGAAACTCTCGCAACAACAAGCAGAAACTCTCGCAACAACAAGCAGAAGCTCTCGCAACAACAAGCAGAAACTCTCGCAACAACAAGCAGAAGCTCTCGCAACAACAAGCAGAAACTCTTGCAACCACAAGCAGAAACTCTCGCAACAACAAGAAGAAACTCTCGCAACAACAAGCAGAAACTCTCGCAAGAAGCAGAAGCTCTTGCAACAACAAGCAGAAACTCTCGCAACAACAAGCAGAAACTCTCGCAACAACAAGCAGAAGCTCTCGCAACAAGCAGAAGCTCTCGCAACAACAAGCAGAAACTCTCGCAACAACAAGCAGAAACTCTCGCAACAACAAGCAGAAACTCTCGCAACAACAAGTTGAAACTCTCGCAACAACAAGCAGAAGCTCTCGCAACAACAAGCAGAAACTCTCGCAACAACAAGCAGAAACTCTCGCAACAACAAGCAGAAACTCTCGCAACAACAAGCAGAAACTCTCGCAACAACAAGCAGAAGCTCTCGCAACAACAAGCAGAAACTTTCGCAACAACAAGCAGAAGCTCTCGCAACAACAAGCAGAAACTCTTGCAACCACAAGCAGAAACTCTCGCAACAACAAGAAGAAACTCTCGCAACAACAAGCAGAAACTCTCGCAACAACAAGCAGAAACTCTCGCAACAACAAGCAGAAGCTCTCGCAACAACAAGCAGAAACTCTTGCAACCACAAGCAGAAACTCTCGCAACAACAAGCAGAAACTCTCGCAACAACAAGCAGAAACTCTCGCAAGAAGCAGAAGCTCTTGCAACAACAAGCAGAAACTCTCGCAACAACAAGCAGAAACTCTCGCAACAACAAGCAGAAGCTCTCGCAACAACAAGCAGAAGCTCTTGCAACAACAAGCAGAAACTCTCGCAACAACAAGCAGAAACTCGCAACAAGCAGAAGCTCTCGCAACAACAAGCAGAAGCTCTCGCAACAAGCAGAAGCTCTCGCAACAACAAGCAGAAGCTCTCTCAACAACAAGCAGAAGCTCTCTCAACAACAAGCAGAAGCTCTCGCAACAACAAGCAGAAGCTCTTGCAACAACAAGCAGAAACTCGCAACAAGCAGAAGCTCTCGCAACAACAAGCAGAAGCTCTCGCAACAAGCAGAAGCTCTCGCAACAACAAGCAGAAACTCTCGCAACAACAAGCAGAAACTCTCGCAACAACAAGCAGAAACTCTCGCAACAACAAGCAGAAACTCTCGCAACAACAAGCAGAAGCTCTCGCAACAACAAGCAGAAACTCTCGCAACAACAAGCAGAAACTCTCGCAACAACAAGCAGAAACTCTCGCAACAACAAGCAGAAACTCTCGCAACAACAAGCAGAAGCTCTCGCAACAACAAGCAGAAACTCTCGCAACAACAAGCAGAAGCTCTCGCAACAACAAGCAGAAACTCTTGCAACCACAAGCAGAAACTCTCGCAACAACAAGAAGAAACTCTCGCAACAACAAGCAGAAACTCTCGCAAGAAGCAGAAGCTCTTGCAACAACAAGCAGAAACTCTCGCAACAACAAGCAGAAACTCTCGCAACAACAAGCAGAAGCTCTCGCAACAAGCAGAAGCTCTCGCAACAACAAGCAGAAACTCTCGCAACAACAAGCAGAAACTCTCGCAACAACAAGCAGAAACTCTCGCAACAACAAGTTGAAACTCTCGCAACAACAAGCAGAAGCTCTCGCAACAACAAGCAGAAACTCTCGCAACAACAAGCAGAAACTCTCGCAACAACAAGCAGAAACTCTCGCAACAACAAGCAGAAACTCTCGCAACAACAAGCAGAAGCTCTCGCAACAACAAGCAGAAACTCTCGCAACAACAAGCAGAAGCTCTCGCAACAACAAGCAGAAACTCTTGCAACCACAAGCAGAAACTCTCGCAACAACAAGAAGAAACTCTCGCAACAACAAGCAGAAACTCTCGCAAGAAGCAGAAGCTCTTGCAACAACAAGCAGAAACTCTCGCAACAACAAGCAGAAACTCTCGCAAGAAGCAGAAGCTCTCACAACAACAAGCAGAAACTCTCGCAACAACAAGCAGAAACTCTCGCAACAACAAGCAGAAACTCTCGCAACAACAAGTTGAAACTCTCGAAACAACAAGCAGAAGCTCTCGCAACAACAAGCAGAAGCTCTCGCAACAACAAGCAGAAACTCTCGCAACAACAAGCAGAAGTTCTTGCAACAACAAGCAGAAACTCTCGCAACAACAAGCAGAAACTCTCGCAACAACAAGCAGAAACTCTCGCAACAACAAGCAGAAACTCTCGCAACAACAAGCAGAAGCTCTCGCAACAACAAGCAGAAACTCTCGCAACAACAAGCAGAAACTCTCGCAACAACAAGCAGAAACTCTCGCAACAACAAGCAGAAGTTCTTGCAACAACAAGCAGAAACTCTCGCAACAACAAGCAGAAACTCTCGCAACAACAAGCAGAAACTCTCGCAACAACAAGTTGAAACTCTCGCAACAACAAGCAGAAGCTCTCGCAACAACAAGCTGAAACTCTCGCAACAACAAGCAGAAACTCTCGCAACAACAAGCAGAAACTCTCGCAACAACAAGCAGAAACTCTCGCAACAACAAGCAGAAGCTCTCGCAACAACAAGCAGAAACTCTCGCAACAACAAGCAGAAGCTCTCGCAACAACAAGCAGAAACTCTCGCAACAACAAGCAGAAGCTCTCGCAACAACAAGCAGAAACTCTCGCAACAACAAGCAGAACCTCTCGCAACAACAAGCAGAAACTCTCGCAACAACAAGCAGAAGAGAAAAGAACATGATGAAAGGAACACAAGACCAAAAAAAAAAAACAGCTGAGGGGTGTCACCTCAGGGAAACATTCCCATTGTTCAGGGGTTGTCAACCCAGGAGCTTTTGAGATCTACTTTAGTAACACTGAGCCCTCTATAGATCTACACTGAAAACGGGAAGGAAGTGGAGAGTGGAAGAAGCTGTTGATGCTGCTGAAGAGTCACTCAAACTGAGAGAGGTAATCGGATACACATAAACGAATAGACGGGGATTTGGGCATGGTGACATCCGCTGGTGGTCCAAGGCATCAAGCAGGGAGCGCAGAGACATGGTAGTTCAGGAGATACGAGGAGCTGAGAATGATAAGAGGTTGCAAAAAGCAGTGCAGCAGGTCCAACAAGGCCAATGGACCACATGGGAAGGAGCTTGTTACGTGCAGTTTTCATAACTGATAATGTAGTCGGTCTGTATACTTGTTGTGTTTGAAAAATATTTTGAATAAGATTTTTGAGTCTAATGTATTTTTCGTTAGAACCATAATCTAAGGGCGAATACTCATTTTTTGCTTTGAGGGAAAGTAAATATGTAGTTACTCCTCTTAAAAGGTTATACCAGCTGACTGCTTATGTCCAAACTAGAGAGGGTTTTGAAAAAGATTTCCGGTGCGGGAGGCCGTTTTTGTTGAACTGGGTCTGTCAGACGAAATGTCTGGTTACGTCTCTGCATTGCCTCTGGGGATGGAAACTCTTCCACTGTTATTGAAAGTCCCCTGTGTTATTTCTGTTCGTCAGGAAGACGGCAGTTGCTTCTAAGTTGTGTTAGGAATTCGAAGCAAGGTAATAAACGAAACTTTCACACTTCCTTTGTAAGGATCATATTTTGAGTCAACCGGTGACGAGAGCTCACGAATGGTTGGAAGGCAGAGTATTCTACTTGTTATGCTCGTTGGAGCCATCTAAGACCGTTAGGTTTAGATCTACACACAGAGACCCAGGAGAATAGATGTCATTCTAAAACCCGCATGATTAGCGGTATATATTTTGAACTTAGACACTTATGTCTACAGATGAGGAATCCACAGTGTTTACTGTTTTATAGAGGCCTAATATATATAATTATCTGGAGTGGAAGACCAGATGAATTATCAGTTATTGCTATTATAACTTTGAAAGTGAAAACTCGCCTGATGTACGAGGGAGTTATATAAGACTATCTTCGAAAGGACAGCCTATCTTTGATACGTCCGATTAGAGGGATGGACTATGCTATTTTCGTCGCCCGCCATGTTTGGGGTTGACTTAAGGAGAGCGACTTAAGAAAAGTCAGAATGAAACTGTTGGATATTTATACAGTTATTTACCCGTTCTGTAATGTGGGTTTTTTTTCTGCTAGTTGTGGAATGAGAGTTAAATTGGAGTCTGCAACACTTTGATAATCATACATTTACTGGAACTTATGTACATGCAATTGTAGTGAATTGTCTTCATATCCGCCATGTTCCTGTGTCATGCTTACATGGATTTGTCTACGTCTTGTTGCTGTGACTATAATAAATGGTGAGAAAAACGTACACAGCTGTTCACCTATATTTTGACTCCATACCTGTAACACGTACAACATTTGGTTCCATCAGCCCTACAGATACACCTTTCAATGTGATGAATGCCACACACACTCTTGTATGTTACATGTTGTGATACAAGTCTGCACTGCTACACAGATGTCCACCTTGACAAACTTTCCAACACACATTCGCGCTATGTCTACATCACCAGCCACTACCACCATAGCAGTATACCTGTATCAGTAGTGAACCACCAGCAGGTATCAGTGGTGACCAAAACAGATTACCCACAACACACAGTTTGTATAAGTGCAACACCAATATATATCAGCCTTATTGCATCAGATTTACTGCATAAGCATTACTGCATCAGTGAACACGATTGCATCAGAGCTCTGCAGAGGTTCTTGACATGGAATGATATATGGCATATGGCACCGCTTAGGCTCAGCTTCGTGGTTAGATCAATGTATGACCTGCTGCCGTCGGCCACCAACCTTGTGAAATGGGGAAAGTCGGATGATGAGCAGTGCCCCCTGTGCCATGGGAGGCAGACACTTGAACACGTACTCTCAGCTTGCAAGGTGTCATTAGGGCAAGGGCGATACACATGGCGCCACAACAAAGAGCTAAATGAGCTGGCTGCAACAATAGATCTGGCAAGGATGAAGGCGAATAGCAAAGTCAGGCCAAACACCGCAAACACATACTTTCTGAGAGCGGGAAAGTCAGCACACACAAAGCCGAGTAAATCAGGTAGCAGTGTACCATCTCTCCTTGACTGTGCAAATGACTGGGAGATGGCGGTAGACCTACCTGGACGAGGGGCATATCCAGAGAGTATCAGGAAATCTCGAAGACGGCCGGATATAGTGCTGCATTCTTCAGCAACGCTTCAGGTCATACTGATTGAACTGACCGTGCCATTTGAATCCAGATTAGACGAGCAACATTCATTCAAAGCGGCCAAGTATAGCGATCTGGCCGCGGATCTGAGACACGATGGATTCAGTGCAAGGGTCATGGCGGTTGAAGTGGGCGCAAGAGGGCTTGTGGCTGCATCAGTGTATGATTTATTGAAACTGTTGGGGCTGAAGGGACAGTCTAGAACAAGGGCACTGAAGAGGCTTAGTGAAACTGCCGAAAAGGCATCAGGCTGGCTGTGGAACAGCCGCAATGGGCGATGGACATCGTGACAATAAACGCTGCGGTACAGAAAACACCAAAATTTTTCTAAGTCCACAACGCTGAGTTTTTTTTTTTTGGTGTACTAGTGAAAGAGATGCGACTCTGGGGCAACAGGCGATGTATACTATAGGGAGAGTGTCAGGTACAAAATGTCAGTGGCTTGCGGCGCGCAGCTCGTCGGCTGCGCGCTAATGTCTCAGTTTTTGTCCTTAGTTGTGAAGGGCGACGGAACGAACGGAATAATTTGTCTTCTCTTTGTTACTTTCACAATTGCCTCCACGGCTGGCGTTGTGGATTTAAAAGTTGCTAGCATAAATGAAATGGGTTCATTTTCGATGCAAGACAACAGGAAGCTGAGACGCTTGGGAGTCATGACCCAAGTGGGCCAGCCCCCCTTAGAGTGTAAAGGAGTAATTGGGTCGAAATACTTGTCGGATGGGGGGACTCCTTTTGATGATCAGATTGCTTCCTGTTGTATCGGTCTGTAAAGAGTTTCCTATCATATATATATATATATATATATATATATATATATATATATATATATATATATATATATATATATATATATATATATATATATATATATATATAGTGGGTTTGCGTTCATGTGCGTAGCTTTAAGCAGGCGATAGAGAGGGGGAAGGTAAAATGATGAACCTTACAAATAAATAATCACATTCGTATCTCATGCCGTTCATGAATATAATTTTAGTAGCCAGCTTGAGAGTTACCATTGTGAATACAGAAAAAGTACATTTGACCCCGCGGTCACTGCCAGAAATCTAGTAGAAATTTCCCTAGTCTTGTTTATTTCCACAGTAGTCTACCAAATCCTCCACTGGGGTCTACCAGTAGACCATGATGGAGTGGTTACAGACCCCTGCCATAGTCAGGTATAACCAAAGGTGGCAAATATACATGGGACATAATTTATGTACAAAAGGGGAGATAATGTTAAATGTAGAAACATTCGTGAATTACCGTTTTCTTTGTGAGTTAAAGGTTAATCATGCTGTTGTAAAAAAAAAAGTAGGTTAAAAATGGAAAGTATAAGGATGTGCAAGGTATGAATGGGTGAAGTGATCTCTGGATCACACGACTGTAATTTGATAGGCAGAACAAAGTAAAGATAACAGGACAGGAAAAGATAGATGAGGTGCAGTTGTGAAAGATTCTGATCGGAACAAACAGTCCTTATTTCTGTGTCTCTTTGTATTTCTCATGAAGAAGTTACAAGCTGCTGAGATTTGTCACCCGTTCAGAAAGCCAGTATCATTCATTCAATCTTACTGTTTAAGACAAATTTAGTGTTTAAGGTTTTAAAAATATTTGTTTTGTGTCTTTCAGGAAGTGAAAAATTGATAAACTGCCATGGTAAATACTACACAGACATCATGTGAATATGGCTCATACTGTAGACATCAGGGGGAGACATCTGGTCTAGCTTGGACCTACTTATATGATATCAAGTGACATATGTGTATAAGTCTTTTGCAGGGGTCGGCAAACAGTCGATCCCGATCTACCGGTAGATCCCAGTGGAAGTTTAGGTAGATCTTTAGGTGACTGTGGGAAAAATTGAAATACTTTTTTTAACTAAAGAAATTTTGGACTAGATCTCTCCTGCTTGCATTTAAAATTGTGGTGTCCTTTTATCAAAGGTACTTTTTTCTTTTCCGCGCACATGTGTGCACACATATATACGTACGTATATATGGTAGATCTTTAGAGGGCTCAGTGTTACTAAAGTAGTTCTCAAAAGCTCCTGGGCTGCCAACCCCTGATCTATGGGATAACGTTTACAGTCCACCGGATGACGTCATGGGATAACGTTTACATTCCACTGGATGACGTCATGGGATAACGTTTACAGTCCACTGGATGACGTCATGGGATAACGTTTACAGTCCACTGGATGACGTCATGGGATAACGTTTACAGTCCACTGGATGACGTCATGGGATAACGTTTACAGTCCACTGGATGATGTCATGAAATATATGGCTAGTGAGTAGAACAAGACAAATTGTGGAGAGAACTGTTGTACTGCTAACAATTTCTTCTGTCCGTTAACATTTTCTCAAAGCTTTTCTCTATTTCTCATCAGTGTTTCCTCTCTGTAACTGTAGCTGTAACTGTAACTGTAGCTGTAACTGTAGTTGTAGCTGTAACTGTAGCTGTAACTGTAGCTGTAACTGTAGCTGTAACTGTAGCTGATGAAGGATAACTCCTCAATATTTATAGTTTTTTTTTTCTTGGTATTTCCTAGTGCTGGTCATAAGCCATTTCTGTTGCAGATAACTGCTGCATTGCTGATCACATGTGGTTTATTTTTGTTATGGATAAATTATGCCTGTTTTTGAACATACTATACATCACATTATCTTGATCATTCAGCTGTTGTTGTTTCCTTACGTATCTCCACCAACTTCGCCCGCTCAGTTGGTGAAGTTCTCTGGGGTTGCAAAAAAGCCCTGCACAACTCCCTCAAAGTGCTGCAAGGGTTAATAAAGCAAATAACTGGGGATCGGAGACAACAACAACTATGAGCTGTTACATTCACAGTCAGGTCAAGTCAATATATACAATATGTACTGCTGCTATAATCCCTATCTAGTGGCATGCAGTTCTGAATTCAATCTGCAAATACAGGAAATAAAAATGTACCGAGGTGTTGACGATGGATGTATCAGAGGTTGCAGTGACTGTGATGGTTGCTGTCAGCTGATTGGTGTATCCCTGGTTGTAGTTCAGGACAAGCTTGAGCATGTGGTTGGAGCCATCAGGTGCAAGGGCGGAGTCTAATGACATTTTAGCCACTACCTCTAGTTCAATTGTGTTGCTGTCCCAGTTGTCATCAAGTTTTAAGGGTTCCAATCCTAACCAGAAAAAAAATAGCAGTATGCTGTGACAAGGAAGATGTGGAGGGAGGGGGTGTTGTCCTGGTAGCTTGACATTTTTATATATTTGTTTAGTGCTGACGTAGTATCACAGCTACAGGCTTCTAACTTGGACAAAACAGACATACAGAGAGACTGACATAAAGACAGACATACAGAGAGACTGACATAAAGACAGACATACAGAGAGACCGACATAAAGACAGACATACAGAGAGACTGACATAAAGACAGACATACAGAGAGACTGACATACAGAGAGACCGACATAAAGACAGACATACAGAGAGACTGACATAAAGACAGACATACAGAGAGACTGACATAAAGACAGACATACAGAGAGACAAACATAAAGACAGACAGACATAAAGACAGACATACAGAGAGACCAACATAAAGACAGACATACAGAGAGACTGACATAAAGACAGACATACAGAGAGACTGACATAAAGACAGACATACAGAGAGACTGACATAAAGACAGACATACAGAGAGACTGACATAAAGACAGACATACAGAGAGACTGACATAAAGACAGACATACAGAGAGACTGACATAAAGACAGACATACAGAGAGACTGACATAAAGACAGACATACAGAGAGACTGACATAAAGACAGACATACAGAGAGACTGACATAAAGACAGACATACAGAGAGACCGACATAAAGACAGACATACAGAGAGACCAACATAAAGACATACATACAGAGAGACCGACATAAACACAGACATACAGAGAGACCAACATAAAGACAGACATACAGAGAGACCGACATAAAGACAGACATACAGAGAAACCAACATAAAGACAGACATACAGAGAGACCGACATAAAGACAGACATACAGAGAGACCAACATAAAGACAGACATACAGAGAGACTGACATAAAGACAGACATACAGAGAGACTGACATAAAGACAGACATACAGAGAGACCAACATAAAGACATACATACAGAGAGACCGACATAAAGACAGACATACAGAGAGACCAACATAAAGACAGACATACAGAGAGACCGACATAAAGACAGACATAAAGAGAGACCGACATAAAGACAGACATACAGAGAGACTGACATAAAGACAGACATACAGAGAGACCAACATAAAGACAGACATACAGAGAGACCGACATAAAGACAGACATACAGAGAGACTGACATAAAGACAGACATACAGAGAGACTGACATAAAGACAGACATACAGAGAGACCAACATAAAGACAGACATACAGAGAGACCGACATAAAAACAGACATACAGAGAGACTAACATAAAAACAGACATACAGAGAGACCGACATAAAGACAGACATAAAGAGAGACTGACATAAAGACAGACATACAGAGAGACTGACATAAAGACAGACATACAGAGAGACCAACATAAAGACAGACATACAGAGAGACCGACATAAAGACAGACATACAGAGAGACTGACATAAAGACAGACATACAGAGAGACTGAAATAAAGACAGACATACAGAGAGACCAACATAAAGACAGACATACAGAGAGACTGACATAAAGACAGACATACAGAGAGACCGACATAAAGACAGACATAAAGAGAGACCGACATAAAGACAGACATACAGAGAGACTGACATAAAGACAGACATACAGAGAGACCAACATAAAGACAGACATACAGAGAGACCGACATAAAGACAGACATACAGAGAGACCGACATAAAGACAGACATACAGAGAGACTGACATAAAGACAGACATACAGAGAGACTGACATAAAGACAGACATACAGAGAGACCAACATAAAGACAGACATACAGAGAGACTGACATAAAGACAGACATACAGAGAGACTGACATAAAGACAGACATACAGAGAGACCGACATAAAGACAGACATACAGAGAGACTGACATAAAGACAGACATACAGAGAGACCGACATAAAGACAGACATACACAGAGACTGACATAAAGACAGACATACAGAGAGACCGACATAAAGACAGACATACAGAGAGACTGACATAAAGACAGACATACAGAGAGACTGACATAAAGACAGACATACAGAGAGACCGACATAAAAACAGACATACAGAGAGACTGACATAAAGACAGACATACAGAGACCGACATAAAGACAGACATACAGAGAGACCGACATAAAGACAGACATACAGAGAGACTGACATAAAGACAGACATACAGAGAGACTGACATAAAGACAGACATACAGAGAGACTGACATAAAGACAGACATACAGAGAGACTGACATAAAGACAGACATACAGAGAGACTGACATAAAGACAGACATACAGAGAGACCGACATAAAGACAGACATACACAGAGACTGACATAAAGACAGACATACAGAGAGACCGACATAAAGACAGACATACAGAGAGACCGACATAAAGACAGACATACAGAGAGACCGACATAAAGACAGACATACAGAGAGACCGACATAAAGACAGACTGATGAAGAGACAGGCTGACAGACAGAGAGACAGATTTATGGAGAAACAGAGAGACAGACTGATAGACATACAAACGTGCAGACAGACAGAGAGACAGACTGATAGACATACAAACGTGCAGACAGACAGAGAGACAGACTGATAGACATACAAACGTGCAGACAGACAGAGAGACAGACTGATAGACATACAAACATGCTGACAGACAGACACACAGATAGATAGACTGATTAAGAGACCGGTTGACAGATATAATAACAGATATATATATATATATATATATATATATATATATATATATATATATATATATATATATATATAATAATAATAATAATAATAATAATAAATTCTTTAAGCACCAAACACGGCGCATAAGGCAGAAACCAGTGCTCTCCAGGTTGTTCGTTGTGACGCCACTCCTCTTAGCTCTTGCACATTATTTAGGCCCAACGTTCTTCCTTCTCTTATTATTGTTCTTCTGAGTGTTTCTTTTGGTCTTCCTTTTTTCCGCTTACCCTCAGGAACCCAAGTGAGCGCCTGTAGTGGTATTCTGTTGTTTTGCATTCGTAGGACATGACCGATATATGACCATCGTCTTTTCCTTATATAGTCGGAGACATATTTCTGCCTAGAGTCTTCTCTTATTTGTCGATTAGTCTTGAATTCTTTCCAACTGATGTTCATGAGTTTTCTAAGACATTTGTTCTCGAATGTATTCAGCTTGTTCTCCAATGATTTTGTTATTTTCCAACTCTCACAGCCGTATGTTAACACTGAGATAACATTTGAATTAAACAGACGAAGCTTGGTATGTATATTCAATGATCGTAATTTCCAAATGTTAGATAATCTATTGAAGGCGCTAGCTGCCAAAGCAATTCTAGTATGGATTTCTCTTGTTGTGTCACCATCCTGAGTCATTTTACTGCCTAAATAATTGAAACTTTCAACTTTCTGTAGTTTTTCCCCGTTCAAGATGATATCAAAGGTCTCGTTAGAAAAGTTCATAGCTTTAGTTTTAGAGGCATTTATTTGGAGACCAATTTTAACCGAGAGATGACACAAATTATTTATTGCTTCTTGGGATTGTCTTGGTGTTGAACTTAAGAATGCTACATCATCTGCGAAATCCAGGTCCCCCAGGAATTTTCCATTTGTCCATTTTATACCCAATTGTTCATTGTGGGTATAGTTTCTCATAACCCAATCAATAGCTATTCCAAAAAGTAGTGGTGACATAATACAGCCTTGTTTCACCCCTGTTTCTACTGTAAACCATTCTGTATTCCCTTTATTTGTTCTAACACAACATCTTGCATTGTCATATAGCGCTTTGATTATATTCACATATTTTGTTGGAAAACCATAGATTGTAAGTATCTTCCACAATGATGGGCGGTGTAGACTATCAAAGGCTTTTTGAAAATCGACGAAGGTGATAATAAGTGGCGATTGCCTTTCCACTGATTCTTCTATAATTGTTCTTAGTGTGAATATTTGATCAATACATGATCGTTTCGGCCTGAAACCCGCTTGTTCTTCTCTGATCTTTTCGTCAGCATGCAATTTAAGTCTTTCTAACATCATGCAACATAATAATTTTCCAGGTACTGATAATAGAGATATACCACGCCAGTTATTACAGTCTGATAGATCACCTTTCTTCGGTAACTTTACAATAATACTGTCTTTCCATTGTTGTGGTGGTTGTTCTTCTCTCCATACTTCATTTATAATATCTAAAATTCTCAAGAGGTTGTTGTCATTAACTGCTTTAATCATTTCCCCTGAAATTTCGTCAACTCCAGCAGCTTTAAAATTTTTTAATCTTTTAACGGCTTGTTTGATCTCGTCCAGCGTGAATTCATCGCAAGTTATTGGCAAAGTGGTTGTGGATGTTTCATTATTAAAATCAGGTGTTACTGTTGGTGGTGGTCTGTTTAGCACCTCCATGAAGTGCTCAGCCCATCTCTTCATTTGTTCTTTTTCTGTTGGTATTGAATTCCCTAATTTACCTTTAACAGGTGTTTCCATAGCAGTAGGCTGGTGACATAGTTGTTTTGTAATTTGATAAAGGCACCTACTATTACCAGTTCTTGCAGCATTTTCAGCTTCTACGGCCAGTTCATTGATGAAATGTCTTTTATCTCTTCGAGTTTTTGTCTTCACTTCTTTATTTAACAAGTTATAAGTTAGTTTGCAAGATTCAACTGCATTATGTGTACTTGCCGCTAGTAGTTTAAGTTTTGCTGTTTTCCTTTCTTGTATTTTATCCCAAGTATCTTCTCTCATCCATTTTTTCTTTTTATGTACTAGGTATCCGGTGGTCGCTACAGCTGCTTCTGTCATTGCTGTTCTCAGTTGTTCCCATTTAGTATCGATTGTCTTGGTGGTGATATCGTTGTCAATTTTGCCTAAAGCATCGAAATAGTTGTTCATTTTGACATTATATTCCTTCTTTATATCATTTGATTGCAGTCTGTGTACATCTATTCTTCTATTTTTATTCGGTTGGTATAACTTCTTCAGTTTAATTCTCATTTTAGCTATGCAGAGGTTATGATCGCTTCCGATCTCTGCACCTCTGTATGCTCTGACGTCTTGAACTGATGAGCGAAATTTAGCGCTTATGCAGAAGTGATCTATCTGGTTCTTAGTTCTGCCATCAGGTGAATTCCATGTTATCTTGTGGATATTCTTATGTGGAAAGATGGTGTCTGCCACAACGAGGTTTGATATTTCACAAAGTTCTAGAAGTCTTTCGCCATTTTGATTCATACAGCCTATGCCATGAGTACCGAGATATCTTTGTACTCCATCGTTGTTGTCACCTACTTTGGCGTTAAAATCACCCATGACTGCTATTATGTCATGCTTGGGTATTGTGTTGATGGTACTTAGAAGTGCTTCATAGAAGTCATCTTTTGTGGTATCAAGAGCGTCGTTAGTTGGTGCATAACATTGTACAATTGAGAGCTTGAAAAAATCGTGTCTGAAATCTAGCTAATATTAGCCTCTCATTGATAGGTACCCAGCTGATAAGCGATGCTGCTGCTTTCTGTGTCATTAGGATGGCTACTCCCTCTGTGTGACGATTATCATTACTACCAGAGTATATATATATATACAGTGACAGAAAGACAATGACAGAGAGGCATAATAGGAAAGATACAGTGACAGAGAGGCATAATGACAGAAAGGCATAATGAGAGAGAGAGACATAATGACAGAGAGACAGTTTAATGACAATGTGACACATAGGCACAAAGACATAATGACAAAGAGATGCAATGACAGAGAGATGCAATGGCAGAGAGATACAGTGACAGAGAGATGCAGTGACACAGAGATACTGCGATGCCTGGTTGTGTCTTGTGGGGCAGCAACAAACTGCTTCCACTTTGCTTGGTGGCGGCCATCCTTCATGCAGTGCCTCAGCTCTGGTTCATTATTTGCATCTCTGCCTCCACAGTTCTCTGCCAAGTTGTTTTTGGTCGGCCTCTCTTTCACTTTCCTTCAGGGGTCCATAGCATAGCTGTTCTTGTGATGGCATCGGGGTCTCTTCTGAGGATGTGGCCAACCCAATTCCAGTGTCTTCCAGCTATGATTGTGTGCATGTCCTCTTGGTTGCTCCGAGTAAGCAGTTCTTGGTTGGTGATGGTATTCGGCCAAAAAATTCAGATAATTTTCCTTAGTAGATTGTGTGGAAAGAGGACAGTTTCGACATTTCCTTCTCTGTTACTCTCCAGCATTCCGCACCAGACAGAGGCACAGAAACTACACAGCTCTCAAATAATCTTTAAAACCGTTTCAAAATCAACAAAGTTAATGTATAGCTGTCTCTGCCATTCCGAGCACTGCTCTATAATGTTCCTGAGGGTGAAGATATGATCTGCACATCTTCTGTTCTTTCTGAATTCTGCTTGTTCTTTCCTCAGTTTATGATCTACTGCTTTTTAAATTCTCTGGATGATTATCCTGCCTAGTATTTTACTGGGAACTGAAAGGAGAGTAATTCCTCTCCAGTTGCTGCAGTCTGCAAGGTTGCCCTTCTTGGGCAATTGGACAATTATTCCTTTACTCCACTCCATTGGTGTTGTCTCTGTTTTCTAGACTTTCCAAATAGTGGTTCTAATAGTTCTGCCGCTAGCTCAGGGTCTGTCTTAAATAATTCTGCATTTAAATTGTCATGGCCAGGAGCTTTTCCGTTCTTTAAACTTTTGATAGCTGTGATGATTTCTTCTCTTCGGGGAGTGTCTGTATTTACATCTAGATCGTTTTCAGCCTCAGGAACATTCAGCTGCGTCTCTGGTGGTTCCTTATTCAGTGTTTCTCTGAAGTGCTCTGCCCATCTTGTTTCCTGCTCCTGTGCTGTGCTGATAAGATTTCCTTGCTTGTCTTACTAACATAATATTGTTTGCACCCCATTTTCTGCTGATGGTTTTAGTTATTTTATATACTGTGCTTTGTTCATTTCTCAGTGCTGCCTCTTCTGCCTGTCTTGCGAGATCATCTAGGAATTTCCTTTTGTTGGTTCACTTTTTGACGTTTTACTTCCTTGTCCAGTTAACTGTACTGTTCGCTATATATTTCCTTTAACCTGAGGGACTTTGCTTCTACTTTCTTTCTTTCCCCTTCTTTTCACATCGCTATGGTGTTTAATGTTTTTTGTGTTATTCAATCTTGTCTCTTCCTGTCCTGGAATCCCAAGCATGATTTGCTGTTTTCCTTATATATTGCTGGAATGGTGTTGAATTTCTGGTCTATATCATCAGTCACTGTCTTTTCCTGGCTATTGGCAATTTGATATCGTCTCTTTATATCAACCACAAAAGCTTTTCTGGTAAGATGGCCCTTCAGTTTGATCATTTCATACCTTTTCTGTTTAGTTACAATTGGTCCAGCAGTTCTGAGTTTTACCTTCACCTTGCTACTGCTAAGTGGTGATCGCTTCCCACATCTGTACCTCTTCTTACTATCACATCTTTAAATGAATGCTTCCATCTACCATTGATCATAATGTGATCTATCTAGTTTCTGTGTTTCCTATGTTAACTTGTCAATTTCTTTATGTGGAAAAAATGTTCCTCCAGTGACCAAGTTGTTAATGCTGAAGAAGCTTATCAGTTTATCCCCATTCTCGTATACTGTTCCGCTGCCGCATTTTCCTATCATTCGTTCATTATATGAATTGCGAGTTCCAACTTTCACATTGTGGTGTCCCTTTACTATGATAAGATCATATTGTTGCGTACTTTTACATAGATGGCAGTCTTAGGTCCTGCCTGTGTTAAAAGGTTACGCACCATTCTTATGATAGGAATATTATTTGTGCGTTGATTTATCACGCACGTGTGTGCACTATGTAGAGTATGAAACTCTTAATGCACGGGTGACCAAGATCGAGAAAAAAATGACGTCAGAGAGGGATCTTGAAGGGTCAAGCCGGACTGATCGTCCGTATTGTATTGTATTGTGTCCTTTATGAATGGGAATTATTTCTATTATGGATGACTGGTTTTCTTCTCAGAAGCCAATGTCAATATGTATACGTAAGTCTTGTACCCATGTATTGATAAATGATCTTATGGATGATTTTTAAGTGATGTCTCTACTCATTACTGGCATCTAGCTGGAGTCCTCATGTCAGGATTTCAAGAATGGATCAGATGAGCTGATAGCTTCACTTGTAAAACGTAGTGGTAATCCTATGAGAGAAAATATTATTAAATGTATTGCAAGATTGTATTACGAAGTGCCGACATCTCGGTCATGGCACGGATTGAAGAGGTTAGCCAAGGATAGTCGCTAACCTGTATTTATCTTGATGTAGGAAAGTGTGGATCTTATGTTTAATCAACTGTCTGAGCAGTCTATGGAAGAAGTCATTTGAGCAAGACAGTATATTTTGGTTGCATTCTCAAGTATTATGAAGATGTATAATAAGCCCGATGTCCTTGTAGAAGGTCAACGGCCGATGCCTTACTGACTATCACAGAGACAGATTAATTGTCTGAACATTAGTTTCGTGAGGAAGAATATTGGTAATGGAACTGACTGGAAAGATGTATATTGCCATTATGAACATTATGACAGAATTTCACCGTCATGTATTCTTGTTGATCGTCCATGCATCAAAGTACTGTTTCGTATCGTCTACTGTGCAACGTAAATAAATTGTATGAACTAATTTTCTAACCACGAGTTGAGTATCGTCATGTTGGCCAATTTGCCTACCACTCGTTGGAGTTTTGATTACTTTATTAAACATTCGCGTAAATATTCTAGTGCCATCCCATCACCACCACTAACCAGGAATCACTATTAGAAGAAGCGAAACATAACGCACCTACAGTCTGGTGGCGCCAGTGTGTTTTGGAAACTTCTATGTTTCAAAGAAGGGACCGTTCTCATCATTTATTCAAGATAATCGTTTGTACAGAAATACCAGAATCTTCAACATGACCATGGAATCTACACGACGATTAGCGGAATGTCAAGGTCAACAGTGCACCTCAACTTCCAGTTTTCACCAGTGAATACCTACATTGTTGAACTCCAATTAAGATAACGAAGCTCATACGTACACTCACGGATGTGAGGAATAAGTTTCTTTTTCGGTCAAGATAAGTAGAAAAAAAAACGTGGTGTTTTCACTGTTTTACGTTGAGCTGATCTTTTCCTCACATATATGTCCACTTATATGCTATTCATGTTGAGTGTTCTATGTTTTATGTTTATTGTGGGAGGTTGGGTAAGGCGACTTACTTCGGAAACATACCAGTTTCATCACAAGTCCGTTGTAAGTGTTCTATAGATTTATTTGCAGACTTCCCATAGTGGAATGTTCCGACACCTGTGTGTTGAAGGATTCTAGGTCCACTGTGTCTGGTTGTCTGTGACACCTGACTGTTTAGCTGTATTGTCAAGTTTTTCATTGTAGTTTTCGTAGTTATTTTTATTCGTACCTTGGTTTTATGATGTATCTTGTTTGTAACATTCGTCCATTCTCACCTTACTTTCGTTTAGTTTTTTACACCTTTATGTTTATACACTGTGTTGTCAATTGTCTTGTTTAATTGTTTATTGCAGTTATCATTGCACTTTCTGCAAAATTATTTCTTATTTTTTCATTCTAATTTTTTTGATTTCTGCAAATGTTTTCATTCGTCATTAACTATCTTGTCTTGTCACTATTGTCGTAATTGTCTATTGCTTTTGTCTTATCATATCATTTCATTGCATATATTATTTTTGTTGATTAATAATATAATTGATAATTATTTGATAATACTTACCGTTCTTGGACAGGAACGAGTATCACTCATTATAGTGATAAGGAAAATTAATCTACATTAATTAATTTTCATTTAAGAAGGAAAAAGTATAGTGACTACTTATTAATCATAATGTATTCGCTTGATTATTTTATTAAACAAGCTAAATCCCTTCAGTTAACTCCTGAAGAGGTAAAAGTATTCGCACTTGCGGAATATAAAAAGGCTCAAGAGATAGAAGCTGAACAGAGGAAATTAGAAACGCTAAGACTAGAAAACGTAAAATTTGAGGCAGAACAGAAAAGATTGGAGGCTGAAGAAAATGAGAAAAAAATGAAATTAGCCGCTGAATTAGAGGAAAAACGATTTCAGCGTGAAGCAGCAGAAAACGAAAAAAGACTTCGTTTGGAGGCTGAAGAAAACGAGAGAAAAGCTGCTGAAAAAGAAAGGCAACTCAGAATTGAAATGGAATGTAAGCAAAAGGAAATAGAAGAGAGGAGATTGATAGCTGAAGAAAATACAAGAAAATATCAGCTTCAGGTTCAACATGAACAAAAAATTAAGGAAATGGAATTTGAACAATTTAAATTAGCTCATGAAGCTAATTCTCAGAAAACTCATGAAGGCCAATCTTCATCTAGACATGATAATTTTAGGGAAGTTCACCTAAAATTACCCAAATTTAATCCACCATCCGACGACGTAATATTCTTTCTAGACAGATTTGAGGCCACTTGTAGGTCTTATAACGTGGATAAAACACTATATTGTACATATTTATCCAGATTACTTACAGGGGATGCTATGGCGGTATATCATACAACTAGTGCTAATGAAAAAAATGATTATGACGCTCTTAGAGCCGCTCTTCTTAGGAAATATCAAATGACTGAAGATCAATACAGATTGCTTTTTAAAACTATGTTACCACAATCAGGAAAGAACTTTAGTGACTTTCTTTCCCAAATACGACTGACCTGGAAAAGATGGATCGAATTGTCCAAGGTAGAAAAGTCTTATGAAGGTCTTTTCGATTTATTACTACGCGATAAAATTTTATCGTCAGTAAATCCTACATTTCTTTCATTTTTGCATGAGCGTAAACCTTCTTCAATAAAAGAATTAGAAGAAAATTGTAAAAATTTCTGCACCGCTCACCCAAACATGGATATTAGTAATGCGCAGATCAAAAATGAGTTACCTGTTGCTTTTGCTATGCAATAGAAGAACTTTTCACGCCATCGTTCGATGAGTAACGATAGATACTTTAATAAGGGAAGTAATGACAATTTCAACTATAGTAATTTTTATAAGGGGAAACAATACCAGCAATCTGCTCCATTTAATGTTTCTTGGGGCCAATCTCATACATAGATCACGAGATTTTGGTAACAATAATTTCAGATATAATCAAGGAAACAATAATAAACAAAATTGGCGATCACAATCACAAAATCCTCAAAATAGACAGGGTTCTTGGAATAGATCATTTTGCCAAAATCACAACAGTGAGGACAATAATTGGCGTACTCATCCAGATTTCAACTCAGGCAGAAATAGTAATTATAGCAATTTTAATGCCAATAGTCAGAATCGATCGCGACGAAGAGATAGATCTTCAAGCAAGTCACGTCGACATGCTAATGTTGCTTTAAGAGATACACAGGCTAACAATGAACAGGATAAAGATACTAATACGCATAATGCCATGTCTTGTTCTCTTGATTTTAATCAGGTGAAAGCTTGTTCCGAATGTACGACTCTTTTCCAGCCAAAGGCGATCACGACACTGCGATGCGGACATATTTTGCCTAGTCTACCTGCAGTCTGCACGGCCACTTCTGCGTCAGTACACCAGGGACAGGGTTGTCTTAAATTCAATAAAGGATATGTAAATTCCATTCCATGCTCTATTTTATTTGATTCAGGTTGTAGCACAGTCGGTGACCGGACTTCGCTGATTGACCCATTGTGCGCTACAGGCAATACTGTGAAATGTGTCACCTTTGGTGGCACTGTGGAAACCTTTCCCACAGCCATAATTAATTTACATACACCATTTTTTCAGGAAGGATTCATGCGTGCCTGCTTCAGAGTCCTATTAGCGATGTGATTCTAGGTCGAATACACGGTATAAAAGAGTGTACCCCTCAGCAAATAGCTGATTGGGAAAAGCAACATATACATGATGCCCGTGCATTTACGACTATACCTAGCTTTGTTTCACAGGCACATACTGCTAACATACTATATAATTCTAAGGTTCTGGAATCTAACATTGAAAATGATTCCATTGTTCATTACGCCACTGCTGCTAATTTGTTACAACCTTTGCGACATGCATTCATTCCTAAGAATGACATTAAGGTTTCAACGCAACCTGTGAAGGCTGGTAGGTCATTCCGTGGGACATATACCTTCCCTCGGCAGAATAATAAGGCCAATTCTGAAAACAAATCCTTGCGACATGATCAGCAGGCAACTGATCGTAAGAAAAATGTTAAGTTTGAAAAAAAGGGAAAGGATGTCCCTAATAAAAATAAGAGTTGCAACTCAAATGGGAAAATTAAAACCAATAAGGTTGTCAACAAAGTTTTCACTTTGCCGAGCACTCAGGTGTCTACGACATGCGGTACACCTACCCCTTTGCCTAGTAGAAGTAGTCATAATCAAGTACAAAATTATGATACATCTAAAAACAAGAATTATTTTACAGACAAAAGTAATAAATATTATAATGTACCTCAACGGACTAAGGTTAATCATAAACCTTATCTACATTCTGGTGACTACGGTACCACATATATTGGTAGGGGTGCACATTCTTGCACCATCCTTGTGCAAAATCTGCCACAACGAACTTCTTGGCAGGCACTTAGAAATTTTTTCAACTACACGGCGGACGTTAAGTTCGTACGTCTATTGCCACATACCAATAACAGGTATGGTGACGCCGTGGTTACATTCAGATCCAATAGAGATGCTTGCATGGTTATCGAGCGGGACAATGGGGTGTATTTTCACCACCATTCCCTCAGGTTACGATTAGTACCTGATTCTGCGTCACGCAGTTAACCTACTGATATCACATTCTTTGATGACTCAGCCTATGCAGTCATCATCTCTTTTCTTTTTTAATCATTGTTTCTTTTCTTTTCTATAGATCATTTCTTTCTCGACTCCACGGGGTCTATTCCAATGGAATGTTATGCTATTTGGATTAGTAAACGCACCTGCTACCTTTGTACGCATGATGCGTCGCGTACTTTCTCATCGTCCCGATGTCATTACTTACATTGATGACATTTGTCTTTTTAGCGACTCATGGGATGAGCATATTCAGGGATTGAATGCTTTACTGTCTACTTTACGTGATTATACTTTAACAGCCAAGCCATCGAAGGCATTTGTCGGTTTTCACGACATCTCCTTTCTGGGTCACCGTATTGGCCATGGCTTGCTGTATACAGAGGACAGTAATGTCTCTAAAATTCTAAACATCACAGCACCTAAGACAAAAAAACAGGTTAGATCTCTTTTAGGACTAATACAGTTCTATGCTAAGTTTATCCCTCATTTGTCTACTATAACTGCTCCTTTTTCTTCTTTGTTGAGAAAAGAGACAGCTAACGTAATTCAGTGGTCTAACGAGCATAAATCGCGTTAGATTCAATTAAAAGATTTTTTTCACATGCTCCAGTTTTAAGGTTGCCTAACAAAAACCTTATTTTCATCCTTCGTAGTGATGCGTCATCATACGGTATTGCCGGCGTATTGATGCAAGAATACTCAGGCACCTTGCACCCGGTGATGTACGTGTCGAGAAAATTGACGACCACCGAACAGAAATATTCAGTCCTGGACAAATAACTTCTCGCATTGGTGTGGTCTATTACTAAACTGGAACGATACCTATTAGGCTCACATTTTATTGTTGAAAGTGACCAAAAGGCTCTCACAGCTCTTAATACGAAAGATGTTAAATCTTCAAAGTCAACAAGGTACGCTATAGCCTTACAGCCATACAGCTTTGAGATTCGTTCAATACCTGGAATTAAAAATGTGTTTGCGGACTGTTTGTCACGCTGTCCAAGCGAACCTGTCGAACAAGACCAACTTCCAGAAATGGAAATGTCTCTACAAAAAAATTGTTCAAGTGGAATGTGATGATCATTGAACTATGTTATTTGCCTAAACTCTATACAGACTTCGTATGGATCAGGATTATTCGTACCGACATAACTATCAGGATATACTAATTGTTTGAATTGAAACATAACTTTTTAGATCTTACCATTTTCTTGGTACGGGAACACTGTTGTCAGTTATATACAGTGATAGTCTATATTCACAATGAACATATTGGACTACGTAATGTGTTGGAAAATATTTTTTCATCGTGCATGGAACATAAAATAATTGATTCTCATCTTTTATTAACTATTCTTAATATAACAGTAACACTTAGTAAGACTGTTAGCAATTAAATGAATTAGTAATTAGTGATTTTTTTTAAATTAGGAACTATATGATTAGTTAGAATCAATTTAAGTTTCTCAAGTAGTGGTATATTTCACATTCCCTAACTTTAATAGTTTATATGTGTCTCCTTATACTTATATCTACCACTCAGGGTACATGATCTTGATACTTATAGATGATTAGTCCACCTTAGTAATGTTAGAAACATTAAGTGTGTTGTTCTCTTAGCGTGTTGAATTATGCATTGTTTATTCACTTTGCGTGTTTTAATTTCATTTTTCGGTTTATAATTCACTTGTCATTTGTTACATATCATCATTGTTTTTCTTTTTTCATTTGAAATCATGTGTTAATTTTTTTTTTTTTTTTTTTTTTTTGAAATTTAGTTGCATGTTTTACCATTCTTTTGGTTCTGATTTCCAACTTTCTTTGAATTTTTCTTTGTATTTCACCACATCGTACCAAAGTAGGTCGATTGTGGATGTATGCTTTAATGCATGCTATGGTTTAGTTGTCTTGATTTCCATTTAATATTCATTTTCTTTTTATGGTATAATATTTTAACTATGAATAATTTTAATAGATGTCGATGTAGTTTGACTCACCTCTCCTAATTACTTAGAAAGAAAAAAAAGATTAATATAATTAACTTTTTTTTAAGGGGGAGTGATAAGGAAACTGTTGCGTACTTTTACATAGATGGCAGTCTTAGGTCCTGCCTGTGTTAAAAGGTTACGCACCATTCTTTCTTCTTCTTCTTCCGTCCTTAGCCACCGACCGTCAAAGCAGTCAGTGGCCATTACGCCTAGTGGCGTCTTAGGGCAACAGCAGATAGGTTTTCTTTGCCATTGTTTCCCATCACGCCTATTGGCGTCTTTAGGGCAACGGCAAATCAATCCATTTGCTGTTGTTTCCGTAATCGAAGTGACTGGCAAACGGGTGATCAGCCCGTTGGTTACGCACCATTCTTATGATAGGAATATTATTTGTGCGTTGATTTATCACGCACGTGTGTGCACTATGTAGAGTATGAAACTCTTAACGCACGGGTGACCAAGATCGAGAAAAAAAATGACGTCAGAGAGGGATCTTGAAGGGTCAAGCCGGACTGATCGTCCGTATTGTATTGTATTGTGTCCCTTATGAATGGGAATTATTTCTATTATGGATG
This sequence comes from Oreohelix idahoensis, assembly GCA_024509875.1. NCBI lineage: Eukaryota > Metazoa > Mollusca > Gastropoda > Stylommatophora > Oreohelicidae > Oreohelix > Oreohelix idahoensis. The sequence goes on from JAMPIV010012037.1 coordinate 329,161, forward strand.
ACTGGTTTTCTTCTCAGAAGCCAATGTCAATATGTATACGTAAGTCTTGTACCCATGTATTGATAAATGATCTTATGGATGCTTTTTAAGTGATGTCTCTACTCATTACTGGCATCTAGCTGGAGTCCTCATGTCAGGATTTCAAGAATGGATCAGATGAGCTGATAGCTTCACTTGTAAAACGTAGTGGTAATCCTATGAGAGGAAATATTATTAAATGTATTGCAAGATTGTATTACGAAGTGCCGACATCTCGGTCATGGCACGGATTGGAGAGGTTAGCCAAGGATAGTCGCTAACCTGTATTTATCTTGATGTAGAAAAGTGTGGATCTTATGTTTAATCAACTGTCTGAGCAGTCTATGGAAGAAGTCAATTGAGCAAGACAGTATATTTTGGTTGCATTCTCAAGTATTATGAAGATGTATAATAAGCCAGATGTCCTTGTAGAAGGTCAACGGCCGATGCCTTACTGACTATCACAGAGACAGATTAATTGTCTGAACATTAGTTTTGTGAGGAAGAATATTGGTAATGGAACTGACTGGAAAGATGTATATTGTCATTATGAACATTATGACAGAATTTCACCGTCATGTATTCTTGTTGATCGTCCATGCATCAAAGTACTGTTTCGTATCGTCTACTGTGCAACGTAAATAAATTGTATGAACTAATTTTCTAACCACGAGTTGAGTATCGTCATGTTGGCCAATTTGCCTACCACTCGTTGGAGTTTTGATTACTTTATTAAACATTCGCGTAAATATTCTAGTGCCATCCCATCACCACCACTAACCAGGAATCACTATTAGAAGAAGCGAAACATAACGCTCCTACACATATACTGTATAAGTGTGGTTTTCATTTCCGTTTGTAGCTGTTGATAGAATTCATCTTTGACCTCTTCATCACTGACAATTGTATTATTGTGGTGTTGTTGGTGAATCTCCCTCTCAGTCTTGTTCTTATGAGTCTGTTGTTGGTGGTTTTCCATTCTAGTAATGACCTTTCTATTCCTTTCTTTAGGATAATGGCTATGCCTTCATTGTGCTGCCCATCCTCTCTTTCAGAGTAAGTACTGTTTCTCCTCTTGCTGTTTCTATTCACCCTGTCTCGGTCTATCTGCTCTCACTTATTCCCAGGATATGTAATTTGTAGATCCTCACTTCTACTGTGATCTGTCTCAGTTTTCCTGTCTCATTCATAGTTCTGACATTCCCGAATCCAATTCTGGTTTCGTGTTTTGCTATCAGGGCATCCGTTTTTATGCCAGTGGCTTCCTTTTGGCTTTCACTACTGTCAGTCATATGAGCCTCAGACTTCGGATGTCCATCCTGCATCAAAGATTTTTAATCTGTTGCTGTTTCTGTAACATGATTGTTTTTTACATTGACAGGGGTGTCGGCCATGTGCTAAAACCCCCAGCCTAGAGGACCAGGCTGCCACCTTAAGTCTGACCCCTACCCATGCAGACCTGTCAGCTTGGTAGAACCTGCCAGGAATAAAACTTCCACTGGCATAGCACTGAGGGGTTGTCAGGGTACTCAAGCCACCTTACCACTTTAAGGTATAGGCACCAGTGAAGGCAGAGACATGATGACAGAGAGACATAATGACAGAGAGATACAGTGACAGACAGACATAATGACAAAGAGATATGGTGACAGAGAGATATAATGACAGAGAGACATAATGACACAGAGACATAATGACAGAGGCACATAATGAAAGAGAGATACAGTGACAGATATTTAATATCAGAGAGACATAATGACAGAGAGATAGAAGACAGTGACAGAGAGCCAGGCTGACAGAGAGACACAAGCAGAGTGACAGATCAGCTGACAGTGAGACAGAGAAACTGACATAGAGATAGAAGCCAGAATGACCTAATGACTGAAACAGCAGCTGACAGAGAGAGACAGGCTGACAAAGAGACAGACGACAAAGAGGCTGACAGATAAACAGGCTGACAGAGAGACAGGACAGGCTGTCAGATAGATAAACAGAGAGAAAGACTGACAGAGAGACAGGATGAGAGAGATAAAGAGAGAGACAGGCTGACAGAGAGAACGAACGAATTAACTTTATTTTCAAAGGGTTAAGAATTGGGCGTGCAGGCCCTTCCGCTCTCACTTATCTTGCATACTATACCCTTTCATTCCCACATGTTACTTTAAGCATTAATTTAAAGGTGTGCAACATTATAAAAGTAATATAACAGCATACATTTACAGTTTGCAATCATAATCAAAATTAAGTATGTTTTTTTTTTACAAACAAACAAGAAAGGAATGGAAAGGAAAAAAAACAACAACAAAAGCAAAATAAATAAAAAAAACCAACAACAAACAAACAAACACAACAATAAAAAAAAAAACAATTTTTTTAAAATTAAAAAAATAAAAAAGTTCAAACATATTCGTACAGTAAATCAAACATTAATTCCAACATATTCAATTTAGGGTGGCATGGAATCAGAACTCATGAAGTATTTGAATGGTTTGTTATTGAATGAGTTGAGACTTGGTACATGTTTCTTTGCCCTCTTTAACTTAAAGGCAGAATCAGACAGACAGATAGACAGACAAGTTGACAGAGAGACAGACTGACATAGAGATAGAGAGAGACAGGCTGACAGAGAGACAGGAAGACAGAGAGATAGACAGAGAAAGACAAGTTGACATAGACAGACAGACTGACAGAGAGATAGACAGAGAGATGGGGCTGACAGAGAGACAGGCTGACAGAGAGACAGGCTGACAGAGAGATAGAGACAGGATGATAGAGAGGCATGCTGACAGAGAGAGAGACAGGCTGCAGAAGAGAGACAGGCTGACAGAAAGATAGACTGAGAGACAGGCTGACAGAGAGACTGGCTGACAGAGAGATAGGCAGAGAGAAACAGGCTGACAGATAGACAGAGAGACAGGCTGACAAACAGATAGATAGAGAGATAGACAAAGAGACAGGCTAATAGAGAGATAGACAGAGAGACATGCTGACAGAGAGATAGACAGGGAGCCAGGATGACAGAGACAGGCTGAAAAACAGATAGAGAGACAGGCTGACAGATAGATAGACAGAGAGATAAACTGACAGAGAGATAAACAGAGAGACAGGGTGACAGAGAGACAGGCAGACAGAGAGATAGAGAAAGAAGGTTGACAGACAGGCTGAAAGAGAGAAAGACAGACATTTTGACAGACAGATAGAGAGAGAAGGCTGACAGAGAGATAGCCTGACAAAGAGAGACAGGCTGACACAAGGGAGCTTACCCACGTTAGTTACATAGGCCAAATCAATAAACCCCCCCTTGTTAATTCCTAATTGCTCATTCTCATCAGTGATAATCCCCTCAGCTGAGTCTATACACGGATACCCATCTCCGGCCAGCACAAATCTGACATCACACAGGCTGAGAGCATTGTCCTGCAACACAAGATTGACTTAACAGCACACTGACAAGAGGTTATTAGAAACTAAACAAAGTAACTGTTGAACATTGCTAGACACCAGATACAGAAGGACCATTTGGAATCAGGTCAATATTTGGCATGTCAAGTTCTAGTTAAAACTTTTTTCTCAAGATGGACTTAAAAGCAACATTCTGACAGTAATATTCTAGCCATTAAAGACATATATACTACTCACACATACATACATATATATATATGTGAGTAGTAAAGTTATAACATCCTTTTGATGCTTTAACATCATCACTGATTGCATTAACACCATCACTGATTGCATTAACATCATCACTGATTGTATTAGCATCATCACTGATTGTATTAACACCATCACTGATTGTATTAACACCATAACTGATTGTATTAACACCATCACTGTTTGTATTAACACCATCACTGATTGTATTAACACCATCACTGATTGTATTAACACCATCACTGATTGTATGAACACCATCACTGATTGTATTAACACCATGACTGATTGTATGAACACCATCACTGATTGTATTAACACCATCACTGACTGACTACCATCTTCTAATGTCAGATTTCAAACAAATCAATTTAAATGACACCAAGGGGCTGCACATTTACATGTTCTTAATAAAAAAAAATAAAAAAAAGCAAAACATCAGATGCAATGTCATTTCCACATCAAGTCTAATGTCATCTCCACATCAAGTCTAATGTCATCTCTACATCAATTCTAATGTCATCTCCACATCAATTCTAATGTCATCTCCACATCAAGTCTAATGTCATCTCCACATCAAGTCTAATGTCATCTCCACATCAAGTCTAACATCATCTCCACATCAAGTCTAATGTCATCTCCACATCTAGTCTAATGTCATCTCCACATCAAGTGTAATGTCATCTCCACATCAAGTGTAATATCATCTCCACATCTACTCTAATGTCATCTCCACATCAAGTGTAATGTCATCTCCACATCAAGTCTAATGTCATCTCCACATCAAGTCTAATGTCATCTCCACATCAAGTCTAATGTCATCTCCACATCAAGTCTAATGTCATCTCCACATCTAGTCTAATGTCATCTCCACATCTAGTCTAATGTCATCTCCACATCAAGTGTAATGTCATCTCCACATCTAGTCTAATGTCATCTCCACATCAAGTGTAATGTCATCTCCACATCAAGTCTAATGTCATCGCCACATCTAGTCTAATGTCATCTCGACATCAAGTGTAATCAATTGCCTTGATTCAGTCTATATACAATACATCTCATTTTTCTATATATACACTCTTCTCATGCCTCAGTTCTTTTTTTTCCAACTGTTGATTCATTGTCCAAGTTGCTGGGTATACACGGCTTGTACTGAACCTCACTTTCAGTTCATTGCATGTTTGCACGTTAATAATTGTCATGGAAAGTTTAATTAATAAAAATTTTAGTTGAAAAATAAGAAAACCAAATATAACTCACCACTGTAGAAATATTTAGTGACAGGTACGTGCTGTCATTTGGTGCAATCTTAATACGAATCAGATACCTGGCTGGGTAGCCCCATGGAATTGTGGTTAAATTTCCGTTGTTTGGCACAATCGCTATATATGGCGTCACGGTCTGTGTTAAATAGTCGAATTTCAGATAAAAGATAATAATAATGAAATATTAAAGATAATAATAATGAAATATGAAAAAATTTCAAACATGCCACATGCTATCCATTCATTCATAACCCTCCACTCCCAAAGGAGCATAGGCCTTCAACAAACACATGCGAAGTCCTCCTGTCACCTGCCATCATCTCAAGTTCCTTCCACGTTCTCCTTATCATTTTCATCTCTCTTTCCAGCTCTCTTCTCCATGTGCTTCTTGGTCTACCTCTGCCTCTCTTGCCCTGGGGGTTCCAGAACAAGGACTGCCTTGTAATGCTATCAACAGGTTTCCTCAGTGTGTGTCCTATCCATCGCCATCATCTTCTTCTCATCTCTTGTTCCACTGGCACTTGTCTAGTTCTTGTCATCAGTTCCACGTTGGTAAAATTGTCATACCATTTTAATCCCTCTATTCTACGCAGACACCTATTTATGAAAGTCTGTAGCTTTTTGGTTGTTGTCTTTGTTGTTCTCCATGTCTCAGAGCCATACAATAGGACTGACTTCACATTTGAGTTGAAGATTCTTATTTTCGTGTTGGATCCGATTTCTCTTGATCTCCATACATTTCCCAATGCAATGAAAGCTCCCCTTGCTTTTTGTATTCTTATTTTGATATCACTGTCTGTCCCTCCAACTTTGTCTATATTGCTGCCAAGATATGTGTACGATTCTACATCTTGTATTGGTGCTTCTTCAAGTTCAACCCTGTTTTCATTACCTGCATTTATTCTCATTATCTTTGTCTTTTCCGTGTGTATTTTCAGACCCAATTGCTTTGACCTCTCATCGAGTGTTTTCAATTTGTCCTGCATCTGATTACGGTTATGGGACAGAAGACCCAAGTCATCAGCAAAATCCAGATCATCCAACTGCTTAGTCAGAGTCCACTGGATTCCATTTCTGTTGTGTGTTGTTGATGTTCTCATAACCCAGTCTATTGCTAATAAGAAAAGAAATGGAGACAAGAGGCATCCCTGTCGCACTCCTGTTCTTATCCCAAATGGTTCTGTAAGCTGTCCTTCATGAAGAACTCTGCATGTCATGTCTTCATATGTTTTCTTTATTAAATTAATGATCTTCAGGGGAACTCCATAATGCCTCATCAATTTCCAAAGTGATTCTCTGTCTACACTGTAAAATGCCTTTTCGTAGTCCACAAATACGATGTATAATGGTGAATTCCATTCCAGACTTTGTTCAACTATTATTCTCAAAGTGGCTATCTGGTCTGTACAAGATCTGTTTTGTCGAAAACCTGCTTGTTCATCTCTCAGTTTCTTGTCTATGGTCTCTTTTAATCTCTCAAGGATAATCCTATTTAATACTTTTCCTGGCACTGATAGTAACATTATTCCTCTATAATTTGTGCACTCTTGTAAATTTCCTTTCTTAGGCAACTTAACCAGATATCCTTCCTTCCATTCTGCTGGTATCTCTTCCTTTTTCCAGACTTTACCAAGTAATTTATATAACATCTCTGTAGCCGTGTCGATATCTGCTTTGATGGCCTCTGCTGGAATGCCATCAGGTCCAGACGCTTTTCCATCTTTTAGAAGCTTTATGGCTTTCTTTATTTTTTCCTTCGTTGGTCTTTCACCATTAATTTGTAGCTCTTCTTCTGCTGGCTGGATGTCCAGGGGGTTTTGTGGAGCTGGTCTATTGAGAAGGTCCTCAAAATATTCTGTCCACCTCTTCATTTGCTCTTGTATATTGCTGAGCAGTTTTCCATTCTTGTCTTTTATGAGGCAACTTGTTTGCTTGTATTTCCCTGTCAGCTTCTTTGTGCTGTTATACAGTTCTCTCATATTTCCTTTGGCTGCAGCATCTTCTGTCTCTCATGCCAACTCCTCAATATACTTCCTCTTGTCTCTTTTGATACTTCTTTTAACTTCTTTGTTTGCTTCTGTATACACTTCTTGAGCCTTGGCTTTGGAACTTCTGGTTTTGCTTGTGTTTAAATCTGCTTTCTTGTTTTTTCTGTCTTTTATCTTATTGATGGTTTCTGTTGTTATCCATGCTTTTTGTTGTCGTTCCCTTTTCCCCAGTATTTCTTTACATGTCTCATTCCATACCGTTTTGAATTGCTGCCAATAGTCTTCTGTATTCTCTACATCTTCCAGCTGTTGGAGCACTTGGAATTTGTTGGATATTGTGACCGCAAATTTGTCTCTTGTTTCTTGATTTCTTGTTGTCTATAATTTTGCATTGTTGCATATCTCTTGAGTTTCATTTTTACTTTGGCTATCAGAAGGTGGGGATCTGATGCCACATCTGCTCCTCTATATACCTTTACATCCTGCAATGATGATCTAAACTTCTTGTTTATGCATATATGATCAATCTGATTTTCTGTTCTATGGTCTGGTGATATCCATGCTGCCTTGTGTATTCTCTTATGTGGAAACATGCTTCCTCCTATAGCCAGTTGATTTGAAGCACAGAAGTTTGAGAATAGTTCCCCATTTTCATTCATTATTCCTAGCCCTTGTTTTCCCATGACTTCTTCAAAGCTGGTGTTGACTGTACCTATCTTTGCATTCATGTCACCCATCAACATTGTGATGTCTCTTCTTTTTACTTTTTCCATAATTTCATGTAGTCTAGTATAAAATGCTTCTTTCACAGACTCTTCTTTGTCATTAGTTGGTGCATAACATTGGATGACATTTACATTTATTTTCTTTTTAGCTGTTTTAAAAGTAGCTGTTATTATTCTGGATCCAACGGCTTCCCATTCAATGAGTGCTTTCTGTGCTTCTTTAGATGTCATAAGAGCTACCCCTTCACTGTGGTGTGAACTTTCGTCTTCATGTCCTGAGGACAGCACCAATTCACCTGTGATGAGTTTCTTCCTCTCTACCCCCTTCCACTTTGTTTCACACAGTCCCAGAACCTCGATTTTATATTCCCTCATCTCTGCTGCTACTTGTGCCACTTTCCCTTGTTCGTTTAATGTCCGAACATTCCAGGTGCCAAATCTGGAAGTTCTCCTAGAAGAAAGAAGGTTAGTCAGTAATGCAGACTCCTTTCGGCTTTCTCTGTGTTGCATCATACGCCTCCCTGCGAGAGGACCTTCCCCTGTCTTGGATGGCTGTGTTTTATTTTCTTTAATTGACTTGTCCATGTTTGTTGAAGTTTTTTGTGGTTTAAATTTTTTACAGGATGGGGTAACCGGCCCCATGCCCAACCCTCCTTAGTCACTTTCTACAACATGCTTGGCAGGGAACAGTGTTACTATTCTTTGCTCCCCTTTCGGGCCCTGGTAACACACGGATGGCCACATGCTATGGTTTACCCATAATCTGTACAAGGTGTTTGCGTTTTCAGATGTGTACACGCTGTACACCAATTAACTCTTTTGATATGTTTTGTTTCAGTCTTTGTACAGGTTTTGCAGATCTTTGTACAGGGTTTTGGAATTTTGTACAGGTTTTTCATCTCCGAGGTGTGGCATGTATGGAATTTTAATTTGATGAGGAAAGAGAAGAATCTCATAGTGAGTAATTAATAGTGAGAGGACAGAGCATAATTTTATGTCAAGACAGTTATAGTGAGAGGACAGAGAATAATGTTATGTCAAGAAAATTATAGTGAGAGGACAGAGAATAAAATTATGTCAAAAAGTTATAGTGAGAGGACAGACAGGAACGTTATGTCAAGAAAGCTATAATGAGAGGACAGAGAATAACATTGTCAAAAAAGTTATAGTGAGAGGACAGAGAATAACAATATGTCAAGAAAATTATAGTGAGAGGACAGAGAATAATGTTATGTCAAGAAAGTTACAGTGAGAGGACAGAGATATGTCAAGAAAGTTATAGTGAGAGGACAGAGAATAATGTTATGTGAAAAAAGCGGTAGTGAGAGAACAGAGAATAATGTTATGTCAAGATAGTTATAGTGAGAGGACAAAGAATAATGTTATGTCAAGAAAGTTATAGTGAGAGAACAGAGAATAACGTTATGTCATGAAAATTATAGTGAGAGGACAGAGAATACCATTATGCATACCTGTCAACCTCCTGAGACAAAAATCTGTACGCCGGACCCAACAAATCCTTACAAACACCCAAAAATCCTTACGCAAACAATATATTAATAAATTATACACAATACAGTTTTAAAACGAGAAATGACATATACAAATCTATTAGCATTTGAATTAGTGTGGTATAAAACATGCTAATAGTCTCATGGTCTTCTTTACATGTAAAAAACTTAGTGATTGTAAGGTACTATTCTTTCGATGCACAGTGTTTTGTATTATAATCAACACATTCACTTTTAGCACTTAGCAGAATTGCATTTGTGGGCTTAAAGTCTGCACAGCATGTATCAATGTTAATCTTGCACTGTAAAAAAGAAGTGAGTGTGTCTGCATTCATGGACCTCCTGCAGTCTGTGTGGACTTTTTTATTGAAAAATAAAGCAGTGAAGTTTATGCAAACAAACTTTTTTTCTAGTTATGTAGGGCCGACACATAATATTATGACATTAATTTATTGGAAATATTGAAATGATCAAAATAGAACTGGAAAGATTAAGAGAACAACAAAAATAAAATACAACGAAGCAAAGCAACAGCAACAATTATAAAAAAATTAATTAAATTGTGAACAGAATATTAATCTAGGAAGAAAAAATGTACTCGTACTACCAAAAATTTACAAAAAGTTTATTTAAAAATTGATAACCTAGACCAGTGATAATAGATCACCGCTTTATGAAAAATAAAGCAGTGAATCTCGATCGCCGGAATAAAGTAGGCCTACTCAACGCAAACAAACTTTTTTTTTTTAGTCATGCAGGGCCTACACAGAGTATTATGACATTAATTTATCAGAAATATACTAAGGGCAAGATATAACTGGAAAGATTAAGACAGCGATTAAATTGCAACGAAGCAAAACAACAGTAATATTTAACCAAGTTATAGGTACTTAGCTTTTTTTAAACAAATTGGCGTCGAAGTGTCTTGGCAAGCGTGGCTGATAACAGGTAACTTTAAAAATACGTCATGTCACACTGAAAGCCGAAAGTGTTTGAGGCCGAATTCAAAGTTTTTGCCGAATTGTTGGGTATAAAAGGATTTGATTGGTTGCTGCGAGAGACTTCAGTTTAAAAACAGACGCCAAGATTCCAGGAATAAAAAAATTGGTTTAAAAAAAACCTGGGCTAGAAAATATTTTCTGATTTATAATTTTTTTAAACTTTGGTTGGAAAATATTTTTAGAATTTAAAAATTTAAAAAAATTTTTTTTTTAAATCGATATATTTTTTTTTTGATGGGAAGGAAGAAGAATCCGTAAAATGAGTCTGTATGGCCGTACACTGCTAAAAGTATCAAAAATACGTACATTGTACGAAAAATTCGTACAAGTTGACAGGTATGATTATGCCAAAAAAATTATAGTGAGAAGATAGAGAATAATGTTATGTGAAAATCTTTATACTTGAAAGGTATAGGCTTTATTTTACTACTGAGACTGGTTTATCATACATATGAAGATGGTTTATCTTACATATGAAGATGGTTTATCATACATATGAAGATGGTTTATCTTACATATGAGGATGGTTTATCTTACATATGGGGATGGTTTATCTTACATATGGGGATGGTTTATCTTACTAATTAGGCTAGTTTATCTTATATGAGGATGGTTTATCATACATATGAAGATGGTTTATCTTACATATGAGGATGGTTTATCTTACATATGAGGATGGTTTATCTTACTAATTAGGCTAGTTTATCTTACATATGGGGATGGTTTATCTTACATATGAGGATGGTTTATCTTACATATGAGGATGGTTTATCTTACATATGAGGATGGTTTATCTTACATATGGGGATGGTTTATCTTACATATGAGGATGGTTTATCTTACATATGAGGATGGTTTATCTTACTAATTAGGCTAGTTTATCATACATATGGGGATGGTTTATCTTACATATGAGGATGGTTTATCTTACATATGAGGATGGTTTATCTTACATATGAGGATGGTTTATCTTACATATGAGGATGGTTTATCTTACATATGAGGATGGTTTATCTTACATATGAGGATGGTTTATCTTACATATGAGGATGGTTTATCTTACATATGAGGATGGTTTATCTTACATATGAGGATGGTTTATCTTACATATGAGGATGGTTTATCTTACATATGAGGATGGTTTATCTTACATATGAGGATGGTTTATCTTACATATGAGGATGGTTTATCTTACATATGAGGATGGTTTATCTTACATATGGGGATGGTTTATCTTACTAATTAGGCTAGTTTATCTTATATGAGGATGGTTTATCTTAATAATTAGGCTAGTTTATCTTATATATGATTATGGTTTATCTTACTAATTAGGCTAGTTTATCTTATATGAGGATGGTTTATCTTACTAATTAGGCTAGTTTATCTTACATATGAGGATGGTTTATTTTGAAACTGAGGCTGGTTTATTTTAACACTCAGACTAGTTTATCTTACAACTGAGGCAAATTTATATTATCACTGAGACTAGTTTATGTTATCACCGAGGCTAGTTTATGTTATCATTGAGGCTAGTTTATGTTATCATTGAGGCTATTTTATTATATCACTTAGGCTAGTTTATATTACAATTGAGGTTAGTTTATCTTATCATCGAGGCTAGTTTATGCTATCATTGATGCAAGTTTATGTTATCATCAAGTCAAGTTTATGTTATCTCTGAAACTAGTTTAAGTTCTCATTGAGACTAGTTTATATTATCACTGAGACTAGTTAATGTTATCACTGAGGCACGCTTATATTATCATTGAGGTTAGTTTATGTTATCATTGAGACTAATTTATGTTATCATTGAGGTTAGTTTATGTTATCATTGAGGTTAGTTTATGTTATCACTGAGACTAGTTTATGTTATCATTGAGACTAGTTTATGTTATCACTGAGACTAGTTTATGTTATCACTGAGACTAGTTTATGTTATCATTGAGACTAGTTTATGTTATCACTGAGGCTAGTTTATGTTATCACTGAGACTAGTTTATGTTATCATTGAGGCTAGTTTATGTTATCACTGAGACTAGTTTATGTTACCATTGAGACTAGTTTATGTTATCAATGAGGCTAATTTCATAGTTACTACAAAAATTGATCTTTATCCTACCACTGGGGCTGATCCATCTTTAACATTTGCCTGTACTTGAAGTTGCTGGACGTTCACGATGGAATTGTTGCCCTTGAACCCTGCTATGACCCCAACACTGATCTTGGTGCTGTTGTCTGCCCAATGAATAAAAAAAAAATGGGGCACTTTCATTACCACAACAATGACAAATGTGTTGTAAAAACAGTTACATAAATATCACGATAACAGCAACAAAATTGTCACTGCTAGAGAAACAGAAATGGGCAGTAAGAAGAGTAGGAATAAGTAGTCACAAGAATGAGATAAATGTGAATAAATTATGTGGCTGATAACACAAGAATGAGATAAATGAGAATAAATTATGTGGCTGATAACACAAGAATGAGATAAATGTGAATAAATTATGTGGCTGATAACACAAGAATGAGATAAATGTGAATACATTATGTGGCTGATAACATAAGAATGAGATAAATGAGAATAAATTATGTGACTGATAACACAAGAATGAGATAAATGTGAATAAATTATGTGACTGATAACACAAGAATGAGATAAATGTGAATAAATTATTGGATGATAACACAAGAATGAGATAAATGTGAATAAATTATGTGGCTGATAACACAAGAATGAGATAAATGAGAAAATATTATGTGGCTGATAACACAAGAATGAGATAAGTGAGAATAAATTATGTGGCTGATAACACAAAAATGAGATAAATGTGAATAAATTATATGGCTGATAACACAAAAATGAGATAAATGAGAATAAATTATGTGGCTGATAACACAAGAATGAGATAAATGTGAATACATTATGTGGCTGATAACACAAGAATGAGATAAATGTGAATAAATTATGTGGCTGATAACACAAGAATGAGACAAATGTGAATAAATTATGTGGTTGATAACATAAGAATGAGAATAAATTATTCGAATGATGACATGAGAATGTCAATACAAGATAAATCAGCATTGAAAAATCTGGCCACTAAGCTTGAAACGAACAAAATTTTACTGCTAGCGAATACGGTAGAACTGATGAGTGATTTTACAAAAGCGAAATGACCGCCGAATCATATTTTTGTGGAAAAAAAGAAAATTCTTGTTTGAGTGATTTATTCAACTTGAATGATTCTGACAACTCTTTTTACTGAGAATGGCGATCTTTACCTTTATTGCCGTCGAGTATGTTTAAAATTTGTATTTTCGTACCATTTAGAGTTAAGGTTTGAGGTGAGCCTAATATCGGAATGACGGTCGCCGAATGCTCTGCATGTATTTTCGTACATTTAGAAGGATTAGGGTTACAAAGGGTTTAACCGAAATCTAAATGGTACGAAAATAATTCGGCGACCGTCATTCCGATATGACCAAATTATGAAACTGAAAAAAACCCCACAAAAGCAAGGCAAATTTGCATCTTGTCAGAGAAAAGTTTATTTGGAGTTACTTCTCCTTTAAGTTTTAATTTCGCTTCTTTAAAAAAAATGTGAATGATTTATATTTATTAAATAATTAATTACTATCAATGTTTGATTGACACTAAAATTCGTATGGGTATAACGGGCTATTCCAATTTTTGAAGTTCGGTAGAGAATATATATAATATTGCGCCAGTTTATATTTTCAAGGCTTTTAAAAAAAATATATATAATATTTGATTTGATTCCTAAACCTAACCCATAACGCTTATTACTGGTCTCTTTAGATCTATACTTTTATAAGGCACTATAGAACACACACCAAAACTGTTCTTCATTTCCACCATAAATTGTATTAATTTTTTTTGCAGAAATAGACTAAATGAGCTTTTGACACTTAAAAAGGCAAAGGGCGCATGTCACTATGATGGTGCAGAACCATCTAATTGAATATATTTGTACATTAATTAACTCTATTGTTACGTTTTTCAGTCTGTACAGGTTTTGCGGGTCTCTGTACAGGGTTTTTGGATTTGTTGTACAGGTTTTTCATGTCTGAGGTGTGGCATGTATGTGACACAAGAATGAGATAAATTAGAATAAATTGTGTGAGTAATGACAAAAGAATGAGATAAATTAATAAATTGTGTGTGGGTGATGACACAAGAATTAGATAAATGAGAATAAATTATGTGGCTGATAACACAAGAATGAGATAAATGTGAATAAATTATGTGGCTGATAACACAAGACTGAGATAAATGTGAATAAATTATGTGGCTGATAACACAAGAATGAGAATAAATTATTTGAGTGATGACATAAGAATGTCAATGAGATAAATGTGAATAAATTATGTGGGTGATGATAAAAGGATAAGATAAATAAGAAAGTGGGTGATTACACAAGAATGTGATAAATTAGAATAAATTGTGTGAGTAAATGACACAAGAATGAGATAAATGAGAATAAATTGTGTGAGTAATGACACAAGAATGAGATAAATGAAAATATATTGTGTGGGTGATGACACAAGAATGAGATAAATGATAATAAATTGTGTCGGTGATGACACAAGAATGAGAATAAATTGTGTGAGTAATGACAAAAGAATGAGATAAATTAGAATAAATTGTGTGAGTAATGACACAAGAATGAGATAAATGATAATAAATTGTGTTAGTGATGACACAAAAATGAGATAAATGATAATAAATTGTGTGGGTGATGACACATGAATTAGATAAATTATAATAAATTGTGTGATTAATGACACAAGAATGAGATAAATGATAATAACTTGTGGGGGTGATGACACAAGAATGAGATAAATGTGAATAAATTATGTGGCTGATAACACAAGAATGAGATAAATGTGAATAAATTATGTGGCTGATAACACAAGAATGAGAACAAATTATTTGAGTGATGACATAAGAATGTCAATGAGATAAATGTGAATAAATTATGTGGGTGATGATACAAGAATGAGATAAATAAGAAAGTGGGTGATTACACAAGAAAAAGATAAATAAGAATGTGGGTAATGACACAAGAATAAGATAAATTGGAATAAATTGTGTGAGTAATGACACAAGAATGAGATAAATGATAATAAATTGTGTGTGTGTGTGTGATGACACAAGAATGAGATGCATGAGAATAAATTGTGTGAGTAAAACACAAGAATTAGATAAATAAGAATGTGGGTTAATGACACAAGAATAAGATAAATTAGAATAAATTGTGTGAGTAATGACACAAGAATGAGATAAATTAGAATAAATTGTGTGTGTGAATGATGACACAAGAATGAGATAAATGAGAATAAATTGTGTTAGTAATGACACAAGAATGAGATAAATGATAATAAATTGTGTGGGTGATGACACAAAAATGAGATAAATGATAATAAATTGTGTGGATGATGACACAAGAATGAGATAAATGAGGATAAATTGTGTTGATGACACAAGAATGAGATAAATGAGAATAAATTGTGTGAGTAATGACACAAGAATGAGATAAATGATAATAAATTGTGTGGGTGATGACACAAGAATGAGATAAATGAGGATAAATTGTGTTGATGACACAAGAATGAGATAAATGAGAATAAATTGTGTTAGTAATGACACAAGAATGAGATAAATGATAATAAATTGTGTGGGTGATGACACAAAAATGAGATAAATGATAATAAATTGTGTGGATGATGACACAAGAATGAGATAAATGAGGATAAATTGTGTTGATGACACAAGAATGAGATAAATGAGAATAAATTGTGTGAGTAATGACACAAAAATGAGATAAATGATAATAAATTGTGTGGATGATGACACAAGAATGAGATAAATGAGGATAAATTGTGTTGATGACACAAGAATGAGATAAATGAGAATAAATTGTGTGGGTGATGACACAAAAATGAGATAAATGATAATAAATTGTGTGAGTAATGACACATGAATTAGATAAATTAGAATAAATTGTGTGAGTAATGACACAAGAATGAGATAAATGATAATAACTTGTGTGGGTGATGACACAAGAATGATATAACTGAGAATAAATTGTGTGGGTGATGACACAAGAAAGTCACATGGGGATGGGTGGAATGTGTGTATGTTTGATTGTGTTGGTGGTGGAAATGTAGGCATAGTGGTGAATGGACTGGGTAGAGTATGTATGTGTGGTGGAATGTGGGGAAAACGAGCAAGGTGTGAATAGGTGCAGTATGGAGCGTTTTAAGTAGGATGTTGTGGGTGATTGATCAGACGTGGTGGGCGATGCGGAAGATCTGGTAGGTGCTGTGTACAATTTGCTGGATACTCATGACAATTTGATGGGCGCTGAAAAACATTTGGTGGGGACTAAGGAAGATTTGGTGACTGTTGAGGAAGATGAGAATGATTTGGTGGGCCCTGACAATTATCATCTGAGTGGTGAAGAACATGTGGTAGGTGTTGATTAGTATGTAGCAGGCGATGATTTAAACAAAAAAGTGGTCTTAACATAGAATGAAAAAGTATCAAAGCATGTTAGATTTCTAAGATTGTTGACGTAGATAATATAACAGTTTAATAATTAACAGAAAGCGAGGAATACAAATAAGAAAAACAACAGGATGAAAAGATGTGTTCCTGACAAGTATGATGATGATGACGATTAATGATGATGATGATGTAGCAGAAATGTTTTCCTACCAATTGAAAACTGTGGATGTCTCAACAAAATCACATTAGCAGCAAGAACGATGTAATCCTCTGCTTCATCGTCTTCTTGACCAACGTTACACAAAGAGGCCATGTTGATGAGCGCTCTGTCAGTTACACCATCGCTGAAACTAGAATGGACATTCACGTCACATGAAATAAATGTCTGCTCCTATTTCTGCTCTCTAGGTGTGACTCCAGCACTTCCGCCATATCTTAACGTACGTGTGTCCTTCCTTTCTCGCTTTTGTTTAATTGATTGTTTTTGTGACTATACGTGTGTGTTGTCTCGTGTAACTTGTTATTGTTAATTGTCTGCCCTAATCAACTACAGCATTGTATCTTTATTGGAGAAAGGAGTTAAGACTAAATTACATGAACAGAGTTATGTTAGATAAGTCTCACCCAGCACATACAGCTTTTACCAGATGCCAACTAACAACTCAGGCCAATCCAATGAATACCATTAGATACCCTACAGGATGGAAGTGTATGGAGGAAATTGTCCATCTGGGTACATTAATTACATCAATTAATAACAGTTGTGAATACAAGCCAGTGATTCCGCCCTGGGAGATCAAGAAACCAGACATGGACTACCACCTAGCAGAAATACTTAAGAAAACAAATAATATAGAAAATATTAAAAACACAGCCAATAAATATATACAACAAATATCAAAAGACAGCATTACTGTGTACACAGATGGATCCAAGGGAGAGGATGGCAAATTGGGGATAGGAATATATATTCCAATATGGAAAATGGCAAAAGAATATAGCATCACGGAAAATACATCCCTTTTCACTGCAGAGATGGTGGCAATACTAAAAGCACTAGAAATATTCTCTAATAACCCTCCCAAAAAATTAACAGTTTTAACTGACTCTCTTTCAACAATTAAAGCACTTAGAAACTTACGAGAATGTAGTAGACCTGATATTGCAGAGGAGATAATTCTGGCTACTACATACTTATATTCCAGAGGATGTTCAGTCTTAATTGCTTGGATACCTTCACATGTTGGCATAGAAGGAAATGAAAAGGCAGATAAAGAAGCCAAGAAAGGTAGATCTGATAAAAATTTAATAAATGTAGGGACGAGTAAATCAGAGATTAAGAGCTTAATTAAAGATTTAATAACAGATGAATGGAAAGCAGAGTGGGATAAAAATCTGAAAGAAAGACATGCATATAAGTTGTTCAAGGCTCCAACAAGAAAATGTCAGATATCTAGGGAATTGAAAATTCCCAGTAATAAGAAACTTCTCAGACTACAGCTGGGAAAAGGCTATTACAGAATAGAAGAACCTTATTGTGCAGGATGTCTTCAAGACAATAATATAGAACATTTCTTGTTAAAGTGTAAGAGGTATGACCAAATGAGAATACCAATATTAGATTATTTGCAAGCATCCAACTTACCTATCAATATAGAAGAGGTGTTAAGAATAGACAGACCTAGGGAACTGCATAATATAGTCAAACAATATTTAACACGAACAAACGTTAATATATAGTGGCTGGGAATGTGAAGGTCTGATGCTGTTCTTACAATGTATATGACTTTTAACAGATGCAAGTCAATTAAATATCTGTTAAAGTCCGTTATATAACTAGAACCACCAGGCCTTTACACCCCTCCACTTTAATATTATTCTTGTTCAGAGTTTCTTCTTGATTTTGTTTGTTTGTTTTTTTTTATTTTTTATTTTATTATTTAACGTATAGGCCTAAGCACAATTGTGAGTATCCCTATTTTCAAATGTGATGCCACTTTCTCATGTCGGCAGTTGTTCATATTATTATTGTTAATTTTTTATTTTTTTATTTATTCATTTAACATATAAGCACAACTGTGATTGTCCCTATTTACAATGATTTGACAAATGTGATGCCACTTTCTCATATCGGCAGTTTTTCATATTATTTGGAATTGAAAACAATATATATCCTAATTATAACCCATCAGAGGTTGAACGGGATATTTTTCTTCATTAATTAAAAAAAAACGTCTGCTATTCTGCGTGTTTCTTTCGTTTATCTCCTTGTCTATATGCAATGGATATTAGTGTTCTATTGATTTATTTTGCTATTTAGGTTTTTTTTACACGTGCAAATTGTTTTAAAAAAATGGTTTCCCAGACTTACAGTAATCGTGTACGGTCTATTATAAGATGTAATCTTACCGGTATACTGACATCAGGCGAAGATAAATTGGGGGAAGTTTAATATTACTATTTGATCTGTACATATATAATATAGGCTATTAATACACAATTGAGGAAACCCGTTGAAGCACTACCGGGCGGTACTTCTTCTAGAATTCCCAGGGTGAGAGAGGTGGGGGGAGACCGGGGAACAGAGTTGTATATAGACATGAAGGACATGAAGAAGACATGGAAAGAGCTGATGATAAGGGACAAACAAATCTGGGCATAATTGTTGTCACGGAATTGCCTCCCCTGCTTTGCATTAGTGGTCCAACAGTGGCCAAAACTCAAGAGTATCTAATATGAGCCTTCAATGGTGTCTACCTTCGCACAAGATTACTCTTGGCAGAGTTGTAGATAGAAGGATAATGATGCTTTTATCTCAAGGAAGTTTCATATGATATTTTCGAAGTCAGGAACAATGCTGCATTGGCAGGGCAATTGTTAACTTATATCGGTCCGTCCTCCTTTTATGGAGAATTAAGCAATTATTAATTTCACCTCGTTCAAGCCCCCATCCTGATTTACTCAGTGGAATTTTTTAAATTATGGTATAGCTCTGTTTAGAGTGTATTTAGTAAATTGACTGAGACAAAAATGCAGTACATTCAAAATAATTAAATGAACGTTAAATTTGTATATTTACAAATAACAGATGTAATAGTCATT
Source organism: Oreohelix idahoensis (assembly GCA_024509875.1). NCBI lineage: Eukaryota > Metazoa > Mollusca > Gastropoda > Stylommatophora > Oreohelicidae > Oreohelix > Oreohelix idahoensis. Next base: position 348,957 of record JAMPIV010012037.1, read on the forward strand.
TAAGTTTTAACAAGGTTTTAAAGAAATGAATAATTACACTGACAAACAACATTTTTCTTTCTTATATAAGAATAAGTGTTCTTAGGTCAGTTTCTTGCGCTGATTTCAAATTTGAAATCCGTTTATCTCTATCATATCGGGTTCTTAAGATATTTGTGAATAAATATATTTTTGGGAAATCGTTATTTGCTCCGTTTCATTTTTACTATATAACTTATTAAAAATTAATAAAATGCAAAATAATTCTACTTTTCATACTGCTAAAAGATGCATGGCATATGTTACGCTATTTTTCAAATAGTTACTGTATTTTGAAATAATTCTGAGCGAAATATGGCTTCTAGAAGTTGTAGAAATTCGGCTGATCTGTTCTGTTACGTGTGCGGATATTTTACCGATCGTGTTCACCAGAAAAACTTTACACCATTACTAAAGAAAGCATATGAACTTTATTTCGATTCGAAAGTTGATGATGCAAATAAATCTTGGAAGCCAAATGCAGTTTGTTCGACTTGTGCAAATACATTGGCAGGTTTGTTACGAAAATCGCCGAAGCATAAGTCGATGGCTTTTGGAGTGCCAGTAATATGGCGTGAACCGACAAATCACGCTACTGATTGTTACTTCTGCTTGACAAATATCCATGGTTTCACTTTTAAAACTAGAAAGTCTGTGGTTTACCCAAATATTGAATCGGTTTCGAAACCAGTGCCTCATGATCCAATCACGTGTCCGATCCCAGTTCCACCAGAACAATATCCATTGGACGTGAATGAACCATCAGAAAGTGATAGTTTACCTGCTTTTGAAACTAATTCTGACTTGGATTGTATACCAGTGAATGATGGTGTTCACTTAATTAACCATTCAGAACTTTCAGATCTAATACGTGATCTCGCTCTTATCAAGCGGAATTACTCGGTTCGCGACTCAAAGAATGGAATCTTTTAGCGCCCAATACTTCGATATCTAAATTTCGTCATAGACACAGAGAACTTGTTCAATACTTTGAGATGGATGATGACATTTGCTATTGCAAAGATGTAAACGGTCTAATGGTGCAGCTCGGTCATGAGCACATAGTCAACGAATGGCGACTTTTCATCGACTCTTCCAAGACTAGTCTAAAAGCCGTGTTATTGCATAACGGAAATTTATTTTCATCAATTCCAGTCGCCTACTCTGTTCATATGAAAGAAACTTATGACAATATGGCTATACTTTTGGCAAAAATAAAGTACAATGACTACCAATGGCGGATTTGTGGAGACCTAAAGGTCATTGCAATTCTCACGGGCATGCAGACTGGGTATACTAAATTTTGTTGCTTCCTATGTGAATGGGACAGCCGCAACAGACAGGAACATTATGCAAGAAAGGTGTGGCCTATCAGGGATCGTATGCAGCTTGGGCATAAAAATGTAATACACGAGCCATTAGTTAACAAAGACAGCATCATTTTACCACCGTTACATATAAAGTTGGGGCTCATGAAGAATTTCGTAAAAGCATTAGATAAAACGAGCAAAGCTTTCACTTATCTTCGAGAAACGTTTCCGCAAGTTAGCGATGCAAAGATAAAGGAAGGTATCTTTGTAGGACCTCAGATTATGAAAGTTATTGTAGACAAACAATTCGAGAACTTGTTACATGGTAGTGAACTTCGCACATGGATGGCATTCAAATCGATCGTCGATAACTTTCTGGGAAATCACAAATCTGTCGACTATGTGCATACTGTTAAGCAGTGCATAGATGCATACAGAATTATGGGCTGTAACATGTCCCTCAAAATCCATTTGCTCGATTCGCATCTTGACTTTTTCCCTGACAACCTTGGCGAAGTCAGCGATGAACATGGAGAACGATTCCATCAAGATATCGCCGTAATGGAGTCACGTTATCAAGGACGGTGGAGTGTGACCATGCTTGCCAATTATTGTTGGATGCTTCACCGACGAAAGTCGACTGCAGAGAAATTCAAGCCTACATAACTGTTATACTTCTTGTACGAATGATGTTATAATACTGTATGCGTTGTTAAAAAACTTCAATTGCGTATTTCTAGAGATCCCGACAGGATAGAGAAAAACGGTTTGCAGATTTAAAAACAGCGCATTAAAATTGACCAGAAAAACATAGAAATGTTAGAGCCAGTGTTATTTATAAAAAAAAGTTTATCATCACTGTTGTAACGGAAGGTTAATTTTTAAAGGAGGTCACTTGGCAGCTTTTCTGGGTTACTTAGCTGACAGTGACGGTCCTGCTCTTTCTGGTGGTTTGGTTCTTGGTAGACTGATCATGCTCGTCGCTGGTCAAGGTTGTAGGGCACAGCACGTTCCCAGAAGTTTCAGGGAGTGTCTACGAAGTTGGTCCCTCGTCTTAAATCTCAAGCCACTTTTCCCTTCTTGTTTCAGAGATAGTACCCTCAACTGGTACCACCAACAACTATGGTAAAATAATAGAAACAAAACGCTCTCCTGAGTATTGCGTTTTCCAATGGGTCCCCTTCTCCCTATTCCACCATCCCTTCTACATCAGAATTTACCCTCGATGAGAATTAAGCTTAATCCCTCGAGAGAAAACTTTCTTTACATTTAAATTGAATAGCTTTATATTTACTTTACATTCAAATGGAAAGGTTAATAGAATAGATAGAATAGGTTTACATTAACATCTACACTGATGGAAAAGTGTTCATAATATAGATTGAATATGTTTTCATTTACATCTACAATGCTTGAAAAGCTTTGAAACTTTCATTAATTTTAAAGTGAATATGTTTACACAGACATTTACACTGGTTTGTAAATGTAAATATTATAATTAGAATGTACATCATTTCTTTCATCTTTCTCTCCCTGCTCCATATGGAACTTGGGACTACCTATGCTTTTTTAGTTCTTTTTAAGAAACTAGCAATAAAGCAGTCACCAGCCCTTGCAGTTGTGGTTCATGAAATCATCATTCTATATGATGAGGTTGTCAGCCTGAAATGACTTGGACATCCATTTAGCAATTTTCACATATCAATATTCACCTGACTATATTAGTATATATATTAGTTCACATGTTAGTAATGAAAATTATAAAATGTAGAACTTACGCCAATCTTCGCTCACAGACTGTTTGCTCAGAGAAGTAGGTTTAAGGCACTGGCAGATGCCTTTTTTCATGTGTTCTTGGCATCGTTATTTTAACCACGAATTGCCACAATGACTTAGTGTTTCAGTTTGTGAGGAGTTACTGTGATTTGGGCTTCAACAGGCCCCATTCTTGGTTTCTCTTTGTAACTATTGAGTTTGCCATTTTTGGTCTTCCCTCTATTAAAGATTGGGAAGTATTCTTTTTCTCTCTGAATAATAGGGGTGTTTAGATTTGTTCTGTAGGTAAAGTAATTGCAGGTTTTTTCTATAGGGATTAATGTAAGTTAGTACGAAATGGCAACAGTCTGCCTTTTTCTAGATAATCGCGATCTTGTAATTCCATTTTTGTTTTGGTTAAAATTATCGCGGTCATGTTATTGTGGTAAGCAGTTGAGCGCGTGTTTAATTAGGAAGGGTACAGTGGCTGACGTTATAAAAAAAACCCTACCCATTAAATCGGGGAATTGAGCGAATCACATTTGATTCTGCTCACGCAAACGGACTTGGTTAGGTAACGTTACGTAGCCAAAACGACGCGCGGTTTAAAGTAAGCAGAGTACTCTGGTTCTAAATTTAGAGATGAGTGCAGGGATAATTTTAGATTTATCTTTTATTCTATTGGCTACAGTGGGACGCTAGGGTGACGCCGGGCTTTTGGGTCAGCGTGGGTAAATTAAAGATACGAGGGGCGTTCAGAAAGTAATGCACCACATCGTTTTTCTCAGCTAATAATGAAGATAGAAGCATGAAATTTTGCACACTTTAAATATGGCATGTGCCAATTGTGCACACCAAATTGCACTGCAACCGGCCAAATAATACGGCTGCCCTAAACCGTTGAAATGAAGCATGTTAGCAACTTGCGTTATAAACAGCAAATTGTGATTGAAATTCTCGTTGCAGAGAAGGAAACTGTTGTGAATATTCACAAGCGTCTATGTGATGTGTATGGAAGTTTTGCAGTCGACAGGAGTACAGTCAGTCGCTGGGTTCAGAGAATCAAAGAATCAAGAAGTGGAGATACGGAGCTGCTTGATCGGCCGCGCTGTGGACGTCCTGCCACAGCCACCAACGCAGAAATGTTGAAATGCACTGAGGGCATTATTCTTACTGATAGGCGAATCACTATTCAACAATTGGTAGTGCACATGCAGTTATGAAAACTCTCGGATTTTCTAAGGTTTGCGCAAGATGGGTTCCTCGAAGTCTCACAAATGACCACCGATTGCAAAGGAAAGCAATTTCTTCTGAATTGTTGGAGCGTTTCAATGCTGATGGAGAGAACTTTTTGGCAAAGATCGTTACAGGTGACGAAACCTGGGCACATCATTTTGAACCTGAGACAAAAAGACAGTAAATGGAGTGGCATCATCCGCAATCACCAAGAAAGAAATTCAAGACAATTCCTTCAGCTGGAAAGGTCATGATCACTGTCTTTTGGGACATTGAAGGTGTGATTCTTGCGGACATTATGCCAAGAGGAGAGACAATCAATTCGCAAGCTTAAATTAAGACATTGAAAAAACTCAATCAACGTTTTCGCAGAGTTCAGCCGCACAAGAATCCAGCAGACCTGCTTCTCCTTCACGACAATGCGCGCCTCACACAAGTCTGGCAACACGGGAAGCAATCACCAAATTGGGTTGGACTGTACTACCCCATCCACCCTATAGTCCCGATTAGGCACCCTCTGATTTTCATCTATTTGGTCCACTTAAAGATGCACTCCGTGGGACAAGGTTTGAAGATGATGAAGGAGTGATTCATGCAAAGAAATGGCTACATGATCAAGACAAAATCTGGTACGGGCTAGGAATACATGCACTTGTTTCGCGCTGGCATAAAGCCGTACAAGTTGAAGGGGACTATAATGAATAATACCGATGTTTAAAAGACATATCCATGTATATTGTGTATAAATTTCATGCTTTTTGAATAAACAGCTCCTGTGAAAAACGATGTGGTGCATTACTTTCTGAACGCCCCTCGTATATACGAGCGCTTTTCAATTTAGAAGCCTCTTTGTCTGCAGAAATTCCAGGCCGTGCATCCAAGTAATATTGTCTGCTTTTGGAGCGGAAGAAACGCAATATTTGGTATGTCTGTAATTTAAAGTAGCGTGGTAATTAAATCTAAGTTTCTCTAATAGAGCCTTAGCCCGTTCTAGTGTAATTGATTTTAAAACTAATGTAACGTGTAACGCCATCAATTATTTCTTCGAGGAAGTGTCCATGAGTGAATTAAAGAGATATTACGTAAGGGTGCTCGGTAGATTTAATAGAAGGTCTGTAGAAATACACGCATCCTTGATTTAGGTTAATTTACAGAATATTCGGAAGCGCGTGTATTTTATTTCATTGAGAGTTTAATTCTGATCAGTCTTATTTAAAAAAAAAAAATACGGGAACGGACTTCGTAGTGGTTACGGGGATTTAGTTGAGTAGGAATTCTAGATGGATAGAGGAGATAATTAAACATTTTTCTATCTGTGAAAGTATAATAATTGCAGGGTAACTACGTGGGGTAGAGGTGAAAGGAAATTTATGGTGCCTTAAGTGGCTGTGGAATTAAATATTATGCAGAGTAGTATTTGATTTTTGTGTTATGGGATTTAATGAGTTCTAGGAAATATAGTCTATAGAGATATATATTTCTGTGTATAGAGATGTAATATATAAATGTATTGGTGAATTTTAATCATTGATGTGCAGTTAATTGTAGGGCAGTTTTATTGTATGGGGGGAACGATGGTAGCGGCGTATACCGCTTACCGAATTAAAGTAGGCCTAAGTACGGGATGTTTCCCTACCTGTTCTAATGTTTTAATGCCTGAGGCAAGCTGTGTATAATCAGTATTTTATCAGTACGTCTGGAGGTTACTAGACAGACAGGGTGTAGTCGGGAGGAGTTGACCCAGGGTCAGTAAATATTTACGTATCGTCGTGCACAAGAGAGAGGAAATAGGGGAGCAGTCTTCGTTCGGGTGTTTACATGTTTGTGCTAGATTGGAGTGTGACTGAAGCATCCACTGTATACGTTTTATATGTAAGAGAGTATTTTGGTATTGTAGTACAGAGTGGCATTTCTTTGTGTCCTCAGCATTGGTCACGGCCTGAAGAGCGGGTTGCCAATAAATCTTGTTTTCCCGACAGCTGGCAAAGGTAGCCAGTCTTCTCAGGAGAGAAAAGTCGAGAAAAACGCCAGAGGCGTAAGAGCTTGTACCGCGGTGGGTATCGGCTCTGAATACATTGGCACCAGAGGGGGAGAGAGAGAGAGAGAGAGAGATAGAGAGAGAGAGAGGGAATGAGACAGAGCAGGTCGAGACAGCGAAGCAGTCTTCAGTGACAGGGTTTTCTTAAAACCTGGAGCTCTAAGCTCATATACACACCCATCGAACCCAAGCAAGCGGGTTGGTGTGTCGTTTATATCTCGGTCACAATAATACCGAAGGCCCGAAACCCAAAATTGAGGGGTTACATGGCAAGTGAAGATCAGTTGTCGCCAACAGTGCAGCCTCTACAGTGAAGTCTAGCAACTAGTCACTAGGTTGTCCAGAAGTCATCAGTGTAGGAGTCAGAACCAGGAGAAAGGGTATCATTCCAGGTTGCTGAAAGGAAACGAGAGAAGCAAGGCAGGGGAAGGAGTGAGATATAGTAAAAATATATCAGGGACCTGTAGAGTCTCATATTGTTTTAGAGGGTAGCCTCTGAGCCTTAGAGTTAGAAGTCTATTACATAGCAGTGCAGAGTGTGACTTAGGGGCGTATATCGCTGACAGAGTTAGCAGCTGTGCAGATAGTCTTCATGCAGTGTCAGCAGCCACTGACAATAGAGATAGTAGTGTAATAGAGAGTGGGGGCTACAAGTGATGCCCACTATATTAGACAGTAGTAAGAATCCAATTAATCATCCTGATTTTTTCCCCAGCAAGGTGAATGAATGAGTGAGAGTGGTCGGGTTCATATTTTTGATGTCTCTTATAAATTTAAATTGATTCTTTTTATTTCCAGGTCAGTGCAAACCTGGCACGTTATATATTGTTTTACTATGTTATGAACTTATGTGGATTTGTATAATAAACTTATTTAATGTTCACTGGATCAGCTTCTTCACTATATAGTCCTTAAATGTCGTCTGTATAGTGGTGTCTGTAGTGTTAGTTAACCTTATCTCCTTTAGGTTGTTAAAGGTAGTCAGAGGGCGGTGAGTTCATAGCAATTCTTGAAGTCACGATTTGGCGAGGAAGATTTAATCTCGGTTATCACCCTCGAGCCAATAGACTCACGTTACTACATTCACTATCGTTTCTCAACAAAAATCTATCATCTTAGTCTTTTCTCATATTAGGGTCTTGTCCTGCACTCAGGCAAAACTCTAACTTAAATCCAACTCGTGACAAAGTTCCTCAGATTCCGGTTCCTTATTAAAATTGTTTTTCTGGTCTCTTTAAGTCCTTCAAGATGTTCCCCAAAGTCCAGTCTAATATATATTGAAGCACATTAAAAACGCACCACCTGTATAATCCAGGAACAGAGTGTGAAATGTAAATATAAGTGTTTACAAGTTTACATATTTGGAATCTTTATTCATTTTCCTATGAATCCATGCTGGTCATTAATTTGTACATTTGATTGTTATGAAATTCATTGCATTCTGTGCAGGCAAGGGAGAAAACCAAAAATGCAACCAATAAAAAAAATTCATTCACACTATCCTCAGTATCTGGTATGTCCACCGTGTGCTTGCAAACAAGCTTGCCAGCGGCTCCGCATGGAACGCACAAGTCTCTAAAGGAAATTCCGGGGAATCAAGTCTCATTCACGTGTAAGAGCCGCTTCGAGCTGTTGCAGATTAGCTGGAGAACCTTGCCTGTAGACTCTGCGTCCAAGCTCGTCCCACAGATGTTCTATAGGGGACATGTCTGGTGATAGGGCAGGCCAATCAATCGTCACAATGTTCTGCTGCTGTAGATATTGCTGCGTAATGCATGCGGTGTGCGCACGTGCGTTATCCTGCTGGAGAAGCTGCAAGTCTGGATAATTTGTGAACGCAGGAGCAACCAATGCATCCAGAACCTCATATCGATATGTCACAGCATTAACATTTCCACGGAAGACGTGAAGAGGCAAGCGATGGTGAAAACTGAATCCTCCCCAAATGTGAATACTGCCACCTCCAAATCGGTTGTGCTGACGAACACAGCAATCTGCAAAGCGCTCTCCACACCGTCGCCAAATCCGCATACGTCCATCAGCAAAGGATATGTTGAATCTGCTCTCGTCTGTGAATAGGACAGCATTCCACTGCAGTCTAGTCCATCTGACATGTTGCTCTGCCCATTGCAGGCGCTGCTGACGATGCCTGTGAGTCAAGTTTGGCCCAACATAAGGTCGTCTTGCAGTAAGGCCTGTATCTCTGAGTCGTCGTATGGCTGTCATTCGGGAGACTTGCCCACGTCTACCCACTATTGTTCTTGCTGTTTGACTTGCCGGGAGAGAACGATTCCTTAGGTGACTCAGCACAATATGACGATCTTGCGCAGGGGTAGTAACTCGTGGTTGGCCACTCCGAAGTCTATCCCGTGCACTGCCAGGGGTTCCGTTACGTTCATTGAGACGTACAATAGTGCTGTGGTGGCAATTAATCTTTCTGGCAATGGCCCGCGAGCTCATTCCGGTCTCCAACATACCAATGGCTCGTTGGAGGTCGTTTTCAGAGTCGTGGCATTTCAATCACATGTACTGGGTGTTTTGTCTCAACGGCCTTTTAATACCGAGTATACTGCCACAACGCGTAATCATTTTCAGGGTCATAGCTGTTGGGAATCGTGTGGCACGTGTAACTTTCATTGTTTTCATGTAGTCTGTACACAAACCCGTGGGTTGAATCATGCACTTTCCATTCCAGCAACCATTTGCTCTCTACCTCATGACAAACACGGGGAAAATCCATTCCCACACTTTTTTTCCCAGCTTCTCGGCATCAGTATACATAATAGTGGTGCGTTTTTAATGTGCTTCAGTATATATGAAACCTGATTCTAACCCTGGCAGTCTGGTTGTAGTCTTTGGCAAGCGATTCTCACAGTGAACTAGACTGCAAAAAGGTCAGGTTATATGGCTCTTCTTTCCCCGCATTTGTTTTGTTACGATGCTAAGAAAGCTCCAATCGTTTCAAGCATGCGTGTTTGGTGGGGTAATTTCAAAATTATTTCCGCCTGAAATAATATGCGTGATGCAAAAGGTCTCGTCTCCCATATATGTAATGAAAACATCCGATCCTCTATCGGCAATGTTTACAAATAACTTATTATTACTTGAATCTAAAGTAAAGTCTTTGTAACAAGGTGTGCCGGAATCTTTATTTTGACCTCAACATACAGAAAATCCGACTTCGCACAAATACGAACAGATGAAGACAGAAGATACTTAATAGCTTTCACTTAGAAATAAACATGTGTGTATTGTTACATTACACCATTCTCATACATTAAACTGTAATCAGTTGTTTTCTGCAGCTAACAACGTTTAAATGAGTAAAAAAAATTTGCTGCGTGTCTGTGAAGTGAAGTCACGTGTGTATGTGAAGTGAGATAGACGTGTTTCTGTGACTTGAGGTGGACATGTGTCTGTGAAGTGATGTGGACATGTTTCTGTGAGGTGAGGTGGACGTGTGTATGTGAGGTGAGGTGGACGTGTGTATGTGAGGTGGACGTGTGAATGTGAGGTGAGGTGGACGTGTGTATGTGAGGTGATGTGAGGTGGACATGTGTCTGTGAGGTGAGGTGGACATGTGTCTGTGAGGTGGACGTGTGAATGTGAGGTGATGTGGACATTTGTCTGTGAGGTGGAAAAGTGTGTATGAGGTGGACATGTGTCTTTGAGGTGGACATGTATATGTGAGGTGGACATGTGTCTGTGAGGTGTACACGTGTCTGTGAGGTGGACATGTGTATGTGAAGTGGACATGTGTCTATGAGGTGGACGTGTGTCTGTTAGGTGGACGTGTGTATGTGAGGTGGACATGTGTCTATGAGGTGGACGTGTGTCTGTTAGGTGGACGTGTGTATGTGAGGTGGACATGTGTCTATGAGGTGGACGTGTATGTGAGGTGGACATGTGTATGTGAGGTGGACATGTGTATGTGAGGTGGACATGTGTCTGTGAGGTGGACGTGTGTCTGTGAGGTGGACATGTGTCTGTGAGGTGGACATGTGTCTGTGAGGTGGACGTGTGTCTGTGAGGTGGACGTGTGTCTGTGAGGTGGACGTGTGTCTGTGAGGTGGACATATGTCTGTGAGCTGGACATGTGTCTGTGAGGTGGACATGTGTTTGTGAGGTGGACATGTGTCTGTGAGGTGGACGTGTGTCTGTGAGGTGGACATGTGTATGAGGTGGACGTGTGTCTGTGAGGTAGACATGTGTATGTTAGGTGGACGTGTGTCTGTGAGGTGGACATGTGTATGTGAGGTGGACGTGTGTATGTGAGGTGGACATGTGTCTGTGAGGTGGACATGTGTATGTGAGGTGGATATTTGTATATGAGGTGGGCGTGTGTCTGTGAGGTGGGCGTGTATTTGTGAGGTGGACATTTGTCTGTGAGGTGAACATTTGTCTGTGAGGTGGATATGTGTGTGTGAGGTGAACGTGTGTGTGTGACGTTGACATGTGTCTGTGAGATGGACATGTGTATGTGAGGTAAGGTGAGGTGGACATTTGTCTGTGAGGTGGACGTGTGTCTGTGAGGTGGACATATGTCTGTGAGGTGAATATGTGTCTGTGAGGTGGACGTGTGTCAGTTAGATGGACATTTATCTGTGAGGTGGACGTGTGTCTGTGAGGTGGACATATGTCTGTGAGGTGAATATGTGTCTGTGAGGTGGACGTGTGTCTGTGACGTGGACATGTGTCTGTAAGGTGATGTGGACGTAAGGTGATGTGGGCGTGTTTCTGTGAGGTGGACATTTGTCTGTGAGGTGGACATGTGTATGTGAGGTGGACATGTGTCTGTGAGGTGGACAAGTCTGTGAGGTGATGTGCACATGTTTCTGTGAGATGAGGTGGACGTGTATGTGAAGTGAGGTGCACAGGTGTATGAGAGGTGAGGTGGACATGTGTATGTGAGGTGAGGGGACATGTGTCTGTGAGGTGGACGCGTGCATGTGAGGTGAGGTGGACATGTGTTTGTGAGGTGGACGTGTGTATGTGAGGTGAGGTCGACAGATGTATGTGAAGTGAGGTTGACACATCTGTGAGGTGGTCGTGTGTATGTGAGGTGAGGGGACAAGTGTCTGTGAGGTGGACATGTGAGGTGAGGTGGACATGTGTCTGTGAGGTGGACATGTGTCTGTATCGTAAGGTGGACGATTGTCTTCGTGAGACGAGGTGGACGTGTGTGTGTGAGACGAGGTGAACATCATGTATCTGTGAGGTGAGGTGGACATATGGGTTCTTGTGCCTGTTTGAGATGAGGTGAACTTGTGTCAGTGAGGCGAGATGGACGTGTCGGGTCTTGTGATGCGAGCAGGACATTTGATATCAATCAATCAATCAATACCCTTTAGCTCTCCAAGGAGCATAGGCCTTCAACAAACACATGCCAAGTCTTCTTGTACTGTGCCATCCGCTCAAGTTTTTTCCATGTTTTCCTCATAATTTTCACCTCTGTATCCAGTTCTCTTCTCCATGTGTTTTTTGGTCTACCTCTGCCTCTCCCTGTGGATTCCAGAACAAGGACTGCCTTGTAATGCTATCAACAGGTTTCCTCAATATGTGTCCTATCCATCGCCAACGTCTTCTTCTCAACTCTTGTTCCACTGGCACTTGTCTGGTTCTTGTCATCAATTCCACATTTGTGACCTTGTCATACCATTTCAGTCCTTCTATTCTAAGCAAGCACCCGTTTATAAAAGTATGTAGCTTTTTGGTTGTTGTTTTTGTTGTTCTCCATGTCTCAGAGCCATACAATAGGACTGACTTCACATTTGAGTTGAAGATTCTTATTTTCGTGTTGGATCCTATTTCTCTTGATCTCCATATATTTCCCAATGCAATGAAAGCTCCTCTTGCCTTTTTTATTCTTACTTTGGTATCATTGTCTGTCCCTCCAACCTTGTCTATGTTACTGCCAAGATATGTGTACAATTCTACATCTTTTAGTTGTGTTTCTTCAAGATCAACCTTGTTATCATTTCTTGCATTTATTGTCATAATCTTTGTCTTTTCCCTGTGTATTTTCAGGCCCACGTGTTGTGACCTCTCATCAAGAATTTTCATTTTCTCTTGCATCTGATTATGGTTAGGGGACATAAGAGCCAAGTCATCTGCAAAATCCAAATCACCAAACTGTTTAGTCAGCTTCCACTGGATTCTATTTCTGATGTGTGATAGCGATGTTTTCATAACCCAATCTATTGCTAGTAAGAAAAGAAATGGAGACAAGAGGCATCCCTGTCTCACTCCCGTTCTAATCCTAAACGGTTCTGTAAGTTGTCCTTCCTGAAGAACTCTGCATGTCATGTCTTCATAGATCTTCTTTATTAAGTTAATGATCTTCATGGGAACTCCATAATGCCTCATCAATTTCCAAAGCGATTCTCTGTCTACACTGTCAAATGCCTTTTCATAGTCCACAAATCCGAAATATAGCGGTGAATTCCATTCCAGACTTTGTTCAACTATTATTCTCAATGTGGCTATCTGGTCTGTACAGGATCTATTTTGTCGAAACCCTGCTTGTTCATCTCTCAGTTGCTTGTCTATGGACTCTTTTAATCTCTAATGGATGATTTTGTTTAACATTAACTACCGCAAGCCGCTGTCAGCGGCTCACAAAATAATCCCATGTGGACTGCAAGCCGCTCAGAGCGCCAATCTAATTTTAGTAATAAAACGAATGAAAAATGTACTGAAACACTTTCTGATTTGGTTCGAGATTTTAAGTTGCCACCGGAAAACAAATTCCCAAAGCATGGTTGTTGTAGAACACTGGAAAATTGATATTATGTTCATATTTTTCAGCGTTTTGGGTTAGTTACCAAATCGTGTAAAACTGTTTACCGTGGCAACTAGTGATAGGACTACAAAAAATGCGTGTACATCTCGTCTAACGGCTGAATAGGATAGAAACGTGTTTCAACAATTGACTGATAGATCTAGCGACGAGGACAAGAGTGAAAACGGTCTGCACATTGCTTGAAATTGTGATTTTGATAGAGATGGGGCGCAAGCAGTTATAATTGTGAAAATATTGCAAGTCCTCGGCCAACGGAGGGCCGTTAAATAGCAACAACCTCCATTAGAGTTACAACCGGTCTTTATTGTAATAGTACATTCATTTATCTTTAAAATGACATGTAATTCATAAAAATCTGTAAACAATTACGAAAACTACAGCTTACTTTGTGCAAACACCTACAGGATGAAAATGGGAAAAAAAATTAATTCGGCCACAGTGTGTTTTTCAATTCAGTAGTTAATGTGTTATAACACGTTTCACTAGCTTTGCCCAACTTCAAAATGCTATATCTCAGCGAATATATAACGCATATAAGTGAAATTTTGTGTGTGAATTTGAAATGGTATAGACCCTATGAATTAAAGTTTTCATTAAAATGCGGCCATTGGTTTCAATTTTCGTTTCTTTGCGATATAATATAAAATCCTACTTGCCAACACACATCACACGCACACATATTGAAATGTCTACAGTAAATTATACGACCTCATTTGCACATTTTTGATTTATCAAGCAATCGGCATGATTTTTGAGTGAAATTGCGTGAAATCGCACTTCTTGAACACAAAATAGTTTATATCCGGTGCTACTCACACATTGTCAATCAGTGGCGTGTCTACAAAAAGTATTGTGTGGTTAACTAGGTAAATGAGTCTGCGAGTACATTTTATGACATTACAGCAAATCACAAATAGGATTTTTAAGTATTTCTGCAATGAAGCTACTCGTGGAAAACTATATCATTCTATTTCAAACCCACAAAAGAGGACTATTCATGCCTTGGGGATAATCAAACGATCATTGCACCGCTGGATAGCGACATCTACAATTTCTAATTCTAGTGTTTTACACACGAAAATTAGGCCAAGAGTGGTGGATATTTTGACAGAGAATTGATCCGGAGAGAAATTTGCAATATGTTTCACAATAATGAGGCAGTGACTTTAAGGAAATTGAACATTTGGTTAAGAAAGAATAATGACATTGATATTTCCAAATCTACGCTATGGAGGACTATTAGGAGTTTGGGATTCACTTTTAGAAAATATGTTGGTGGTAGAAACCTTATTTGTGAGAAGCCTCATATAGTTGCAATGAGAAGCAAATATTTACGCGAGGTCAGAGAAATGAGAAGAGATTGTTATGATTCTGTGTATTTAGATGAAACTTGGATCAATTCTCACCACAGTAATGAACGAGAATGGCAATCATCTGATGGGACAACTAAGAGACTAGAACCAAGCAGCAAAGGACAGCGCCTAATAATTGCACATCCAGGAAGCAGCCATCATGGGCTTCTAAATAATACTGAACTCATATTTGTTTCAAAATCCACAGTTATTAGGGATTACCATACAGAGATGAATGGCAAGATATTTCAAGATTGGATTGTGAATCATGTACTTCCTTCCTTGGATAGACCGTCGTGTTTGATAATGGACAATGCTTCATATCACAACGTTGTGGCACCAGAAGATAAAGTTCCTAATTCATCAAGTACTAGAGATGTAATAACGATTTGGCTGACCATAAACAACATTCCATTCAACGAAATGTCTCTGAAGCCTGAATTACTTGGAATTGTAAAAAAAGACACAGCGTACAAAGATATTTCACATAGACAAGGCAATCCATGAACATGGTCACAGATGTTTAAGATTGCCTCCTTACCATTTTCACTTAAACCCAATAGAATTAGTATGGGCTAAAATTAAGGAACAGGTAGCAACAGAAAATAGAACGTTCAAATTAAAAGATGTTGAAATACTTACAAAAGCCGCCATCTCCAATATAGCCAGGGATTATTGGAAGAAATGTGAGAGCCATGTGTTACAAGAGGAAGATGAATATTGGAAGAATGATGGTTTGTCCTTCATTCAGCCGAGATTGATTATCAATTTCTCAGAGACATCTGATTATGATTCGGATGAAGTTTAATTTCTTTAAAGATGATCTTACCGTTATTTACAAGCACATTAGAGGAGCAACGTTCCATTATGATATTTATGAACCGCAAAAAGAGGTGATACCCATTGAAATAATTAGATCAAGGAAGGTCCAGTTTGGTAGCGCATTAAATGTCAATGACAAACAATGTCACGAGTATCTCGCATGCAGATCATTTAAGAAATCATCTTCAACAGGTATTCATATGCAAACGTGATGGCCACATTATTGTAATAGTAGACACGTCTATGCCTAATCAATTCACAGAATCTGTGCATGAAGTGGTAAAATTTCTTTTCTCGATACACAATAATTAGTATGCCGACAAAGATCAAAGGATTTCATCCGTTTATGGGAACTAGACAAGATGCACAGATATAAAGTATATATTTGTTGGGTCTAACCCAATATAACATTGTATGCAAAAAATGGCATTAATACGTTGGACGGTTAATCAGATAATTACATTTGTTTGAGGGCAAAGCTAGTGAAACGTGCTATAATACTTTTCCTGGCACTGATAGTAACATTATTCCTCTATAATTTGTGCACTCTTGTAAATTTCCCTTCTTAGGCAACCAGATAACCTTCCTTCCATTCTGCTGGTATTTCCTCTCTCTCCCAGACTTTGCCAAGTAGTTTGTATAATATCTCTGTAGATTTATCAATATCTGTTTTGATGGCCTCTGCTGGAATGCAATCTGGACCAGCTACTTTTCCATCTTTCAGAAGCTTTATCTTCTTCTTCGATCCTTAACCACCGACCGTCAAAGCAGTCAGTGGCCATCACGCCTAGTGGCGTCTTGTAGGGCAACAACAAATTGATTCCACTTTGCACGGTCGGTGGCCATCCTTCGTACAGTGCCCCAACTCTGGTTGATTCTTTGCATCTCAGCCTCCACAGTCCTCCGCCAAGTTGTTTTTGGTCGGCCTCTCTTTCGCTTTCCTTCAGGGGTCCAAAACATAGCTGTTCTTGTGATGGCATCGGGGTCTCTTCTGAGGACATGACCAACCCAGCTCCAGCGTCTGCCAGCTATGATGGTGTGCATGTCCTCTTGCTTGCTACGAGTAAGCAGATCTTGGTTGGTGATGGTATTCGGCCAAAAGATTCGGTGAATTTTTCTTAGGCATGTTGTGTGAAAAGAGGACAATTTTGACATTTCCTTCTCTGTCACTCTCCAGCATTCCGCACCATAGAGAAGCACAGAAAGCACGCAACTCTGGTATAATCTTAAATTTGTGCTTGTGCTGTATTGGGAGAACTTCCAGATGTTATTTAGGCTAAAGAAGGCTGTTCTTGCCTTATTCATTCTGATGTTGATGTCTTTGCCTGCCCCACCGTTTGGTGTTACTATGCTTCCTAGGTATGTGAAGGTATCTGTCTGTACCAGTTGCTGATTCCTTACTGATATGGGCTCAGGGTTGCTCACATTGAGCGTCATGACCTCAGACTTCTTTAAATTGATGTTCAAGCCCACCTGCTGGCTAATTTTATTAAGTCTATCCGTTTTTTCCTGGATGTGTTGATGTGAATGTGCCAGCAGTGCAATGTCATCTGCATATTCCAGATCTTCCAATGTAGAAAATGTAGTCCATCTTATTCCTCTTGGACTGCCGTCTGTTGTCTGGCGCATCACCCAGTCTATGACTGTTAAAAATAGAGTGGTTGATAAAGGGCATCCCTGTCGTACTCCTGTCTTCACCTCGAAGGTTAGGTTGCTCTGCCCAACACTACACGTAAAGTTGGCATAGAGGCTTTTTATGACTGACACTATGCAGCTTGGAATTCCATAAGCCCTCAGTATTTTCCATAAACTGTCCCTATGTCAGAAGCTTTATGGCCGTTCTTTATTTCTTCTCTACTTGGTCGTTCACAGAAGATTTGTAGCTCCTCTTCTGCTGGCTGGATGTCTGGGGGATTAGTTGGAGCTGGTCTATTGAGACGTTCCTCAAAATGTTCTGTCCATCTCTTCATTTGTTCTTCTTTATTACTAAGCAATTTTCCGTTCTTATCTTTTATGAGGCCATTTGCTTACTTATATTTCCCTGTCAGCTTCTTTGTGTTGTTGTACAGGTCCCTCATATTTCCTTTGGCTGCAGCTTCCTCTGCTTCCCTTGCCAAATCATCAGTATATTTCATCTTGTCTCTTTTGATGTTTCTTCTTACTTCTTTGTCTGCTTCTATGTACACTTCATGAGCCTTGGCTTTGGAGCTTCTGGTTTTGCTTGTTAAAATCTGCTTTCTTGTTTTTCCTGTCTTCTTTCTTACTAATGGTTTCTGTTGTTATCCATGCTTTGTGCTGATGTTCTCTTTTTCTCAGTACTTCTTCTCATGTCTCGTTCCATATATTTTTTATTTGTTGCCAGTGGTCTTCTGTATCTGTTTCATCTTCCAGCTGTTGGAGTACTTGGTATTTGTTGGATACTGTGATTGAAGATTTTTCTCTTATTTCCTGATTTCTTAGATATCCCACATAATACTGTTGTCTATAGCTATATGCTGTTGTAAATTTCTTGAGTTTTTAATTTTGTTTTAGCCAACAGAAGATGGTGGTCTGATACAACATCTGCTCCTCTATATACTTTCACATCATGCAATGATGACCTAAACATCTTACTTATGCATATGTGATCAATCTGATTCTCAGTTCTGTGGTCTGGTGATATCCATGTTGCTTTATGTATTCTTTTATGTGGAAATATGCTTCCTCCTGTAGCTAGTTGATTTGAAGCACAGAAGTTTGCTAATAGTTCCCCATCTCGTTCATCATACCTAATCCATGCTTTCCCATGATTTCTTCAAAGCCAGTGTTGTCTGTTCCTATTTTCGCATTTAGGTCCCCCATCAAAATTGTGATGTCCTTTCTTTTCTTATTGTCCAAGACATTTTGTAGTCTGGTGTAAAGGTCTTCTTTCACAGATTCTTCTTTATCGTTTGTTGGTGCATAACACTGGATGATGTTTATATTTACTTTCTTTTTGGCTGATTTAAAACTTGCTGTTATAATTCGGGGTCCCATTGTTTCCCATTCTATAAGTGCCTTCTGTGCTTCCTTGGACAGCATTAGAGCCACCCCTTCACTGCGGCGGGCTCTTTCCTTCTCATTTCCTGAGGACAACACCATTTCTTCTGTGATCAATCTCCTCTTCTCTATGCCTTTCCACCGTGTCTCGCAGAGACTCAACATATCAATCCTGTAATTTTCTATTTCTGCAGCTACCTGTGCAGTTTTCACTTGTTCACATAGAGTGCGAACATTCCAGGTGCCAATCCTGGAGATTTTCCTAGACGAAAAAAGGTTAGTCGGCAACCCAGACTCCTTTCGGCTTTCTCTAGGTTGCTTCATGCGCCTCCTTTCCAGAGGACCTTCTTCTGTCTTAGGCGGCTGAGTTGATTTATATTCTTTATTTGACTTGTCCATGTTTGTTGAAGTTTTTGTGGCAAAAAAAAAGTTTCCTTAACATGTGTCCTATCCATCGCTAGCGTCTTCTTCTCAACTCTTGTTCCACCGGAATTTATCTGGTTCTTGTCATCAGGTCATTTGATTTACCCTTGTATTATTGCATCTGTGAGGTGAGCAGGACATGTTTCTGTGACATTTGGTGTATCCTAGTGTTCTTGTCTTTGTAAGGTGAACAGGAAATTTGGTGTATCCTAGTGTTCTTGTCTTTGTGAGATGAGCAGGACATTTGGTGCATCTTAGTGCTCCTGTCTTTGTGAGGTGAGTAGGACATTTGGTGTATCCTAGTGTTCTTGTCTTTGTGAGGTGAGCAGGACATTTGGTGTATCCTAGTGTTCTTGTCTTTGTGAGGTGAGCAGGACATTTGGTGTATCCTAGTGTTCTTGTCTTTGTGAGGTGAGCAGGACATTTGGTGCATCCTAGTGTTCTTGTCTTTGTGAGGTGAGCAGGACATTTGGTGCATTTAAGTATATTTGTATATTTGTGTTTGTGAGGTGAGCAGGACAATTGGTAAATCTTAATGTTTTTTTGTTTATGAGGTGATCAAGACATTTGGTGCATCTTAGTATTCTTGTGTCTATGAGGCGAGCAGGACATTTGGTGTATCTTAGTGTTCATGTCTTTGTGAGGCGAGCAGGACATTTGGTGTATCTTAGTGGTCTTGTCTGTGTTAGGCGAGCAGGACATTTACTGTATCTTAGTGTGTTTGTGAGATGAGCAGGACTTTTGGTATATCTTAGGTATGCTGTTAGGTGGCATATGGGCCTCCAACCTCTGAGGGGGTTCAGGCCCAGCACCCTCCGGATGGAAGAAAACTTCGTTTTCTTTCTTAAGGGGGTGGATGTCACAACTCTATTTTGTGGTTACTTGCTTGTTAGTAACAAGGCAAGTCGGTCGGAAGCCGACGGAAATAGCCGAACGACTGGGTCATGTGACTATCGTAAATTCGGGCGCCAAGGGGTTGAGCGCGAAAGATTCATTAATGATTGGACTGCCGTCCCGTTTGGACGATATTCTAGGCCAGCTTGATGCTGCCCATATTTTATTGAATATCTTGATACAGTGCCCGCCAGATTAGTCTTATGTTGGTGATATTCATTCTAGGGAAGTGATTGTTTGCTCAGTGATGATTTTTATGTAAGCTGAGAATTGGATGTACGTACTTTTGATAGTCGTAGGTCGTTAGTACCATGTTGGTTCGCCGCTACATTGAGCGGAGTTCACCGTAGGAGTTAGGTAGCCATATTTCCTGTTCTTGCGTATTGATATTATATGTTCATTCCCTGTGGCGGAATTTATATATGTATTTGCATTTCATTAGGCCGTGTGTGGCCAAGTTATGTTCTTGCTAATAAAAGGGATATTAGCTGTTTAGAAGCGTTCGTTCCTTGTGTCACCCATTGTTGTGTAACAGCGCCATCTTGTCATCGCCATTGTCTCCATGGTTCACTACCATTGTCTCCGTGGTTCACTACCTTTTTTACCACAACACCTTCAAGAGGAAGATATATTACTAGGCCACAATAAAGTCTAGAATAATTGTGTTTTATATTTGTGTTTTCGCTCCTTCTAGAGCATCCATCGCGTATGTTATTTGCGTAGCCCAATTACTACGCGCGCGCACAAGGTTGAGCGAAACCTATCGGCTTATATAAAGAAGTGCCTGGCCAGCAGAGGCCTTTTTCTTCGTCATTCGCCCCAAAGAAACCAGAGTCGATCTGTAGATGCAGTGAACACATTAGCAATTGAGCACTGGCTAGGTGTTTTTTTGCTTTGTTTTATTTGTTTAATGTGTGCTTTATGTGCTTGTTGTCACTGAATGGGTTGTATGAATAAATACAGCTCCTGCCTTAGAATAAGAGTTTTATTGTTGATCGGGTCGGTTGCGAGTGTGCAAGAAAGTGATCGCATATCGCAGTTGCACCATCATCATCTCGCCCACCCTATCACAGTTGTATAGTCAGAGATTAGTGGGCACGAGCCAGAGTATGTGTCGTAGTTAAATCTGTACAACAGTGGTAATGCCCTAGTGGTGAAGGGTTAGCCAGCTAGCACCTTCCCCTACCATAGTTAAATAGTGGCTTGTGATATTGTCTTTGTGAGGCAAGCAGGACATTTGGTATATCCTAGTATAAATCCATGGGCGTGTAACGGGATCCCCTCCCTAGTGTTCTTGTCTTTGTGAGACAAGCAGGACATTTGGTATAACCTAGTGTTCTTGTCTTTGTGAAGCAAGCAGGACATTTGGTATATCCTAGTATATATCCATGGGCGTGTAACGGGATCCCCTCCCTAGTGTTCTTGTCTTTGTGAGACAAGAAGGACATTTGGTATAACCTAGTGTTCTTGTCTTTGTGAAGCAAGCAGGACATTTGGTATATCTTAACGCTCTTGTCTTTGTGAAGCAAGCAGGACATTTGGTATATCCTAGTATTATTGTATTTGTGATGCAAGCAGAACATTTGGTATATCCTAGTGTTCTTGTGTTTGTAAGGTAAGTATGACATTTGGTATATCCTAATGTTTTTGTTTTTGTGAGGCGAGAAGGACATTTGGTATATCTTAGTGTTCTTGTTATTGTGAGGCAAGCAGGACATTTGGTATATTTTAGATTTTTGTCTTTGTGATGCAAGCAGGATTTTGGTATTTCCTAGTGTTCTTTTCTTTATGAAGTAAGCAGGAAATTTAGTATATCCTAGTGTTCTTGTCTTTGTGATGCGAGCAGAACGCTTGGTATATCCTAGTGTTCCTGTCTTTGTGAGACAATCAGGACATTTGGTATATCCTAGTGTTCTTATGTTTGTGATGTGAGCAGGACATTTGGTATATCCTAGTGTTCTTGTCTTCGTGATATAAGAAGGACATTTGATATATCATATTGTTCTTTTGTTTGTGATGCGAGTAGGACATTTGGTATATCCTAGTGTTCCTGTCTTTGTGAGACAATCAGGACATTTGGTATTTCCTTGTGTTCTTTGAATGCCTCAAAGACATAGGTATTGATGGAAAAGATATAAGAATACTCAGTAACCTTTATTGGGAGCAAACTGCCACAGTAAGATCGGGAAGGAATTATTCACCATACATAGACATAAAAAGAGGTGTCAGACAAGGTTGTGTGCTGTCCCCCTGCCTATTTAATTTATACACTGAAAAAATTTTCAAACAGATACAGGAAATACCAGGACTGAACATCAGTGGAAGATCAATAACAACCTTAGATATGCAGATGATACCGTGTTGTTAGCTGAAAGCGAACAGGAGTTACAAGAACTAGTGAAGCAAGTGAACAGTATAAGTCATGAATATGGACTCGACATTAATATTGAGAAAACTAAAACTATGATAATTAGCAAAACAGACGATAAACCCACATTCAAGATAAGCGTAAATGGGAAAATCCTGGAACAAGTCAAGAGCTACGTATATCTTGGTCATATAATAACAGAAGATGGCAGATGTGAAACAGAAATCAAGAGAGAATAGGAATGGCCAAAGCTACATTCAACAACATGAAACATATACTGACATCCAAACAGTTATCTCATAAATTAAAACTGAGAATCATAAAGTGTTATATATATTCTGCATTTCTGTATGGTGCAGAAACATGGACGATGAATAAGCATTTGGAAGAAAGAACTGAGGCTCTTGAAATGTGGATATATAGAAGAATGGGGCGTATCTCATGGAAAGAGATGAAAACAAATAAGGAGGTCCTAGAAAATCTAGGTATGAAAAGAGAACTAATGAGAGAGGTCAAAGTTCGGCAGCTAAAATACTTTGGCCACATAAAAAGGCATAACACCTTGCAGAAGACCATAACAGAAGGGAGAGTTGAAGGTAAACGTGCAAGGGGAAGACAGCGCTATAAGTGGGAAGATAACATCAAGAGATGGACGGGAAAGAGTCTATCAGAGTGTACCACCAAGACAAGAGACAGAAGACGTTGGAGATCCATTACAGCCAACCTCCGTTGTGGAGATGGCAACTGATGATGATGTGTTCTTGCGTTTGGGATGCTAGCAGGACATTTGGTATATCATAGTGTTCTTGTGTTTATTATGCAAGCAGGACGTTTGGTATATCCTAGTGTTCATGTGTTTGTGAGACGAGCAGGACATTTGGTATATGCTGGTGTTCTTGTGTTTGTGATGCGAGCAGGACATGTGGTATATCCTAGTGTTCCTGTCTTTGTGAGACAATCATTACATTTGGTATACCTTAGTGTTCTTTGTTTGGGAGGCAAGCAGGACTTTTGGTATATCCTAGTGTTATTTTTTTCTGTGAGGGGTGCAGGACATTTGGTGTGATGCCTCAGTCAACAAGATACAAGGACTGTATAAACAATAACTAAACGATACATGCAGCGGTTATACAACGACCAGCAATAACACAACAGCAATAACACAATATTCTGCAAGCAACGCCTAGGTAACAACTCAACAGTCTCAGTTGAGCACTTTGGAAGAATAGTTGTCAGAATGCTAGTTTCCCTCAAATGAGGTGTAAAGAAACTATTATGATCAACACGGAAAGAAAGCAACAAGCAGTTACTACAATCAATCAACAAGTATTTTAAAACAAATAAGGAATTTATACCAACAGGTAATTAACTATCAATATCGATTACCTCTCCTTTCCCCCCCCCCCCCCCCCCCCCACTTATTCTCTCACTCTGTGTCTGTAAGCGCCCAGTAGAACACATATTTTAAACAAACTCACGTCAGTCCCTTCTAGCCATGCTATCCATTCAAATTTTTCATTATTATCTCAAGGTTCGGACATCAAATTACAAGGAGAGGAAATTGATCAGAAAGCTCTGTCTTTCATTGAAAAACTCACGCACATTTAGGCCAGTACACATGCACTTGCTGCTCACTTACATTAAAAACAATAAAAATGCCTTCAGCCAAAACGGGCATCCACACGCACACGCAAGCGCGTATACTTACATTCACATATATTGTTCAAACAAGTAATACTTCAGCATGCCTAGATATTGACTTGAGTTATCCGTGCAGACCTAGATATTGACACCAGGTATCCGTGCAAGCCTAGACATTGACACGATTTATCCGTGCAAGCTTAGATATTGACACCAGGTATCCGTGCAAACCTAGATAGTGACACCAGGTCTCCGTGCAAACCTAGATATTGACACCAGGTCTCCGTGCAAACCTAGATATTGACACCAGGTATTCGTGCAAACCTAGATATTGACACCAGGTATCAGTGTAATTTTAGATACTTACTTAGTCGTTTCTCCTCTACCCTGGAGTGTAGAGATTTGACAGGGAGAGCGCCGTACTAACCTATCGGCTGTCTTCCTTCTGGCCTGGTTCCAATCTAGTCCTCGATCCTTCACAGATTGTCTACTGTTATCCTCCCAGTGAAATCTAGGTCGTCCTTGAGGTCTGGATACGTGGAACTGAGTTTCCCTTACTTGTGGTAGTCCAACTTCTCCCATTCTGCAGACATGACCAAACCATCGTAGTTGGGACTTCTCCACTTGGGTCTGCAGTGGCTGGGTTCTGAGGTCATGACGTATCGTCTGGTTGTAGACCATGTCACTTCTTGTTACCTCAACCACCTTCCTCAGATACCTCATTTCTTAGGTTTGGGGCTGGCATTTACGGGTTTTAGTTATTGCCCATGACTCGCATCCGTAAATCAAGGCTAGAACATAGGTGAAGTAGCCAACTTTGTTTTCTTGCCAACTTCTCTTTTGTTGAGGAATCCTTGATTTATGACCTGAAAAAGTCCCCCAGCTGCTTCTCTTCGGGTAGCCAACTCTTCTTTGATGCCTTCCCTCTAGTCTATGACAGCTCCAAGGTAATTAAAGTCGTTGACCTGCCCTAGGACCTGTTCTCTAGCAAAATCTGATGCCTTTTTTCCTCTTGTGTTATCACTAAGTGGAGCACCAGGAAAATAAACAGCTGAGGGCTGCCACCTCAGGGGCGCATGCCCATAGTCAGTTATGACTGAAGGGGCTATTATTATTATTATGTTATCACTATGTTCTTTTTTTGTTTGTTTGTTTTTGAGCTGCTGATGACCATTCCTCTCTTCTCCAGCTCTTCCTTCCAGACTTGCTGGTTGGATTGAAGATGTGCCTCTGATTTAGCAATCATGGCAACACTGTCGGCAAATGTCAGCTCTGAAATACAGACCTGTCTCATCTTCCAGTACCCCACTGAATACTTTCTTGTCCGCTCCTAATATGCTTTTGATGACATTGTCCATGAGGCATATGAAGAAATAAGGTAACAGAATATCACCCTGTCTTACACCTGTGGTGGTCCTGAACTCATCTGACTTATGCAAATCTAGATATTGATACGAATTACCGCATCATACCTGGACTTCATTTGCACTGCTCGTTCCACGCCCTCTGCCACCACGCATGGATTGTTGGCGCCAACAAATTGTACCTTGACCTGCGGAAAAAAATAAATAATAATAATGACTTACTGACCAAGGCGCTGGTAACAAATAGTAGACCCCACCTGTAACTAGCTAACTAGTAATGACGTCACACTGACACGTGACTTGGAGACGGGCTGGCAAATAATGTCAGTTTCTCACTATAGCGACACGGTCGGTCGACACGGTTTCTGGAAAAATTTAACAAACCTTTTTGTCTTTTATTGGCAAAACTGACGTCGAAAATGACAACAGACGATCATGATGATAATAACGATTGAGTCTATTCATTCATAACCCTCCACTCCCAAAGGAGCAAAGGCCTTCAACAAACACATGACAAGTCCTCCTGTCACGTGCCATTATCTCAAGTTCTTTCGCACGTTTTCCTCATCATTTTCACATCTGTTTCCAGCTCTCTTCTCCATGTGCTTCTTGGTCTACCTCTGCCTCTCTTGCCCTGGGGGTTCCAGAACAAGGACAGCCTTGTAATGCTTTCAACAGGTTTCCTCAGTGTGTGTCTTATCCATCACCATCGTCTTCTTCTCATCTCTTGTTCCACTGGCACTTGTCTAGTTCTTGTCATCAGTTCCACGTTGGTAACCTTGTCATACCATTTCAATCCCTCTATTCTACGCAAGCACCCATTTATGAAAGTCTGTAACTTTTTGGTTGTTGTTTTTGTTGTTCTCCATGTCTCAGAGCCATACAATAGGACTGACTTCACATTTGAGTTGAAGATTCTTATTTTCGTGTTGGATCCGATTTCTCTTGATCTCCATATGTTTCCCAATGCAATGAAAGCTCCTCTTGCTTTTTGTATTCTTATTTTGATATCACTGTCTGTCCCTCCAACTTTGTCTATATTGCTGCCAAGATATGTGTACGATTCTACATCTTGTATTAATGTTTCTTCAAGTTCAATCCTGTTATCACTACCTGCATTTATTCTCATTATTTTTGTCTTTTCCCTGTGTATTTTCAGACCCAATTGCTGTGACCTCTCATCGAGTCCTGCATCTGATTACGGTTATGAGACAGAAGAGCTAAGTCATCAGCAAAATCCAGATCATCCAACTGCTTAGTCAGAGTCCACTGGATTCCATTTCTGTTGTGTGTTGTCGATGATCTCATAACCCAATCTATTGCCAGCAAGAAAAGAAATGGAGACAAGAGGCATCCCTGTCGCACTCCTGTTCTTATCCCAAATGGTTCTGTAAGCTGTCCTTCATGAAGAACTCTGCACGTCATGTCTTCATATGTTTTATTTATTAAATTAATGATCTTCAGGGGAACTCCATAATGCCTCATCAATTTCCAAAGCGATTCTCTGTCTACCCTGTCAAATGCCTTTTCATAGTCCACAAATCCGATGTATAGTGGTGAATTCCATTCCAGACTTTGTTCAAGTATTATTCTCAAAGTGGCTATCTGGTCTGTACATGATCTTTTTTGTTGAAAACCTGCTTGTTCATCTCTCATTTTCTTGTCTATGGACTCTTTTAATCTCTCAAGGATAATCCTGTTTAATACTTTTCCTGGTACTGATAGTAACATTATTCCTCTATAAATTGTGCACTCTTGTAAATTTCCCTTCTTAGGCAACTTAACCAGACATCCTTCCTTCCATTCTGCTGGTATCTCTTCCTTTTCCCAGACTTTACCAAGTAATTTATATAACATCTCTGTAGCCGTGTCGATATCTGCTTTGATTGCCTCTGCTGGAATGCAATCAGGTCCAGACGCTTTTCCATCTCTAAGAAGCGCTATGGCTTTCTCCACCTCTTCTTTCGCTGGTCTCTCCCCGCCAACCCTCTTCCGCCGGCTGGATGTCCAGGGAGTCCCGCGGAGCTGGTCCATCGAGAAGGCACTCAAAATACCCTGTCCACCTCCTCATCCGCTCCCGTATAACGCTGAGTGTCACAGATGGAAATAGTGCCGCAGTAATCATCCACTTTTGCCCCTCCCCATCTAGTTTATAATTTTTGCTACATGAACGAAGGATTCACCAGTGCAATTAACACGTGAGCCATCTGGCAATTAAGCCCTATGTGAAACAGAGAGCGAAGCGCGGAGCATGGCGTAATAGATTCTTAGATCAGGGGAACACACGAGATATTCAGTCTGAGATGGACCTTGGATTTTACAACTTTCAGGAAAGTAATTACGTGCTGATATTCGGCAGAGGCGGAAGAGGTGGTAAAATTACCTTTGATTCAAGAATCGAACGGCAAATTGGCTCGGGTCTGGCAGTAGGTGTGACTTTCGCATTAGAGAACGATTGAACGGAATTTTTCAATATATACCATGTCTCTCCGATAGCCATGATCAGTTGCCCAGAAATCTATCGGAATTCACTAGCTCGTTATCTTAAAATTTCTCGTACAGAGTGAAAATTAATAGATTCCGTGGAGTGTTTCATTTTTCTGATTGCGGTAATTTATATACTAGCTTTAAAGTGATTTAGTGTATTTAAAGTTTTCATTATATTTCACTGACATTTTCTGTGCTAATTAAATAACTTATAGCTAAATTTTCCAATCGTAAATAAATATTAATTACTCGCTATTTTCCCAGTAAGAGATGTTTTAAATTGACTAGTACATACATTAAACAACTGTCTACTGATGGCATATATTATTTACTTCTATCCATTTTATGTAATTTTATAAATGACTAGTGTTCATATCACGCGTTAAAAGAACGATAGGATAAGCTAGACACGAGTGATTTAAATCTAATTTATAACAGAGTGATGTAGAGATCCTATTTTTAACACGTGTTAGATATGATATTGATCATTTGGTTAAA
Organism: Oreohelix idahoensis; assembly: GCA_024509875.1. Classification (NCBI taxonomy): domain Eukaryota; kingdom Metazoa; phylum Mollusca; class Gastropoda; order Stylommatophora; family Oreohelicidae; genus Oreohelix; species Oreohelix idahoensis. Next base: position 376,983 of record JAMPIV010012037.1, read on the forward strand.
TGTTTATATTTTCTTTTTCCTAAAATATAGGCTGATCAAACCTGAGTACTAGCGGCTTATTTTTCTTATGGCCATATGAACTTATGATCATACGAACTTATAATATTATAAGCATCCAAGAATATTTAATATTGATGAGCTTCTTGCTGCGACCTGTGCGGTCCAATTTTCCTCATTTCCATGAGAGAAAGCAGAATAGAAACATTAAATTATAATATTAACTGGACCAGAACTATTACCTGATTTATTTATATCAATCTCATCAGCCAGCTGCGGCGAACTATAGTGTCAGCAATATTAGTGTAACTTAACCTAGCGTTTCAACCACCTGAGGCTAAACAACCTAGGAACTATATATGTTCTATTCATCCTACATCGGCGATCACCACGCATGAACCCTACTCCAACCAACTGAATGCATAGATAACTTATTGTATCCAGAACAAATTAAAACACCGACTCTAGCGACTCCTGTGAAATTTGCAGTCAGCAACTACGGAGAGTCTGGGGCTAGATTTGGCAAAACTAAAATTTGACACTTAATAGTATGATTACTTATTAGTGTATTTCCTTGGAATGCCTGCCACAACTACTGGGGTAAGCATAGTCTGAAAGTGGCCACTGCGTGTATGTGAATTGAATGAACAGAGAAAGAAACTTATGTCTTTTGTTAACGACATATACTTATATGGTTTCTTCTTTGTTTTTTTTTTATCTCACTAATCTGATTAGTCACGGGATAGATTACATTAGGAACCTATTCTTTTCCCATCCTGACTATTTCATCCCTTATTGTTACCTTTTGATCTTTGGGTTAATTAACCTCTGTTGGGGTCGTCTTTTCTTTTCCTTTACCAGAGGGGAGAACCTATTTGATTAATTTCCATTTTGGTCTGTAAACCATGATCTCTTGATGCATATGATTTATGTTGTGATTTTTTTATTTGATAATAAACGTTATTAAACCGTTAGTTATCGTGTCGGTCAACCCCATATTCATTATATGTTATCCATAGTTTGTTTTCACGTTCGTGCGTATTTGTCACAGAATTGTGTGCATGTGAGTGCAGTGTAACTTGTATCTTCGTACAAGGAGAGAAGGTGCGTCTGATTTAAATATCGTCGTCCAGATAGGCTGGATTAGATAGATTATTCTATCCAGAGACTGTCCTTTCTCTTACACGATCACCCTCGTGATAAAGACTATATCTTACCCCTTACTTTCACATTGTCATCACTATCACCTCTGCTCAGACAGGGCTATGAACATCTATACCTATCTGATAATTCATCCACGACACTGAGCAGCCCTCCGTTCTTGTCTTTTATGAGGCAACTTGTTTGCTTGTTTTTCCCTGTTAGCTTCTTTGTGCTGCTATACAGTTCTCTCATATTTTCTTTGGCTGCAGCATCTTCTGCCTCTCTTGCCAACTCCTCAATATACTTCCTCTTGTCTCTTTTGATACTTCTTTTTACTTCTTTGTTTGCTTCTGTGTACACTTCTTGAGCCTTGGCTTTGGAACTTCTGGTTTTGCTTGTGTTTAAATCTGCTTTCTTGTTTTTTCTGTCTTTTATCTTATTGATGGTTTCTGTTGTTATCCATGCTTTTTGTTGTCGTTCCCTTTTCCCCAGTATTTCTTCACATGTCTCATTCCATACCGTTTTGATTTCCTGCCAATAGTCTTCTGTATTCTCTACATCTTCCAGCTGTTGGAGCACTTGGAATTTATTGGATATTGTGACCGCACATTTGTCTCTTGTTTCTTGATTTCTTAGATGTCCTACATTAAATTATTGTCTATAATTTTGCATTGTTGCATATCTCTTGAGTTTCATTTTTACTTTGGCTATCAGAAGGTGGTGATCTGAAGCCACATCTGCTCCTCTATATACCTTTACATCCTGCAATGATGATCAAAATTTCTTGTTTATGCATATATGATCAATCTGATTTTCTGTTCTATGGTCTGGTGATATCCATGTTGCCTTGTGTATTCTCTTATGTGGAAACATGCTTCCTCCTATAGCCAGTTGATTTGAAACACAGAAGTATGAGAATAGTTCCCCATTTTCATTCATTACTCATAGCCCATGTTTTCCCATGACTTCTTCAAAGCCGGTGTTGACTGTACCTTTCTTTGCATTCATGTCACCCATCAAAATTGTGATGTCTCTTCTTTTCACTTTTTCCATAATTTCCTGTAGTTTAGTATAAAATGCTTCTTTCACAGACTCTTCTTTGTCATTAGTTGGTGCATAACATTGGATGACATTTACATTTATTTTCTTATTAGCTGTTTTAAAAGTAGCTGTTATTATTCTGGGTCCAACAGCTTCCCATTCAATGAGTGCTTTCTGTGCTTCTTTAGATAACATAAGAGCTACCCCTTCACTATAGTGTGAACTTTTGTCTTCATGTCCTGAGGACAGCTGTGACCGTAAGGTCCACTACGTCGTTTTAGCACTAGGGTGCTGCCACTTATTAGAGTTAGTGTAAGAATACTTTAGCAAGATTTAAACACTAAGTATTTGAACGTGACTAGTTAGTCAATTAACCCTAGTCCCAAACCTAGGACAGTCATTCGTTCATGGTGTACATGAAATGACGTCATCAAAGCTTGTGTAGTAGCAATACAAGTAAAGAAACGGAAGTGATTTTTTTTAAAGGGGAGATGAGAGTAAGTTGTTTTTAGCACGAGACGAGCGGCGGCTGTTTTCCCATCTAGCAGGTCCCATTTATGTTTTGATTCGTATGGATTGTGGTTTGTACACCTTTAATGACTATATTCTATGAACCAGCATGGAATGGTTAGCGAATGCAACCACTGAATAAAAGGTATTGTTTAGTTAAGTCGAAGTTAGACTTACTTCTTGAACACTAGTTGGAAGTTACAATGTTGACCTTTGACTATCAGCAAATGAGTACTTCATTCTTAAGATCACATACCAACACAGACGAGTCTACAACAACTACCTGGGTTTATTACACATCTCTTCTGTAACCACCACCTCTGGCGATAGCCAGTTTACAACAGAAGCACCTCATTTCTTCACCCTGTCACAAAACGACTTTACAACAGAAGTCCTACATTTTTCCTCACCCTGTCACAGTAACCTTTATTGGTGCCGTGACCAACTTGTCTCCGTTGGTGTACCTTTATTGGTGCAGTGACCAACTCGTCTCCGTTGGTGTACCTTTATTGGTGCCGTGACCAACTCGTCTCCGTTGGTGTACCTTTATTGGTGCCGTGACCAACTCGTCTCCGTTGGTGTACCTTTATTGGTGCCGTGACCAACTCGTCTCCGTTGGTGTACCTTTATTGGTGCCCGTGACCAACTCGTCTCCGTTGGTGCACCCATACTACAATGGAAATGAACCAGCCGCAGCTGGAGCACCAGTTGGTATTGTTGCAACAGCAGAACCAACAACTACAGCAACAGCTTCTGCTTCAGACATAGCAGGCAGCATCGCAACAACCCCTGCCGGACTCTGATAATATTCATACTGCTACTTTGAAGAACATAACGGACACTTTGTGCAATGTTACTCAGTCCGATAATTTTCAGAACATTGCTTCCATTGTTACACCTTTTGATGGGGACCCCTTGCGGTTTAAGAAGTGGTTAGTGGACATAGAAAAGTACGCCTCATTAATCCCTACATCTACAGATGAAGACCGTAAAAGGGTCGCATTTTTGTCGTCTCAGTCTCTGGTTACAGACTTCCTTCGACGAAGATTCAAGTACTTCCCTATGGAAACCTTCCCTTCCCTGAGAAAAGAGTTAATCCATCGTTATTCTCCAGTGACCGAAGGTCAACACGCTTGGACTCTTCTCCGGCGCATTCATCAGGAGAAGCACGAACCTGTGCTATGCTATGGTGACCGGCTGCTCAATCTTTCTGAGGATGCTTTCTTGGAAGATTCTTTGCCTTCAGCTGATCTAGCCAAACATCTTGTTGGCATCTTCATTGACGGTCTCTCTACAGACTCGCTCAAACTTCATTTAATTCGAAAAGATCCTCAATCCATCAATGAAGCCATACAGTTAGCAGTAGCCGAAGAAAATGTGAAGAAACGTTTTCAACAGCGTTTGGGACGTGACCCTCGAGTAGAACCCCAAGAATAACATGAACCGATGGACGTGAGTCATTATCGCTACAGTTGGCAAGGCCCACCTGCACAACAACGACATGTTGCTCCTCCGTCAGGGACCCATTCAAGTTATCAACATCGATCGCGACATCATCGAAGTGGACAGGTACCTCTGATACATCAGGTATCTACGATTACTTGCTTCACCTGTGGTCAGCCTAATCATATATCTAGGAACTGTGTACACCGACAACAGCATCCTGTATGGCCACAAGCTAACACCCAGCCACAACCACGGAATCGCCAGCACAGTCAGGGACAACCTCACCAACCTTCCTGGCCTCCATTCACACCCATGCCACCCCGTCAGAGACCTTCACACTTTTTTTCCCGTGGACAGTCCCACCCCAGACCTCTTATGGACCAGGGAAACCATTGGAACAGCCTGAACAGGAGAAAGAATAGGATGTCAATAAGAAGTTTCATTAAAGAGATAAGACAAACATAGATATGGGAGGTAAACTGTAGTACATGCAGTAACGAGCGAAGCTGTTTCATGACAACAAAAGGGTGTTGGATGGCCCACATATATCCAATAAGATCGGGAAATTCTTCTTCTTTCTCTTCTTCATCACTCCGTGATGACTCTTCCCTTTCATCCCATCTTTATAATCCACCCTGTCCTCTTCCTCCTTCCACCGCCGCAGCTACTGCCCATACCTCTCCTCCTCCTTCAGTACACCTTTCCTCTGAGTCCGCTCCTCCTTTTCCCCTAACTACTTCTGAACTTGATACTGCCCCTGATTCTACATCCTCTGATATCGAGACTGACGTTCCTTCCCCTCTTCTTCGTTATCTTACCAAACGTCGGCATTCCACCTCCTCTAGAGATTCTGCTCCCCTTCCCAAGTACCTTCTGCAGCCCACTGCCCATGTCCGTACTCACTTTTCCCGTCTTCCTCGCCCCCGTCAGCTTCCTCTGGTACCTCCTCCAACCCCCCCCCTGTGACGAACGTTTGAACACACGAGCAATCGCATGCATTGATTCCTTAAATATCCTTATCAAATCGTTAACCAGTTGACCTTTCTTTTTTTCCCCAGAGGTCGTTTCCATTATTTCTTATTAGATGATCCGTTTGTCTTTCGAGACCACTCCTCATGCCACATGATTAAATACTCCTCCTTGACCAGCGTTAGCTATATCATTTTTGTATTTAAGATGGCATATGTGCTGTTATGATCTTATGATTATTGTTTTCTTAATGCGTTGATATTTTTGTCACGAGCATGGTCATGATTTGTTCGTGATGATTTGTGAATAATAAAGAGATTACCATTAGTTCATTTTTTTTCACCCGCCACTTATATTGGCATCAGTCATGTTTTTTTATCATTCCGTTTTGTTTCCTCCATGTCGTTTGGACATAGTTCGATTTCCGGATTTTTTTAATACCGGTAAATTTCTTATGTGAATTAACTCATGCCATTTATTGCCTGTTAGTTTTGTGTACTACATACTGATGTTCCTGTTTTGTACATCTGCCGTGTTCGGCGTCCGCCATTTTTTTTGGGCACCCACCATTTTTTTTATTGCTTGTGAGTTCTCCACTTTTAGCGACGTTACCTCGCTTTGATGCATTAATGATTTGTTTTTTTCCATGACTTTGAGTAATGTTTGTGACTTCATGGTGCATTGTTCATTGATCCCCATGAAATATGAGTATTTTCATTTTTTTTGGCCATTGTGTCATTTATGCCTCTCGACATACACTTTGTATTTTTTTCCATAACTAGCTAGTTCTTTTACTATTCCCCCATCATTTTTTTGTTTTCTTTATTTCATTGTCCATTCCCCATTCCCTTAACTCCCATGCTATTGTATTCCACTGCTGTATATTTTCCCATCACCTTCCATACCCATGATTGATGTTTTTTTTAAAATGAATATTGAAGTAATAATCTGGTGGAACTGGTATATACATTTTTTCCCCTTAGGTTTTTTTTAGGGTTAGTTTTCAGTAGTTCCTCAGAATATGTCTCCCTTCTGGGATACATTTTAGTGGCCCCGGGCGTATGTGACCGTAAGGTCCACTACGTCGTTTTAGCACTAGGGTGCTGCCACTTATTAGAGTTAGTGTAAGAATACTTTAGCAAGATTTAAACACTAAGTATCTGAACGTGACTAGTTAGTCAATTAACCCTAGTCCCAAACCTAGGACAGTCATTCGTTCATGGTGTACATGAAATGACGTCATCAAAGCTTGTGTAGTAGCAATACAAGTAAAGAAACGGTAGTGATTTTTTTTAAAGGGGAGATGAGAGTGAGTTGTTTTTAGCACGAGACGAGCGGTGGCTGTTTTCCCATCTAGCAGGTCCCATTTATGTTTTGATTCGTATGGATTGTGGTTTGTACACCTTTAATGACTATATTCTATGAACCAGCATGGAATGGTTAGCGAATGCAACCACTGAATAAAAGGTATTGTTTAGTTAAGTCGAAGTTAGACTTACTTCTTGAACACTAGTTGGAAGTTACAATGTTGACCTTTGACTATCAGCAAATGAGTACTTCATTCTTAAGATCACACACCAACACAGACGAGTCTACAACAACTACCTGGGTTTATTACACATCTCTTCTGTAACCACCACCTCTGGCGATAGCCAGTTTACAACAGAAGTCCTCATTTCTTCACCCTGTCACAAAACGACTTTACAACAGAAGTCCTACATTTTTCCTCACCCTGTCACACAGCACCAATTCACCTGTGATGAGTTTCTTCTTGTCTATCCCCTTTCACTTTGTTTCACACATTCCCAGAACCTCGATTTTATATTTCCTCATTTCTGCTGCTAATTGTGCCACTTTCCCTTGTTCGTTTAATGTCCGAACATTCCAGGTGCCAAATCTGGAAGTTCTCCTAGAAGAAAGAAGGTTAGTCAGTAACACAGACTCCTTTCGACTTTCTCTGTGTTGCATCATACGCCTCCCTGCGAGAGGACCTTCCCCTGTCTTGGATGGCTGTGTTTTATTTTTCTTAATTGACTTGTCCATGTTTGTTGAAGTTTTTTGTGGTTTAAATTTTTTACAGGATGGAGTAACCAGCCCCATGCCCAACCCTCCTTAGTCGCTTTCTACAACATGCATGGCAGGGAACAGTGCTACTATTTTTTGCTCCCCTTTCGGGCCCCGGTAACACACGGGTGATTGAGTGTTGATAATTATTATTATCTGTCTAATTGAATCTATTAGGCAGATAATAATTATGACATCAATGATAATAATTTTGATAATCTTGACAGTTAGGAATTACAATGGTGATTGCTGTAAACGTAATGGCCAGCATTTTGACCGAGATGATAATGACAAGCGTGACCATGATAATAATAATAATGACTACACAGATGACGGAAGTGGTGCTCATGTTGTTGTTGATGGTGATGATGGTGACAATAATGATCACGAGGATAACGGTAATGGAAATGACGATGTTGTTGTTATTTAATAATAATAATGTCGGTGATGCTGATTATAACAGTGATACTCCCTAGGATGATAGTAACGGTACTGAAGTTGTTGTTTATGATGACGTTGTCGGTGATGATGACACAGATAGCGGCTATGGTACTGATGTTGATGATGATAATACTGATGAAGATGCTCATGTTGTTGTAAGATGATGCCTTTGTTTAATGACAATAATGGAGATGATAATCATAAGGTTGATGGGAGTGGCGCTGATGTTGATAATGATGATGGTGACAGTGAATGAGATAACAGTGATGATGTTAATGATGACAGAGATGGTGATGTGAAGATCTGCAGTATTTACCTTACAAATTTTGATCATGGCTTGTCCACTGCTGTTCGGCATGATAAACTCGATGTTGAAGGGGCTGTAGATAGTGTTCCGAATAGTTTTAATGTACAGTAATACCTGTGCTGTTTTTCCAAACGGAATTACACTGTTTCCATCGCCCCCCAAGGAGATGTTGACCTTAGGTTTGCTTTGTTCCTGCGTACATTAGAAAACAAGATTCAACTCTCTCACACAGACAAGTATCTCTCTCACACAGACAAACAACTCTCTCACACAGACAAGATATTCAGTTCGGGGAAGGCAGAACGTGAGATTATGTTTCAAAAATCAGCAAACAAAAATCACTTTATTATTTGACATGTTCCTGAACACAAAATGATGCTTGTGTCAGCGCCATTGTTCCGTATAGTTGCTGATGGCATTTATATTGTGAGATGGGGAGAGAGAGAAAGAGAGAGAGGGGAAGGGAGAGAAGGGGAGGGAGAGAGTCAATACACGCTGGGTGAGGATAATTAGGCGAGGTTAAGTTAAAATATCGTCACTTAGAGGGCAGAGATGAGAGCAGAATTAAAATAAATTAAGAAATATACCCCAGAGTTAGGCAGTCCAACTGAAAATATTTTCATGATTGGACGTGTGTTAATTCCTTGAAAAGATCAATATTTTGTTCCGACATCCGTTTGTCGAGAACTAAGGTTACCATTATGTTAACGAGAAGTGAGAGAATTAAATACAACAATGTCGATGAAACGATAAAACTGTTTGAGGCCTGAAGTTTTCTACAACTCCAATCGCCGAATGTTTTCTTAGATAACAGGTCACATGTTTGTGTTATTTTGAAGGTTGGTCAATGATAGAATAAAAAACAACAATGTCGGTGAAACGATAAAACTGAAGCTTGAAGAATCGAATTTTTTAAACCACTCCCGTCACCGAATGTTTTCTTTGGAAATCTTGGCGCATGTTTGTGTTATTTTAAAGGATGATCAGGAATAATCTGAATCAATGAGGTAGAAGCTAATCTTTGTTACTACCTGTGTAAGTAAGTGTTGAGAATAGACAGACCTAAAGAACTACACAGTATAGTCAAACAGTATATAACATGTGTTGAGAATAGACATACCTAGAGAAATACATAGTCAAACTATTTATAACAAGGATAAACATTAATATACATATGGATTAGTGAGGCAAGAAAGTGTAGTTCTACACAAGTTGTCGTAATACATACGGATAATGACCACACATAACATAACATGATGACCACACATAACATAACATGATGACCACACATAACATTGCGATTAGGTATTGTCCCAAATACTACAGACCAGTGGCGTATTCTCTATGTGTGCTGTGCGTGCTGCACACACCTATGCCCGAAGGAAAATAAAAATTTAATTTATTATTCTATAAAATATTTCTCTTCTAATGTTCTACTTTCGGACCGCACGCATCAGGATAACGGATTTTCCCGCATAGAATCTACGAGTATATCTTGCTTCAGTTTCCCAGACGCGTTTTATAGTGCAGTTTTTATTGGTTGGTAGCAATCGCCCGAAGTTTCTCGGGTAATTCCGTCACAATGCGTGCTGTGCCTTTCAGTTTCACGTTTGAAGACTGGTTTGTGTGGATCGGGGTCATGGCCAGATACGTCAATACAATACGAACATGCGTGCGGTCGTCTTGCAGCTCTTGAGTTGTAAAAATCGGCTGTGTCAAAGTCCAGTGTTTTTTGTGATTAATTTTTGTTAGTTGCCGGGAGTGCAGATTATTACAGTGACAGTGAGTTTCAAGTTGTAAGTTAATTAGTATTTCGGAGATAATTGACATATACCCAAAATGCAAGTGTTGGACGACATCGCTAAAAAGAAGTTTTGTTCACTAAGTTTTAGTGAAAAACTATCAATTGTGAGTAACGGTAAACCATGTCCTGAGTTACCACTCTTAAAAACAGTACATAAAACTAAGACAGAAGTATAGTATACACACGCCATTTTTCAACAGCTCATTACAAGTCGGTGGATTGGTTAACTGGTTGTGAAAAGAGGAATAAGTTGTTCTGTTGGCCTTGTTTTTTTTATTTTCTTCAGAAGGCAACGTATGGAGTAGAAATGGTTTTGATGATCTTAACCACTTAAGTACAGCTGCACAGAGACACGGAAAGACTAAAAGCCATGTCCAATGTTTTTTTCAGCTGAAAATGTTTGGCCGACAAAGAGTGGACGTCTTGCTTAATGATCAGCTCGATAAAAGTATCAGCCAACATAATGAACTTGTAAAAAAGAATCGAGATATCTTGAAACGTCTGATTGATGCGGTATGCTTCCTTGGTAAACAGGAGCTTCCTTTCCGAGGACATGACGAATGTAATGACTTTTTCAACAGAGGCAACTATTTAGAGTTTCTGGATGCACTTCAGCAATATGACCCTCTTTTGAAACATCACCTACAGAGCTCTATAGTTTTCCGCGGAACCTCTCCGGCTGTGCAAAATGATCTCATGCAGGCTATCTCTGAAGTCCTCATTGATGAAATAAAGAAGGAAGTCCACGTTTCAAACTTTGCTGCTATACTTCTGGATGAGAGTTGTGATATCACGTGCAAATCACAGCTGTCAACCGTCTTAAGATATGTATTAGATGGTGTTGTTTATGAAAGGTTTGTCGGGATTACCGACGTTAGTCAGGATAGAACCTCAGAAGGTTTGTTTAAACATGTAGTTAGCACGGTACAAGAATATAAACTTAAAGATAAGTTAGTTGGGCAAACTTATGATGGAGCGTCTGTGATGGCAGGTCATTTGGATGGCTTACAATAAAAGGTTATTGATGTTTACCCAAAAGCACTCTTTACTCATTGCTGTGCCCATGCATTGAACCTCGTCTTGCAACAAAGTTTGATGAATATCAAAGACTGCAATATTTTTTTTATAACTCTCAATGGTCTTTCTGCATTTTTCTCAAAATTGTCTAAGAGAACAATAGCTCTTCAAGAATTTCTTTCTAAGAAGTTGCCAACTGTAGCACCTACCAGGTGGAACTTCACTTCAGATTAGTACATACTTTTTTGAAAATTTCATTGATTGTTCTTTAGAATGGGATGCTGACACAGTGGTTAAATCGCAAGGCTTTTTGTCTTTCTTGAGGAGCCTAAATACAATTTTCCTACTTCAAGTATTTTCAAGATTATTTGCATATACAGATGTTTTATAAGATGATAGGAAACTCTATACAGAGCGATACAACAGGAGGCAATCTGATCATCAGAAGAGTCCCCCCATCGAACAAGTGTTTCGGCCCAATACTCCTTTACACTCTAAGGGAGGCGGGCCCACTTGGGTCATGACTCCCAAGTGTCTCAGCCTCCTGTTGTCTTGTATCGAAAATGAACCCATTTCACCTTGGTAGCAATTTTAAATTCCCAACTCCGCCAGCTGTGGAGGCAATTGTGAAAGTAACCAAAGAGAAGACAAATTATTCCGTTCGTTCCGCCGCACACCACGACCAGGGACAGACACTGACACACCTGCGTGAAGCCGATGCGGCCAGCAACTGTAACCCCGTGCCCAACACCTCTTATAATACGCCGCGTGTTGCCGTCAGTCACAGCCCTTTCACCTGTACACCAAAAAACTCAACGTATGGTGGACGTAAAAAAATTCCTGATGTTTCCTGTACCGCAGAGTTTATTGTCCCGAGTTCCATAGCCCATTGCGGTTGTTCCACAGCCAGCATGATGCCTTTTCCGCAGTTTCACTAAGCCTCTTCAGTGCCCTTGTTCTCGACTGTCCCCTCAGCCCCAACAGTTTCAGTAAATCATACACTGATGCAGCCACAAGCCCTCTTGCACCCACCTCAACAGCCATGACCCTTGCAGTGAACCCATCGTGTCTCAGATCTGCGGCCAGATCACTATACTTGGCCGCTTTGAACAAATGTTGCTCTTCCAATCTGGATTCAAATGGCACGGTCAGTTCAATCAATATAACTTGGTGCGCTGATGAAGAATGCAGCACTATATCCGGCCGTCTTCGAGATTTCCTGATACTCTCTGGATATGCCCCTCGTCCAAGTAGGTCTACCGCCATCTCCCAGTCATTTGCACAGTCAAGGAGAGATGGTACACTGCTACCTGATTTACTCGGCTTTGGGTGTGCTGACTTTCCCGCTCTCAGAAAGTATGTGTTTGCGGTGTTTGGCCTGACTTTGCTATTCGCCTTCATCCTTGCCAGATCTATTGTTGCAGCCAGCTCATTTAGTTCTTTGTTGTGGCGCCATGTGTATCGCCCTTGCCCTAATGACACCTTGCAAGCTGAGAGCACGTGTTCAAGTGTCTGCCTCCCATGGCACAGGGGGCACTGCTCATCATCCGACTTTCCCCATCTCACAAGGTTGGTGGCTGACGGCAGGAGGTCATACATTGATCAAACAATGAAGCTGAGTCTAAGAGGTGCCATATGCCATATATCATTCCATGTCAAGGACCTTTGCAGGGCTCCTTCCCATGTAGTCCATTGGCCTTGTTGGGCCTGCTGCATTGCTTTTTGCACCCTTTTATCATTCTCAGCTCCTCGTATCTCCTGAACTACCATGTCTCTACGCTCCCTGCTTGATGCCTTGGACCACCAGCGGATGTCTCCATGACCAAATCCCGGTCTATTCGTTTGTGTGTATCCGATTACCTCCCTCAGTTGGAGCGACTCTTGGGCAACATCAACAGCTTCTTCCACTCTCCGCTTCCTTCCCGTTTTCAGTGTGGGCTGAATGGACTTAACCACATCATCTGCTGACTCGCGTAGCGTCATTGCAAGCCTTGCCTTTCCAACTTTGTACTCTTCAATAACTGACTGGAAAGGAAGCAGAAGTTTTGACTTTTTGCAGTACAGTGCTACATCTGACAGACCTGGTGGTACCCCTAGCCATTTCCTCATGAACTTGTTAACCTTCTGCTCTATAGCTTCCACTGTACTTGTGCTTATTTCATATATAAGCAGTGGCCACAGCAACTTAGGTATCAACATGAACTGGAGGCACCACAGTTTGAATTTTCCTAGGAGTCTGCTTTGGTCTATGATCTGTAGCCCTCTGCCTGCCATTTCTATTCGTCTGTTGCACTGCCTTCGAGTCTTTTAATGAGGCATCGTACACCCTGCCAAGACTTTTAACAGGTTCCTCAATGACAGTAGGGATTCTTTGGTTAGAAACCATGAATATGACCTCTGCTGTCTTCCCTTTCCTGGCTGATAGGCTTCTCGACTTCTTGGGTTTGAAGCTCATTCTGCACCAGCTGACTAGTTCATCCAGGCGTGCTAACATCCTCCGGGCCTGGTGTTCATCTGATGTCAGAATTGTTGTGTCATCCATGAATGCTTTGAGCGGTGGCATGTGACACATTCCACCGAGCTTTGGACCTATAGCCATCCCTTCAGCCGCATTGAGGATTACCTGCATAGCCATCACGAATAGTATCGGAAAGATGGTACATCCCATCGCAATTCCAACTTCAAGGCCAATCCACTTCGTTGTGTACTCTCTGGTTGAAAATCTGACAAAGAACCCTGCGAAATACAGCTTCAGCATTGCTGCAATCTCTTGTGGAACATGATACATTTCTAGGGCCTGCCACAACATCTGGTGTGGAACGGATCCATAAGCATTTGCTAGATCCAACCAGATTACATGGAGGTTTGTTCTGTCAAACTTTGCCTTTTGGATTGCTTCCCAGATCATTGTGGCATGCTCTAGACATCCTGGTGTACCTGGGATACCTCCTTTCTGAATGGTAGTGTCAATGTACCCATTTGCCAGGAGGTATGTAGTGAGCCTTTTCGCCATCACTGAGAAGAATATCTTCCCTTCCACATTAAGTAGTGAGATTGGCCTGAACTGACTGATGTCTGTGGAATTTTGTTCCTTCGGGATGTAGACTCCGTTCGCCCTGCTCCATTCCTTGTTACAAGTTTGGTTTTTCATGCATTCTTCAGTAAACGGAGCAGTCGTTTGATCACCTCAGGGCATCTCTTATACACAACATATGGAACACCATTAAGACCTGGAGCTGACTTGCACCGAGCTTTCTGGACAATGCAATACAATTTACTTCAAACAAATTTATACAATTTACTTCAAACAAGAAATTTCGATATTTTGTACTGCTGCAAGAAAATAGAAGAGATCAAAAATGAACTTCAATGAGCAAGGGATACTGCCTTTAATGAGATTTGGTATGCTGCATTGGGAAGGAGGGGAGAAGAATTTGAATCACCTACAAATAAACGACGCCGTGGTTGTATAGGAAAAGATGCATGTTGCCAACTGTATTTTGAAATCATTGATAACATTAGTGTTCACACAGAAACACGGTTTGCAGCTTTAAAGAAACTTGAGTATTTCCACCTTCTTTATGAGCAAAAGTATACCAGTTTCAAGAAAGATTTTCCAGAGGACCTCATCAAAAAATTAAAAGACGTTTATGGAGAAATGTTGACTATGTAAGATTGAAGAATGAGCTTGTACTTTATTGTTCGGATGAGTTCTGCAACATCTCAGTTCATGAGTTGCTACAGTTCTTAGTTGAAAATGATCTCAGTTCAGGCTTTAAAGAAATGTTCAAACTGGCAGAATTGATAATGACAATTCCAGCAACTACTACTTCTGTAGAAAGATCGTTTTCAGCTTTAAAGCGAATCCACAGTTACCACAGATCTACACAAGGTCAAGATCGACTCTCCAGTCTCGGCCTATTGTCCATTGAAAAGGAACTTTTGAGCAAGGTTAGAATGAAGAATACATTTTACGATGCTGTAACAGAGAAATTTCTGCAAAAGGAAAGAAGAATAGATCTGATCTTCAAGTGAAACCTGTAAGTGAAAATATGTATTATTTAGTTAATGTTTTTCTTCCAGCCGAATAACTATCGTTGCGTAATTGAATATAATTGGTTTTTAAATTAAGAGGGGAAGGGGTTAAATAGTAGGCGTACATATTCATTTTAAGTAGCAGCACGCCTAGCTCGCATTACCAGGATACGCCCCTGCTACAGACATCACACCCTCTTTCCCACTTACGAACACTATAACAGATACAGGCATACTACCATTTTAGGACAAAAGCAAAACAAAGATTACGCACATCCACACAGTTGAACACAATAACTGGACAAATGATCAGATATCGGCAACTGAAAATATCAACTGGAATTAGACATATCCTAATTATAACCCATCAGAGGTTGAATGGGATATTTTTCTTCTTAAATTAAAACAAAAACAACAACTTAAAACAAAGTCGCAGCATATTTTGTCACATATTTTGTTCCCTCCATTATGCCGGCAGCTTGACGACATGTTTCTATCAAGAATGAATCTATGGACTTTAAATTCAAGATTGTCTGAGAAGACATTTTGTTTGACTGATCAAATATGAGCACAAATAATGGAGTCTGGCTGTTTGTATTTACCAAGGAGAACAACATTTTGATATGTTTTGAACCACTGACCTTTAAATAAACAACTAAACATCAAGAGAGAAAACTCAGCGTTGTTTATGTGAATTATTTCGTTCTAACAATCACAATTTTTTTTAAAAAGAAAGAAATATCCCGTTCAACGCTTGATGTGTTATAATTAGGATATATAGTGTAGTTAATTCTAGATAACAATTGTGATTTTCGATATCAAAATTACAGTATTATCTCCCCACTCAGCTCAGTCCCTAATAGTGTAAAATACGAAACTATCACAACGGGACGCTCCGTTTACAAAAATACCACGCCCGCTAATGCTCTGTTTACGAAAATATCACAACGCTAGTATGTCATTGAATGTTTATAAGCATCACACAGAGGAAGTATACCATCTAACTTTTATATGTGTAACACAAATCAAGTATGTAATCTAACGTTTATATGTGTAACACAAAATAAGTGTGGAACCTAATGTTTAAAAGTGTATCAAAAACTATTATGTTATCTAACGTTTATAAGCTCAACACAAGACAAGCAGAAAGGTTGTGCAGGAAAAGAAGGAAAACACGGAGGGATAGGGAAAGATTCTGTGACCGTACGTTAGTCATTTTTGGAAATTATACTAAGAAAAACAACTTATCACCTTTTAAACTGAAACAGAGGATAGTTTGTGTAATAAATAATTAGGTATAAAATAAACTGCTAGTTTTAATGAAAACAGACTATATCCATAACTTAGATAAAAATACAGAAGAGAAGGAGCGATGGTGGAGGATGGCGTTTGGCAGATCCTTGACCAATCGTTGAGCTGAAAATAAGTACATCATGCACGCGCTGGCTAGCTGAAATCCCGGCTAAGGCAGATGCAGACAGAACGTGAAATCATGCAGACGTAATAGCGTTAGCTACTAGTCAAAGATTTTTAATTGACTTGAAGTAACTGATTTGTTCGTCAGTTATAAGAATGCGGTTGTGCATTATCAGAGTTAATATATTTCTGAATTATTCTGAAAGGATAAAGCAGTAAGTAGAGCGTTTGATATCCATTAATTTGAAACAGAAACAGCAAATACTTAGAAACTTTGATGAAGTCTATTTCGCTTCAGGAGAAGCAAAATGTAATGAGCCATAAGTTACAGGAGAAACTAAAGAAAAACCTATCAGAAAGAATGTATCTTGAATAGTCTTGCAAAAAGTATAAGGAGAAATTTTGACAGGATTATTGATAAGAGGGATGCTGTTTTATTCTCAAATACGTATAGATGCACTACAAAAGGAAATGTCTGTCACTATATTGAACGTCTGGATATAGGAATGCCAATTCATGTACCAAATGAATAAATTTCACCTTAATGTTCGAGTTGAACAGTTGCTCATTTGCTTTAACTTGGAACAAATGAAGAAAAGTATGTCAGTGGAAATAAGTCGCTAATCTATATTTGCTCAAACCTTAACACCTGAAGAGAACTACCAAGAACCTGGATCCCCCATTAATAAGAGAGGAATCAAGAACTCTGGCGAGTTTGGCCAGTTAACTAAACCTACTCTCTGTCAAGGAACAAAGTAGAAGTTCTATAATTAAATAAGAAACATTGGGACGATCACATATAATGATATGGTGCCGTTCCAGTCCTAAGTGGAACCCCACTGGCACAATTCTTCAGAGAGCCCTTCAAGTTTGCTAAAGAACTGTTTGAACAACTACGGTCGGGAACACTAAACATTGGGAAAGAAGATTTGGAAGAACACCTTAGAATGACCTAGTCAGGCGGTTGCAAAGATGAGCCGCTCAACAGCATGGCAAGTCTTATATGGCCTAGTAAGCCAGAAGATGAATTGAATACCAATCCCCCAACGGTGCAAGAAGTACCTGTAGAAAGCATTGTCCAGAAAGCTCACTGCAAGTCAGCTCCAGGTCCTAATCGTGTCCCACATATTGTACATAAGAGATGTCCTGAAGTTCTCAAACGACTGCTGCGTTTGCTGAAAAATTCTTTGAGAAACCAGCTCGTAAGCAAAGAATGGAAAAGGGCGAATGAGTCTACATCCCAAAGGAACAAAATGCCACAGTCAGTTCAGGACAATCTCACTACTTAATGTGAAAGGGAAGATATTCTTCTCAATGATAGCTAAAAGGCTCACAACGCGCCTCCTAGAGAATGGGTACATTGACACTACCATTCAGGAAGGGGGTTTCCCAGGTACCCCAGGGTGTCTAGAGCATTCCACAATGATCTGGGTAGCAATTCAAAAGGCAA
The DNA here is from genome assembly GCA_024509875.1 of Oreohelix idahoensis. Taxonomy (NCBI): domain Eukaryota; kingdom Metazoa; phylum Mollusca; class Gastropoda; order Stylommatophora; family Oreohelicidae; genus Oreohelix; species Oreohelix idahoensis. Next base: position 394,623 of record JAMPIV010012037.1, read on the forward strand.
AGTCTGACAGAACAAATCTCCGTGTAATCTGGCTAGCTCTAGCTAATGCGTATAGATCCGTTCCACACCAGATGTTGTGACAGGCCCTAGAAATGTGCCAAGTTCTACAAAAAATTGCAGCAATGCTGAAGCTGTATTTCTCGGGGTTCTCTGTTAGATTTTCAACCAGAAAGTTCACAACAAAGTAGATTGACCTACACATTGATATTGCGATGGGACGTACCATCTGTCCGATACTGTTCGTGTTGGCAATGCAGGTTATCCTCGAAGCAGCTGAAGGATATGCGAGAGGTCCAAAGCTCAATGGAAAATGTCACATGCCACCGCTTAAAGCATTCAGGGGTGACACAACAATTCTGACATCAGATGAACACCAGGCCCGGAGAATGTTAGCGCGCCTGGATGAACTAGTCAGTTGTGCAGAATGAGCTTCAAACGTAAGTCTAGAAGCCTATCAGTCAGTAGAGGGAAGACATCTGAGGTCACATTCATGGTTTCAAACCAAAGAATCTCTACTGTCATCGAGGAACCTATTAAAAGTCTTGGCAGGGTGTATGATGCCTCATTTAAAGGCTCAAAGGCAGTTTAGCAGACAATAGAAATGGCAGACAGAGGACTACAGATCATAGATCAAAGCAGACTCCTAAGAAAGTTCAAGCTGTGGTGTCTTCAGTTCATTCTTCTTCTTCTTTGATCCGTAGCCGCAGACCGTCAAAGCAGTCAGTGGCCATCACGCCTAGTGGCGTCTTGTAGGGCAACAACAAATTGATTCCACTTTGCTCGGTCGGTGGCCATCCTTCGTACAGTGCCCCAACTCTGGTTCATTCTTTGCATCTCAGCCTCCACAGCCAGGTTGTTTTTGGTCGGCCTCTCTTTCGTTTTCCTTCAGGGGTCCAAAGCTGTTCTTGTGATGGCATCGGGGTCTCTTCTGAGGACATGGCCAACCCAGCTCCAGCGTCTGCCAGCTATGATGGTGTGCATGTCCTCTTGCTTGCTCCGAGTAAGCATATCTTGGTTGGTGATGGTATTCGGCCAAAAGATTCGGTGAATTTTTCGTAGGCATGTTGTGTGAAAAGAGGACAATTTCGACATTTCCTTCTCTGTAACTCTCCAGCATTCCGCACCATAGAGAAGCACAGAAAGCACACAGCTCTGATATAATATTAATTTTGTGCTTGTGCTGTATTGAGAGGACTTCCAGATGTTGTTTAGGCTAAAAAAGGCTGTTCTTGCCTTATTCATTCTGATGTTGATGTCTTTGCCTGCCCCGCCGTCTGGTGTTACTATGCATCCTAGGTATGTGAAGGTGTCTGTCTGTACCAGTTGCTGATTCCTTACTGATATGGGCTCAGGGTTGCTCACATTGAGCGTCATGATCTCTGAGTTCTTTAGATTGATGTTCAAGCCCACCTGCTGGCTATACTTATTAAGTCTATCCGTTTTTTCCTGGGTGTGTTGATGTGAATGTGCTAGTAGTGCAATGTCATCTGCATATTCCAGATCTTCCAATGTAGAAAATGTAGTCCATCTTATTCCTCTTGGACTGCCGTCTGTTGTCTGTCGCATCACCCAGTCTATGACTGTTAAAAATAGAGTGGTTGATAAGGGGCATCCCTGTCGTACTCCTGTCTTCACCTCAAAGGTTAGGTTGTTCTGCCCAACACTACACGTAAAGTTGGCATAGAGGCTTTTTATGATTGACACTATGCAGCTTGGAATTCCATAAGCCCTCAGTATTTTCCATAAACTGTCCCTATGTATGCTGTCAAAAGCCTTTTCAAAATCAACGAAATTAATGTACAGCTGTCTTTGCCCATCTGAGCACTGCTCTATAATGTTCCTGAGAGTGAATATATGATCTACACATCTTCTGTTCTTTCTAAATCCTGCTTGTTCCTTCCTCAGCTTGTGGTCTACTGCTTTTGAAATTCTCTGTATAATTATCCTGCCTAGTATTTTGCTGGGAACTGAGAGAAGAGTGATTCCTCTCCAATTATTGCAGTCTGCAAGATCTCCCTTCTTGGGCAATTTGACAATTATTCCTTTGTTCCACTCTGATGGTGTTGTCCCCGTTTTCCAGACTTGTGCAAATAGTGGTTCTAATAGTTCTGCTGCTAGCTCAGGGTCTGTCTTAAATAGCTCTGCATTTAAGTTATCATGGCCAGGAGCTTTTCCGTTCTTTAACCCTTTGATTGCTGTGATGATTTCTTCTTTTCGTGGAATGTTTGTATTTACATCTAGATCGTTTTCAGCCTTAGAAACATTCAATTGTGTCTCTGGTGGTTCCTTGTTCAGAGTTTCTCTGAAGTGCTCTGCCCATCTTGTTTCCTGTCCCTCTGCGGTCGTGATGAGATTTCCTTGCTTATCTCTTACTAATGTAATATTGTTTGCACCTCGTTTTCCGCTGATGAATTTAGTTATTTTGTATACTAAGCTTTGTTCACTTCTCAGTGCTGCTTCTTCTGCCTGTCTTGCAAGATCGTCTAGGAAATTCCTTTTGTTGGCTCGGGTTTGGTGTTTAACTTCTTTGTCCAGCTGACTGTACTGTTCGCATTATAGTTGCTTTAACCTAGGGGACTTCGCTTCTGTTTTCTTTCTTTTCATTTCATTTCTCAGTGTTATGGTGTTTAATGTTTCTGGTGTTATCCAGTCTTGCTTCTTCCTTTCCTGGAATCCCAAGCATGATTTGCTGCTTTCCTTATATATTGTTGAAATGGTGTTGAATTTCTGGTCTATATCATCAGTCAATGTCTTTTCCTGACTTTTGGCAAATTGATATCGTTTCTTTATGTCAGCCGCAAAAGCTTTTCTGGTAAGGGGGTCCTTCAATTTGCTGATGTCAAACCTTTTCTGTGTAGTTACAGTTGGTCCAGCCCTTCTTAGTTTCACTTTCACTGCCATCACCGGTGTCAATACCTTGTCGAGGTGTGGCGGCTTGCGTACCCTGATTACCCCCAGAGCTATGCCAGTGGGAGTTTTACTCCTGGAAGGTTCTACCAAGCTGGACAGGTTTGCGCGGGCAGGGGTCAGACGAAAGCAGACACCCTGGTCCTCCAGGTTGGCGGTTTTAGCATAGGGCTGACACCCCTGTCTATGTTAAAAAAAATTGAAGTTATGGAAACAACAATGAATAAACAAACTTTGCTGCGGGACGGGCATCCGGAGTCTGAGGCTCGTATGACTGTCAGTGGTGAAAGCCGAAAGGAAGCCACTGACATGAGAACGGACGTCCTGACCGCAAAACATGATACAAGAATAGGATTTTGGAATGTCAGGACAATGAATGAGGCGGGTTAACTAAAACAGGTCACGGCAGAAATGAGAAACTATAGGTTACACATTCTAGGGATAAGCGAGAGCAGATGGACAGGGGCAGGAAAAGTTAAAACAGCAACAGGAGAAACAGTACTTTACTCTGGAAGAGAGGATGGACAGCACAATGAAGGTGTAGCCATTATTCTACAGAAAGGAATAGAAAGGACATTACTGGAATGGAAACCCATCAACAACAGACTGATACGATTAAGATTGAGAGGGAGATTCACCAATACTACAATAATACAATGCTACGCACCAACGAATGACAGCGATGAAGAGGTCAAGGATGAATTCTATCAACAACTGCAGAAATAAATGGAAGACACACCTAGATATGATCTTGTTATAGTAATGGGAGACCTCAATGCGAAAGCTGGTACACACAATACATATAATGAAAGAGTAATGGGGAAATGCGACAGCGGAAAAGCAAACGAAAATGGGGATAAATTAATAAGTTTCTGTAGTATTAACAACCTGGTCATTGGAGGAACACTTTTCCCACATAAAGAAATTCACAAATTAACATGGGAACCACCAAATGGTCGGGACAGAAACCAGATAGACCACATCATGATTAACGATAGATGGAGACATGCATTACAAGATGTGAAGGTAAGAAGAGGTGCAGATGTGGGAAGTGATCACCATTTAGTAGTAGCAAAACTGAAAGTGAAACTAAGAAGGGCTTCAGTTCATGTTGATCCCTAAATTGCTATGGCCACTGCTTATATATGAAATAAGCACAAGTATAGTGGAAGCTATAGAGAGAAAGGTCAACAAGGTCATAAAAAATGGCTAAGGGTGCCACCAGGTCTGTCAGACATAGCACTGTACTGCAAGAAGGCAAAGCTTGTGCTTCCCTTCAAGTCAGTTGTTGAAGAATGCAAAGCAGGGAAGGCGAGACTCGCAATGATGCTGTGCGAGTCAGCAGATGACGTAGTTAAGTCCATTCAGCCCACACTGAAAACTGGAATGAAGTGGAAGGTGGATGAAGCCAATGGTGCTGCCCAAGAGTCGCCCAAGCTGAGGAAGGTAATCGGATAAACACAGACCAATAGGCGGGGATTTAACTATGGGGCATCCGCTGGTAGTCCAAGGCATCAAACGAGAAACGCAGAGACATGGTAATTCGGGAAATTCGAGGAGCTGAAAATGATGAGGATGCAAAAAGCGGCACAGCAAGCCCAACAAGGCCTATGGACTACATGGGAACGAGCCCTGCAAAGGTCCTTGACATGGAATGATATATGGCATACGACACCTCTGTGACCGGATGGTCATAGGAAAAATACAATAGTAAATAATAACATCCCTTGATTTGAATTAATGGTTATAAGATAATAAAAGAAAGTATAATAACGTAAGATATAACTGACGTTAAGAACTTTATAGGAAACAGGCTATAAGAAATACAAGCCGTGGCTTGAACAAGTTAACGTTTTACAGTAGAAACGAACTATAGAAAAAAACAACGCCACAGTTTAAACAAGTCCGAACAGGTTAACTACTTAACACAAAGCTCATGCAAATTTATCTACTTAACATAAAGCTTATGCAAATTTGTCACAAGACGCCGTTACTAATTTAATTAGGTAGTGGTGCAACGCTTGACGTCAGACTAATAAAATAAATCGCAAGCTTTCGCATTGGAAAAAACTAACCAATGGGAAAGAGACTACTGGCGTGCACTGCTCAATTTTTTGGGTTTATAAGGTGACGATAGCGTCATTTTCTAGGAGTGTTAGAGTGAGCTTCAGCCTTACAGTGTTCCAGAAGTACTTAGCAGAGAGAAGCATCAGCACCAGATGTGTAAACGTGTGCCTATAGATTATCTTCTTTTGAGAGAAGACTTGCTACTAGTCATAATAAAACTGATGACTATATTTCAGTGTGTTTTATTGAAACTGGAATTACAGGTTAGTAGACAATCGAGTTTCCTATCTCTATATTTTATTTGTTACAAGATTGTGGAGAATCCAGTTTTATGAAACTGGCGCCTAAAGATATTGAAGAAGACGAGGACAGACATATTCTCTTAGACAGGATCGTTAAAGAAGCAGAAGAAAACCAATTCATTGAACCTCGAGCACCCTTAATTGAGTTATCAGAAGAAGTTATAATTGGATTGAACGAGGTTTATGAAAATGATATAAACCCAGCAGAAGAATGGGTAACAATACATTTTCACTCAGAAGACTTAGAATATGAACCTGAAACGGAATTATTAGAGACATAATTTCTCAGAGGAATAATCCTAAGGCATGAACATGAAGAAGACAGTGCTTTTGAACAACTATTAGATTTCTTAGGCTTTCAAGATGGAAGTTAACCGAGTTGAGAATTGTTTCTGTATTTATTGTTGGAGAACTGTTTCAATTTATTAAACATTTTAACTGAAAGACTAAGGCTTGTCAAGTACTTTCTACATGCACAAGAGTCAGTGTTATTGAATCATCACTGCGATTAATCTAACAAAAAGATATTCATCGATTAATCAAACAAAAGGATTTTAATCGATTAATCGAACATAAAACGATTAATCAGTATCACCACTAATGAAGATCACACCATCCAACCTAAGTCCGGTAACTAAGAATCTGGATTGCCCTATCCTCAAGTAGTTTACCATCCCTGGCGATAAAAGCCAGCACCAACTTGAAGGAATCCTCATCAAGTGTAATCACATCCCCGGTTACATAGAACTTATTTGGTACCGTGATCCCTGGTTACATAGATCTTATTTGGTACTGTGATCCCTGGTTACATAGATCTTATTTGGTACTGTGATCCCTGGTTACATAGAACTTATTTGGTACCGTGATCCCTGGTTACATAGATCTTATTTGGTACCGTGATCCCTGGTTACATAGATCTTATTTGGTACCATGATTCCTTGTTACATAGATCTTATTTGGTACTGTGATCCCTGGTTACATAGAACTTATTTGGTACCATGATCCCTGGTTACATAGAACTTATTTGGTACCATGATCCCTGGTTACATAGAACTTATTTGGTACCGTGATCCCTGGTTACATAGAACTTATTTGGTACCATGATCCCCAGTTACATAGAATTTATTTGGTACCGTGATCCCCGGTTACATAGAATTTATTTAATACCGTGATCCCTGGTTACATAGATCTTATTTGGTACCATGATCCCCGGTTACATAGATCTTATTTGGTACCGTGATCCCTGGTTACATAGATCTTATTTGGTACTGTGATCCCCGGTTACATAGATCTTATTTGGTACCATGATCCCCGGTTACATAGAACTTATTTGGTACTGTGATCCCCAGTTACATAGAACTTATTTGGTACTGTGATCCCCAGTTACATACAACTTATTTAGTACTGTGATCCCCAGTTACATAGATCTTATTTGGTACCGTGATCCCCAGTTACATAGATCTTATTTGGTACTGTGATCCCCAGTTACATAGATCTTATTTGGTACCATGATCCCCGGTTACATAGATCTTATTTGGTACCATTATCCTGTTACATAGATCTTATTTGGTACCGTGAACCCCGGTTACATAGATCTTATTTGGTACCATGATCCCCAGTTACATAGATCTTATTTGGTACCGTGATCCCCAGTTACATAGAACTTATTTGGTACTGTGATCCCCGGTTACATAGAACGTATTTGGTACTGTGATCCCCGGTTACATAGATCTTATTTGGTACCATGATCCCCAGTTACATATATCTTATTTGGTACCGTGATCCCCGGTTACATAGATCTTATTTTTTTACAGTGATCCCCGGTTACATAGATCTTATTTGGTACCATGATCCCCGGTTACATAGAACGTATCTGGTACCGTGATCCCCGGTTACATAGATCTTATTTGGTACCGTGATCCCCGCTTACATAGATCTTATTTTTTTACAGTGATCCCCGGTTACATAGATCTTATTTGGCACCATGATCCCTGGTTACACCTCGTAGCTGCATTATCAGAGCAATAATATGACCTCGTGCCATCATCCGCAAACCTTGTGAGATGGGGAAAGTCTGATGATGCTCAGTGCCCCTGTGCCATGGGATGTAGACACTTGAACATGTACTCTCAGCTTGCGAGGTGTCATTAGGGAAAGGGCGATACACATAGCACCACAACAAAGTACTGAGCTGGCTGCTACAACAGACCTGATAAGGGTGAAGGCGGACAGTAAAGTCAGACCGAGTCCCGCAGATACATAAGTTCTGAGAGCACGGAAGTCAGCACATCCTAACCCAAGTAAACCAAATAACAGTCTATCATTTATTCTTGACTGTGAAATGACTGGAAGATGGCAGAAGATCTACCTGTGCGAGAGTATACATATTAAGAAAGTATCAGAAGATCTCGAAGACGGCCAGATATAGTGCTACATTCCTCATCATCGCACCAGATTATAATGATTGAGCTGACCGTGCTATTTGAATCCTGATTGGACGAGCAACACTCGTTCAATGTGGCCACGTATAATGATCTAGTCAACGGACGAGACACAACAGGTTCACTGAAATAGTTATGGCTGTTGAGGTAGGTGCAAGAGGTCTAGTGGCTGCCTCAGTGCATGATCTACTGAAACTTTGGGTTTGAAAGGACAGTCAAGAACAAGGGCACTTAAGAGACTCAGTGAAATTGCGGAAAGGGCATCGTGCTGGCTGTGGAACAACCGCAGCGGGCTGTGGAATTCAGGACATTAATTTATTTTCAACATACGGGTTACTTTCACAATTGCCTCTAGCTGATAGAAAAACAGGAGTGAAGTTGAAAGCTGTAACCAACAGGAGGCTGATACTTGGGAGTCATGACAACAGGAGGCTGATACTTGGGAGTCATGACAACAGGGGGCTGATACTTGGGAGTCATGACAACAGGAGGCTGATACTTGGGAGTCATGACCCAAGTGGGCCCACACCCCTTAGAGGGTGAAGGAGTTTAAGGGGCCAAAACACTTGATCGACGTGGGGACTACTTCTGATGATCCGATTGCCTCCTATTGTATGGCTCTGTATGGAGTTTCCTATCATCTGTAAGCAATGTGGAACGCAGGTCTGACCAAGATATTCTCTGTGGTCTTCATTTCCAGATATGTCTTTTACATTGCTTATAAACTTACGTCACTAAGTTGGGCTCAATGCTTGGGGTCTGCCTTCTTAAAACAAACAAACAAACAAAAACAAACAAAAAAGTAGGTGACCGTTATCTGAACGTCCCTTACCGTCAGGTCAGCTGCGGGTGTTTCCGCTTCTACAGTCACGTTAATTTTCCCGATGGTTAATTTATCTGTTCCTACGAACATGCCGAAATACACATCGTGGACACTTCCGACTATTGCATCTGGGTGGTCAGTGGCCTTGAATATTATATGGAAAGTCACAGTGTTTCTACTGCTATTAAAATTAGACTGTACCCATCCCAGGGTGCCAAGATTGTTAATAGTTCCTGGAAACAGGTAAAAGGTGTCTCAAAAAAACAGACAAAATTGTAGTAATCAATGACAATTAATAACTGTAGTAATCAATAATTGTAGCAATAACAAATGCTGCAATCAATAACTGTAGCCATCAATAACTAGCCATCACTAACTACAGGAATCAACACCTTAGCCATCAACAACAGTAGCCACAACTAACTGTAGCCACCAAACTCTGTAGACATCAATTATTGTAGTAATCAAACACTGCAGCCATAAATTACTATAGCCATCACGTTATTGTAGTAATCAATAAATGTAGCCATAAGTTAGTGTTGCAATAAGTTACTGTAGCAAGCACTAGCTGTAACCATCAATAAGTGTGGCAATCAGAAGCTGTAGCACTACAAAATTGTAGCATTCACTAACTTTAGCAATCAGTAAACGCAGAAATTAATAACTGTAGCTATCAATAACTTTAGCAATCATTAACTTAAGCAATCACTAACTTTAGCAATCAGCAACTTTCGCAATCACTAACTGTAGCAATCAATTACTGTAGACATTAATTACTGTAGCAATCCCTAACTTTAGAAAATCAACAACTGTAGCCATCAATATCTGTAGCCACCAATAACTGTAACCATCAATAACTGTAGCCATCAATAACTGTAGCCACCAATAACTGTAGCCACCAATTACTGTAACCATCAATAACTGTAGTCACCAATTACTGTAAACATCAATAACTGTAGCCACCAATTACTGTAACCACCAATAACTGTAGCCACCAATTACTGCAACCACCATTAACAGAAGTCACCAATTACTGTAACCACCAAAAACTGCAGCAATCACTAACTTTAGTAAATCAATAACTGTACCCATCAATAACTGTACCCATCAATAACTGTATCAACAGATAGTTCTTTATCCTGTCTAAATCGGTGTTCTATTCCTTTTGAGTGTGTTCTTTATCCTGTCTAAGTCGGTGTTCTATTTCCTTTTGAGTGTGTTCTTTATCCTGTCTAAGTCGGTGATCTATTCCCTTTTGAGTGTGTTCTTTATCCTGTCTAAATTGGTGTTCTATTTCCTTTTGAGTGTGTTCTTTATCCTGTCTAAGTTGGTGTTCTATTTCCTTTTGAGTGTGATCTTTATTCTGTCTAAGTCGGTGTTCTATTTCCTTTTGAGTGTGTTCTTTATCCTGTCTAAGTCGGTGTTCTATTTCCTTTTGAGTGTGTTCTTTATCCTGTCTAAGTCGGTGTTCTATTCCCTTTGAGTGTGTTCTTTATCATGTCTAAGTTGGTGTTCTATTTCCTTTTAAGTATGTTCTTTATCCTGTCTAAGTCGGTGTTCTATTTCCTTTTAAGTGTGTTCTTTATCCTGTCTAAGTCGGAGTTCTATTTCCTTTTAAGTGTGTTCTTTATCCTGTCTAAGTTGGTGTTCTATTTTCTTTTGAGTGTGTTCTTTATCTTCTCTAAATTGGGGTTCTATTCCCTTTTGAGTGTGTTCTTTATCCTGTCTAAGTTGGTGTTCTATTTCCTTTTGAGTGTGTTCTTTATCCTGTCTAAGTCGGTCTTCTATTCCGTTTTGAGTGTGTTCTTTATCGTGTCTAAGCTGGGGTTCTATTCCCTTTTGAGTATGTTCTTTATCCTGTCTAAGTTGGGGTTCTATTCCCTTTTGAGTGTGTTCTTTATCCTGTCTAAGTTAGGGTTCTGTTCTCTTTTGAGTGTGTTCTTTATCCTGTCTAAGTTGGTGTTCTATTTCTTTTTGAGTGTGTTCTTTATCCTGTCTAAGTCGGTGTTCTATTCCCTTTTGAGTGTGTTCTTTATCTTGTCTAAGTTGGGGTTCTATTCCCTGTTGAGTGTGTTCTTTATCCTGTCTAAGTTGGGGTTCTATTCCCTTTTGAGTATGTTGTTTATCCTGTCTAAGTTGGTGTTCTATTTCCTTTTGAGTGTGTTCTTTATCCTGTCTAAGTTGGGGTTCTGTTCCCTTTTGAGTGTGTTCTTTATCAAGTCTAAGTCAGTGTTCTATTTCCTTTTGAGTGTGTTCTTTATCCTGTCTAAGTTGGGGGACTATTCCCTTTTGAGTGTGTTCTATACCCTATCTAAGTCATTCTATTTCCTTTTGCGTGTGTTCTTTATTCTTTCTAAGTTTGGGTTTTAATCCCTTTTGAGTGTTTTATTTATCCTGTCTAAGTTGGGGTTCTATTCCCTTTTGAGTGTGTTCTTTATCCTGTCTAAGTTGGGGTTCTATTCCCTTTTGAGTGTGTTCTTTATCTTGTTTAAGTTGGGGTTCTATTCCCTTTTGAGTGTGTTCTTTATCCTATCTAAGTTGGGGTTCTATTCCCTTTTGAGTGTGTTCTTTATCCTGTCTAAGTTGGTGTTCTATTTTCTTTAGAGTGCGTTCTTTATCCTGTCTTGGTTGGGGTTCTATTCCCTTTTGAGTGTGTTCTTTATACTGTCTAAGTTGGGGTTCTATTCCCTTTTGAGTGTGTTATTTATCCTGTCTAAGTTGGGGTTCTATTCCAATTTGATTGTGATCTTTATCCTGTCTAAGTCATTGTTCTGATTTCTTTTGAGTGTGTTCTTTTATTCTGTCTAAGCTGGTGTTCTATTCCTTTTTTATTGTGTTCTTTATTCTGTCTAATTTGGTGTTCTATTCCCATTTGAGTGTGTTCTTTATCCTGTCTAAGTTGGTGTTTTATTTCCTTTTGAGTGTGTTCTTTATCCTGTCTAAGTTGGGGGTCTATTCCCTTTTGAGTGTGTTCTATATCCTATCTAAGTCATTCTATTTCCTTTTGAGTGTGTTCTTTATCCTGTCTAAGTTGGGGTTTTATTCCCTTTTGAGTGTGTTCTTTATCTTGTCTAAGTTGGGGTTCTATTCCCTTTTGAGTGTGTTCTTTATCCTGTCTAAGTTGGGGTTCTATTCCAATTTGATTGTATTCTTTATCTTGTCTAAGTTGGGGTTCTATTCCCTTTTGAGTGTGTTCTTTATCCTGTCTAAGTCGGTGTTCTATTTACTTTTGAGTGTATTGTTTATCCTGTCTAAGTTGGGGTTCTGTTCCCTTTTGAGTGTGTTATTTATCCTGTCTAAGTTAGTGTTCTATTTCCTTTTGAGTGTGTTCTTTATCCTGTCTAAGTTGGTGGTCTATTCCCTTTTGAGAGTGTGCTATATCCTATCTAAGTCGTTCTATTTCCTTTTGAGTGTGATCTTTATCCTGTCTAAGTTGGGGTTTTATTCCCTATTGATTCTGTTCTTTATCCTGTCTAAGTTGGGGTTCTATTCCCTTTTGAGTGTGTTCTTTATCCTGTCTAAGTTGGGGTCTATTCCCTTTTGAGTGTGTTCTTTATCCTGTCTAAGTTTGTGTTCTATTCCCTTTAGAGTGTGTTCTTTATTCTGTCTAATTTGGTGTTCTATTCCCTTTTGAGTGTGTTCTTTATCCTGTCTAAGTTGGTGTTTTATTTCCTTTTGAGTGTGTTCTTTATCCTGTCTAAGTTGGGGGTCTATTCCCTTTTGAGTGTGTTCTATATCCTATCTAAGTCATTCTATTTCCTTTTGAGTGTGTTCTTTATCCTGTCTAAGTTGGGGTTTTATTCCCTTTTGAGTGTGTTCTTTATCTTGTCTAAGTTGGGGTTCTATTCCCTTTTGAGTGTGTTCTTTATCTTGTCTAAGTTTGGGTTCTATTCCTTTTGAGTGTGTTCTTTATCCTGTCTAAGTTGGGGTTCTATTCCCATTTGAGTGTGTTCTTTATCCTGTTTAAGTTGGGGTTCTATTCCCTTTTGAGTGTGTTCTTTATCTTGTCTAAGTCGGGGTTCTATTCCCTTTTGAGTGTTTTCTTTATCATGTCTACATTGGGGTTCTATTCCATTTTGAGCGTGTTCTTTATCCTGTCTAAGTTGGGGTTCTATTCCCTTTTGAGTGTGTTCTTTGTCTTGTCTAAGTTGGGGTTCTATTCCCTTTTGAGTGTGTTCTTTATCCTGTCTAATTTGGGGTTCTATTCCCTTTTGAGTGTGTTATTTATCATGTCTAAGGTGGTGTTCTTTTCCCTTTTGAGTGTGTTGTTTATCCTGTCTAAGTTGGGGTTCTATTCCCTTTTGAGTGTGTTCTTTATCCTGTCTAATTTATGGTTTTATTCCCTTTTGAGTGTGTTCTTTATTTTGTCTAAGTTGGGGTTCTATTCCCTATTGATTCTGTTCTTTTTCCTATCTAAGTTAGGGTTCTATTCCCTTTTGAGTGTGTTCTTTATCTTGTCTAAGTTGGGGTTCTATTCCTTTTGAGTGTGTTCTTTATCATGTCTAAGTTGGGGTTCTATTCCCATTTGATTGTGTTCTTTATCCTGTCTAAGTTGGGGTTCTATTCCTTTTTGAGTGTATTCTTTATCTTGTCTAAGCCGGGGTTCTAATCCCTTTTGAGTGTTTTCTTTATCCTGTCTAAGTTGGGGTTCTATTCCCTTTTGAGCGTGTTCTTTATCCTGTCTATGTTGGGGTTCTATTCCCTTTTGAGTGTGTTCTTTATCTTGTCTAAGTTTGTGTTCTATTCTCTTTTGAGTGTGTTCTTTATCCTGTCTAAGTTGGGGTTCTATTCCCTTTTGAGTGTGTTCTTTATCCTGTCTAAGTTGGGGTTCTATTCCCTTTTGAGTGTGTTATTTATCATGTCTAAGGTGGTGTTCTTTTCCCTTTTGAGTGTGTTGTTTATCCTGTCTAAGTTGGGGTTCTATTCCCTTTTGAGTGTGTTCTTTATCCTGTCTAATTTGGGGTTTTATTCCCTTTTGAGTGTGTTCTTTATTTTGTCTAAGTTGGGGTTCTATTCCCTATTAATTCTGTTCTTTTTCCTATCTAAGTTGGGGTTCTATTCCCTTTTGAATGTTCTTTATCTTGTCTAAGTTGGGGTTCTATTCCTTTTGAGTGTGTTCTTTATCATGTCTAAGTTGGGGTTCTATTCCCATTTGAGTGTGTTCTTTATCCTGTCTAAGTTGGGGTTCTATTCCTTTTTGAGTGTGTTCTTTATCTTGTCTAAGCCGGGGTTCTATTCCCTTTTGAGTGTTTTCTTTATCCTGTCTAAGTTGGGGTTCTATTCCCTTTTGAGTGTGTTCTTTATCCTGTTTAAGTTGGGGGTCTTTTCCCTTTTGAGTGTGTTCTTTATCCTCTTTAAGTTGGGGTTCTATTCCCTTTTGAGTGTGTTCTTTATGCTGTCTAAGTTGGTGTTCTATTCTCTTTTGAGTGTGTTCTTTATACTGTCTAACTTGGGGTTCTATTCCTTTTTGAGTGTGTTCTTTATCCTGTCTGTCGGTGTCCGCTTCTCGTTTCCGTGTGTTCTTCGGTCCCTCTCCTTCTTGTATCCAGAGTATTTCCTAATGTCTGTGGTGTTTATGGTGTATCCCTTCCATGCTCTTAAGTGTATCTAGCTTCTGTACAAGGTCTGTACTTTGATTTATTTACTTTTCATTCGTATGTCTCGTATGTGTCATATGTGTCGTATGTCTCATATGTCTCATATGTCTCGTATGTCTCGTATGTGTTGTATTTCTCGTATGTGTCGTATGTCTCGTATGTCTCGCAACTGAAATTATCTCAAGCATTTCTATTAGGCATGTGCTGATGTGGCCACACACACAAAATCCAACGTCACCAAAGTTAATTCACTGGTTAATTTCTGTGTAGAGAATTAAATTAATGTCTACTATTAGAATCTAAAGTATTTTCCTGTCGCTGTCTGCGTTATTCTAATTTTTAAAAAGATTTGTAGTTTGTAGTTACTAGACTAAAACAGTCAACACAATTATGAGCAATGTTTCCATATTCTTCTAATTTTGGTTATTAATCTTCACTGACCCAAATTAACCATGGCCACATCCGGGTAGATGCTGTCAGACGTGTTAGAGCTGATAGTGTAGTCCACATCAAAATGTCGCTGACGCATGCACGCCATGTTCTCCCCGACGAAGACCACTTTGACCGTGCACACCTGGAGTATTGCCTGACCTTGTTTGATCGGTGCCATTACCTCCAGCAGGTATTCAGCTGAGTAATAATAGTAAAGTGTTAGAACTGGGAAAATAAATGATATCCCTAGAAGATTGTGAGAGTAAGTTATATCACTAGAAGATTGTGAGAGTAAGTTATATCACTAGACGATTGTGAGAATAAGTTATATCACTAGAAGATTGTGAGAGTAGGTTATATCACTAGAAGATTGTGAGAGTAAGTTATATCACTAGAAGATTGTGAGAGTAGGTTATATCACTAGACGATTTTGAGAATAAGTTATCATCACCAGAAGATTGTGAGAGTAAGTTATATCACTAGACGATTGTGAGAGTAAGTTATATCACTAGACGATTGTGAGAGTAAGTTATATCACTAGACGATTGTGAGAGTAAGTTATATCACTAGACGATTGTGAGAGTAAGTTATATCACTAGACGATTGTGAGAGTAAGTTATATCACTAGACGATTTGTGAGAGTAAGACTAGACGATTGTGAGAGTAAGTTATATCACTAGACGATTGTGAGAGTAAGTTATATCACTAGAAGATTGTGAGAGTAAGTTATATCACTAGAAGATTGTGAGAGTAAGTTATATCACTAGACGATTGTGAGAGTAAGTTATATCACTAGACGATTGTGAGAGTAAGTTATATCACTAGACGATTGTGAGAGTAAGTTATATCACTAGAAGATTGTGAGAGTAAGTTATATCACTAGAAGATTGTGAGAGTAAGTTATATCACTAGACGATTGTGAGAGTAAGTTATATCACTAGAAGATTGTGAGAGTAAGTTATATCACTAGAAGATTGTGAGAGTAAGTTATATCACTAGAAGATTGTGAGAGTAAGTTATATCACTAGACGATTGTGAGATTGTGAGAGTAAGTTATATCACTAGAAGATTGTGAGAGTAAGTTATATCACTAGAAGATTGTGAGAGTAAGTTATATCACTAGAAGATTGTGAGAGTAAGTTATATCACTAGAAGATTGTGAGAGTAAGTTATATCACTAGAAGATTGTGAGAGTAAGTTATATCACTAGAAGATTGTGAGAGTAAGTTATATCACTAGAAGATTGTGAGAGTAAGTTATATCACTAGAAGATTGTGAGAGTAAGTTATATCACTAGAAGATTGTGAGAGTAAGTTATATCACTAGAAGATTGTGAGAGTAAGTTATATCACTAGAAGATTGTGAGAGTAAGTTATATCACTAGAAGATTGTGAGAGTAAGTTATATCACTAGAAGATTGTGAGAGTAAGTTATATCACTAGAAGATTGTGAGAGTAAGTTATATCACTAGAAGATTGTGAGAGTAAGTTATATCACTAGAAGATTAAGTTATATCACTAGAAGATTGTGAGAGTAAGTTATATCACTAGAAGATTGTGAGAGTAAGTTATATCACTAGAAGATTGTGAGAGTAAGTTATATCACTAGAAGATTGTGAGAGTAAGTTATATCACTAGAAGATTGTGAGAGTAAGTTATATCACTAGAAGATTGTGAGAGTAAGTTATATCACTAGAAGATTGTGAGAGTAAGTTATATCACTAGAAGATTGTGAGAGTAAGTTATATCACTAGAAGATTGTGAGAGTAAGTTATATCACTAGAAGATTGTGAGAGTAAGTTATATCACTAGAAGATTGTGAGAGTAAGTTATATCACTAGAAGATTGTGAGAGTAAGTTATATCACTAGAAGATTGTGAGAGTAAGTTATATCACTAGAAGATTGTGAGAGTAAGTTATATCACTAGAAGATTGTGAGAGTAAGTTATATCACTAGAAGATTGTGAGAGTAAGTTATATCACTAGAAGATTGTGAGAGTAAGTTATATCACTAGAAGATTGTGAGAGTAAGTTATATCACTAGAAGATTGTGAGAGTAAGTTATATCACTAGAAGATTGTGAGAGTAAGTTATATCACTAGAAGATTGTGAGAGTAAGTTATATCACTAGAAGATTGTGAGAGTAAGTTATATCACTAGAAGATTGTGAGAGTAAGTTATATCACTAGAAGATTGTGAGAGTAAGTTATATCACTAGAAGATTGTGAGAGTAAGTTATATCACTAGAAGATTGTGAGAGTAAGTTATATCACTAGAAGATTGTGAGAGTAAGTTATATCACTAGAAGATTGTGAGAGTAAGTTATATCACTAGAAGATTGTGAGAGTAAGTTATATCACTAGAAGATTGTGAGAGTAAGTTATATCACTAGAAGATTGTGAGAGTAAGTTATATCACTAGAAGATTGTGAGAGTAAGTTATATCACTAGAGTATCACTAGAAGATTGTGAGAGTAAGTTATATCACTAGAAGATTGTGAGAGTAAGTTATATCACTAGAAGATTGTGAGAGTAAGTTATATCACTAGAAGATTGTGAGAGTAAGTTATATCACTAGAAGATTGTGAGAGTAAGTTATATCACTAGAAGATTGTGAGAGTAAGTTATATCACTAGAAGATTGTGAGAGTAAGTTATATCACTAGAAGATTGTGAGAGTAAGTTATATCACTAGAAGATTGTGAGAGTAAGTTATATCACTAGAAGATTGTGAGAGTAAGTTATATCACTAGCAGATTGTGAGAGTAAGTTATATCATTAGAAGATTGTGAGAGTAAGTTATATCACTAGAAGACTGTGAGAGTAAGTTATATCACTAGAAGATTGTGAGAGTAAGTTATATCACTAGAAGATTGTGGGAGTAAGTTATATCACTAGAAGATTGTGAGAGTAAGTTATATCACTAGAAGATTGTGAGAGTAAGTTATATCACTAGAAGATTGTGAGAGTAAGTTATATCACTAGAAGATTGTGAGAGTAAGTTATATCACTAGAAGATTGTGAGAGTAAGTTATATCACTAGAAGATTGTGAGAGTAAGTTATATCATTAGACGATTGTGAGAGTAAGTTACTTATCACTAGACAACTGTGGGAGTAAGTTATATCACTAGAAGATTGTGAGAGTAAGTTATATCACTAGAAGATTGTGAGAGTAAGTTATATCACTAGAAGATTGTGAGAGTAAGTTATATCACTAGAAGATTGTGAGAGTAAGTTATATCACTAGAAGATTGTGAGAGTAAGTTATATCACTAGAAGATTGTGAGAGTAAGTTATCATCACTAGAAGATTGTGAGAGTAAATTATATCACTAGAAGATTGTGAGAGTAAGTTATATCACTAGAAGATTGTGAGAGTAAGTTATATCACTAGAAGATTGTGAGAGTAAGTTATCATCACTATAAGATTGTGAGAGTAAGTTATATCACTAGAAGATTGTGAGAGTAAGTTATCATCACTATAAGATTGTGAGAGTAAATTATATCACTAGAAGATTGTGAGAGTAAGTTATATCACCAGAAGATTGTGAGAGTAAGTTATATCACTAGAAGATTGTGAGAGTAAGTTATTATCACTATAAGATTGTGAGAGTAAATTATATCACTAGAAGATTGTGAGAGTAAGTTATCATCACTATAAGATTGTGAGAGTAAATTATATCACTAGAAGATTGTGAGAGTAAGTTATCATCACTATAAGATTGTGAGAGTAAATTATATCACTAGAAGATTGTGAGAGTAAGTTATCATCACTATAAGATTGTGAGAGTAAATTATATCACTAGAAGATTGTGAGAGTAAGTTATATCACTAGAAGATTGTGAGAGTAAGTTATATCACTAGAAGATTGTGAGAGTAAGTTATATCACTAGAAGATTGTGAGAGTAAGTTATCATCACTATAAGATTGTGAGAGTAAATTATATCACTAGAAGATTGTGAGAGTAAGTTATCATCACTATAAGATTGTGAGAGTAAATTATATCACTAGAAGATTGTGAGAGTAAGTTATCATCACTATAAGATTGTGAGAGTAAATTATATCACTAGAAGATTGTGACAGTAAGTTATCATCACTAGACGATTGTGAGAGTAAATTATATCACTAGAAGATTGTGAGAGTAAGTTATCATCACTATAAGATTGTGAGAGTAAGTTATCATCACTATAAGATTGTGAGAGTAAGTTATATCACTAGAAGATTCTGAGAGTAAGTTATATCATTAGACGATTGTGAGAGTAAGTTACCTTATCACTAGACAACTGTGGGAGTAAGTTATATCACTAGAAGATTGTGAGAGTAAGTTATCATCACTAGACGATTGTGAGAGTAAATTATATCACTAGAAGATTGTGAGAGTAAGTTATCATCACTAGAAGATTGTGAGAGTAGGTTATATCACCAGAAGATTGTGAGAGTAAGTTATCATCACTAGAAGATTGTGAGAGTAAGTTATATCACTAGACGATTGTGAGAGTAAGTTATATCACTAGAAGATTCTGAGAGTAAGTTATATCACTAGAAGATTATGAGAGTAAGTTATCATCACTATAAGATTGTGAGAGTAAATTATATCACTAGAAGATTGTGAGAGTAAGTTATCATCACTAGACGATTGTGAGAGTAAATTATATCACTAGAAGATTGTGAGAGTAAGTTATCATCACTAGAAGATTGTGAGAGTAAGTTATATCACTAGACGATTGTGAGAGTAAGTTATATCACCAGAAGACTGTGAGAGTAAGTTATATCACCAGAAGACTGTGAGAGTAAGTTATATCACCAGAAGACTGTGAGAGTAAGTTATATTACCAGAAGACTGTGAGAGTAAGTTATATCACCAGAAGACTGTGAGAGTAAGTTATATCACCAGAAGACTGTGAGAGTAAGTTATATCACCAGAAGACTGTGAGAGTAAGTTATATCACCAGAAGACTGTGAGAGTAAGTTATATCACCAGAAGACTGTGAGAGTAAGTTATATCACCAGAAGACTGTGAGAGTAAGTTATATCACCAGAAGACTGTGAGAGTAAGTTATATCACCAGAAGACTGTGAGAGTAAGTTATATCACCAGAAGACTGAGAGTAAGTTATATCACCAGAAGACTGTGAGAGTAAGTTATATCTCTAGAAGATTGTGAGAGTAAGTTATATTACCAGAAGACTGTGAGAGTAAGTTATATCACCAGAAGACTGTGAGAGTAAGTTATATCACCAGAAGACTGTGAGAGTAGGTTATAACACCAGAAGACTGTGAGAGTAAGTTATATCAGCAGAAGACTGAGAGTAAGTTATATCACTAGAAGACTGTGAGAGTAAGTTATATCACCAGAAGACTGTGAGAGTAAGTTATATCACTAGAAGACTGTGAGAGTAGGTTATAACACCAGAAGACTGTGAGAGTAAGTTATATCAGCAGAAGACTGAGAGTAAGTTATATCACTAGAAGACTGTGAGAGTAAGTTATATCACCAGAAGACTGTGAGAGTAAGTTATATCACCAGAAGACTGAGAGTAAGTTATATCACCAGAAGACTGTGAGAGTAAGTTATATCACTAGAAGACTGTGAGAGTAGGTTATATCACTAGAAGACTGTGAGAGTAAGTTATATCACCAGAAGACTGAGAGTAAGTTATATTGTAGTGGTACGACAAGGCCACTGACGTGAAACTGAAGACATGAACCAGACATGACAAGAAAACGGTGAAGATGGGTAGGACGACAAGACTGAGCAAACCTGCTGATAGCTTTACCAGTCAGTCGCTGTTCTGGAATACCCAGGGTAAGAGAGACTACCAGGGGATACATGGAGAAGAGAACTGGAGACAGGCATGAAGGTGATGGAGAAGATACTAAAAAACCTTGAGCTGATGACACAGGACAGGTAGGCTTGTCATAGAGCAAATGATCCTTAGGGATTTAAAAGGTGATAATGATGAAGATGATGAGGTAACTCATTTAATGTCGTCTACGTTCTGGCTTGTCAGTTGGGGGGGGGGGGGGGTTAATAGATTTGTGATGTCATATTAAGGAGGTGTGGGTTTTTGTAACGAAATGTGTCAGGGGGGTGGGGAAAAAGGGGGGGGGTTACAAATGACAAAGATTGAGTGACGTCATATGTGGACGACTCCTAACAGACGAAATGAGAATCGTCTAGTAACATCATCATCATCATTAGACTTTATCTCCCAGTGGATCACTGACAAGTTCCCGCCAAGCTGACCTGTCCTGTGTCTTCTGTATCTATTATAAATCTGTTTCCGATTCCCTTACCTGTATGTCTTATCTGTATCTCTCGTTGTTTCAGAACACAAGCTGCCTTGTTATGTCTTATCTGTATCTCTCGTTGTTTCAGAACACAGGCTGCCTTGTAATGTCTTATCTGTATCTCTCGTTGTTTCAGAACACAGGCTGCCTTGTAATGTCTTATCTGTATCTCTCGTTGTTTCAGAACACAGGCTTCCTTGTTATGTCTTATCTGTATCTCTCGTTGTTTCAGAACACAGGCTGCCTTGTTATGTCTTATCTGTATCTCTCGTTGTTTCAGAACACAGGCTGCCTTGTAATACTACCAGCTAGTTTTCGTTCAGTGTGCACTATGTCAAGTCAACGTTTTTTCTTCAGTTTTTATTCCCCTGAAATTTACCTGGCTGAGGGCGATAGAAGCGCCTGAGTGGACCTCTATGGAGGTGGATTCACCTCAGTGGACCTATATGGACCAGAATACACCTGGGTGGACCTATATGGGACACGATACACCTCAGTGGACATATATGGACCAGAAGACGCCTGGGTGGACCTATATGGACCAGGATGCACCTGGGTGGACATATATGGACCAGGTTGCACCTAGATGCACCTGGGCGGACCTGGTCACATCGTCCATATGCCTATTATTTCTCTTTCTGTTCTGTTTAATTGTTTGTTTTTTTGTCAGTCGGTTAAGTAAGAATGATTTATTTTTAATGGACTAACCGTTGGAATTTTCCCGGACTTCCATGTCCAGCTGAACGACCACTGGTCGGGACTGGGAGATTCCAGGTCCAGAAGGGAAGCTCATTTTGAATGTGGGAGTCTCGTGCTGGAAAAATGAACACATCTTTATTTTACAAGGGCTGACAGCTGGCCACGCAGACCTATCAAACATTCTACTCTTTGTCACAACGTTCAGGGCTGACAATTGGCAACACAGACCTATCAAACATTCTAGTCTTTGTCACAGCGTTCATGGCTGACAGTTGGCCACGCAGACATCAAACATTGTACCAATAGTCACAAAGTTCGTTCTGTATCCTGGCGCTGACACACGCTGTCAAACCGTAAACAACAAATGTGAAATGTGTACAGTTTCACAGACATCAGCAATACGATCACATACAAACATATTCTCACACAAATCAGCAAGTCTGACAAAAATTTGTTGACTAACTTCTGTGATAAATTAATGTATGAGTTTTTTGTCAATTGTATATCTTTACCCACATCTTCTCATTTATTCCAGTATATTTTTACATACATGTGTTAGACAAGGACAAAGGGTAGGGAGATAATGAGAGGATAGAATTTATCGTTTTGCTTGAAAGGTCAGGTAAGGATAAAAGTTGTGGGTTGAGAAATGATGAACGAACGAACGAACTTTATTTTCAAAGGGTTAAGAATTGGGCACGCTGGCCCGTCTGACATTCTGCACTTCCTCTCTCTCTCATCATATATACTATATCCTTTCATCCTCACATTTACTTTAAGCATTATTAAGGCATTTATCATTATAAAAGTAATATTAAATTTGCAATAATCATCATAATTAACGTATGTTTAAAAATAAAGGAAATAAAAAATAAAGAATTACAGCAACAACAACAACAATGAAAATAATAATAATATTAACTATTTTAAAAAAAAAATTTTTTTAATTAAAAAAAAAAAACATACAACAAGACTGATGAAAATCGAATTCCTCATACAGTAAATAAGTGATTTGAGACATATTCAGAGGTGTGTTATAAGAACTCGTGATATATTTAAACTGTCTGCTACTGAATGACTCCAGGACTCAGTGTTTTTTGATGAGGGGATAGAAGGTATTGTGTGGTTGAGAGATGTTGAGAGGATAGAAGTTGTTGTATAGTTGAGAGATGGTGAGAAGAAAGAAATTGTGTGTGGTTGAGAGATGGTGAGAGGAAAGAAATTGTGTGTGGTTGAGAGATGGTGAGAGTATAGAAATTGTGTGTGCTTGAGAGATGGTGAGAGAATAGAAATTGTGTGTGGTTGAGAAATGGTGAGATAAAGACTTTGTGTGTCGTTGAGAGATGGTGAGAGGATAGAAATTGTGTGTGGTTGAGAGATGGTGAGAGGAAAGAAATTGTGTGGTTGAGAGATGGTGAGATAAAGACATTGTGTGTGGTTGAGAGATGGTGAGAGGAAAGAAATTGTGTGTGGTTGAGAGATGGTGAGAGGAAAGAAATTGTGTGTGGTTGAGAGATGGTGAGAGGAAAGAAATTGTGTGTGGTTGAGAGATGGTGAGAGGAAAGAAATTGTGTGTGGTTGAGAGATGGTGAGAGGAAAGAAATTGTGTGTGGTTGAGGGGTGAAGTAAAGACAGAAGTTGTCGTGTGATTGAGAGATAAGAGGACAGAAGTTGTTTGGGAGGGCGGTGATGTGAAGATGGATGTCACACAGATAGCCTCAAATTTCTCACCTGCCACAGATAGCCTCAAATTTCTCACCTGCCACAGGATAGCCTTAAATTTCTCACCTGCCACAGATAGCCTCAAATTTTTCACCTGCCACAGATAGCCTCAAATTTCTCACCTGCCACAGATAGCCTCAAATTTCTCACCTGCCACAGATAGCCTCAAATTTCTCACCTGCCACAGATAGCCTCAAATTTCTCACCTGCCACAGATAGCCTCAAATTTCTCACCTGCCACAGATAGCCTCAAATTTCTCACCTGCCACAGATAGCCTTAAATTTCTCACCTGCCACAGATAGCCTCAAATTTCTCACCTGCCACAGATAGCCTCAAATTTCTCACCTGCCACAGATAGCCTCAAATTTCTCACCTGCCACAGATAGCCTCAAATTTCTCACCTGCCACAGATAGCCTCAAATTTCTCACCTGCCACAGATAGCCTCAAATTTCTCACCTGCCACAGATACCCTCAAATTTCTCACCTGCCACAGATAGCCTCAAATTTCTCATCTGCCACAGATAGCCTCAAATTTCTCACCTGCCACAGATAGCCTCAAATTTCTCACCTGCCACAGGACAGGTAGCCTCAAATTTCTCACCTGCCACAGATAGCCTCAAATTTCTCACCTGCCACAGATAGCCTCAAATTTCTCACCTGCCACAGATAGCCTCAAATTTCTCACCTGCCACAGATAGCCTCAAATTTCTCACCTGCCACAGATATCCTCAAATTTTACAACTGCCACAGATATCCTCAAATGTCCCACCTGATACAGATATCGTAAAGTTTCTCACCTGACATAGCTATTCTAAAATTTTCCACCGCACACAAATATCCTATAATTTCCAACCGCCAGATATACTAACATTTATATCCCACATATCTCCAAAATTTCCCAGCTGCCACTTACATCCTCAAATGCCGTACCTTTACCATACATCTTAAATATGTCCCAAATGTCACTTAGAATAATAGCCCCTTCATTCATAATTGACTATGGGAGTGCGCCCCTGAGGTGACTGCGTATTTTCCTGGTGTTCCTTTCGACGTTTTCTCCTCTCTTCTGCTTGTTGTGAGAGCGTCTGTTCTCCCAATCTGAGGTGGCGCCGTAGAAAGCATCGCCACTTGGTGCGATCGGCAGCTTCCTCCTACCAGGTTGCTGGATTTATGCCCAGTGCCCTGAAGTCTTTTTTTCACACATCTTTAAATCTCAGCTACGGTAGCCCAACTATTCTTTTGCAATCTGCCAGTTGTCTGTAGACGATATTTTTCGGGATGCGACGATCATCCATGCGGTGGACAGGGACAAGTCAGCGTAGTCTGCGCAGTCTAAGCAGTGTATACATGCTTTGAAGGCCAGCACGTGACAACACCTCGACATTTGTCACTTTATCTTTCTACAAAATACCGAGGATGTGGCGTAGACACCGTAAATGGAGGGTATAGAGCCTTCTTTCTTGCTTAGCATAGGTTGTCCATGTCTCGCTGCCATACAGAAGTGTGCTGTGGTAGCACAGGCGTTATATACCTTAGCTTTGGCCTTCTCTGTGAGTTTGAAGTTTCACCAAACACGCGTTGTGAGGCGGGCAAAGGTAGCTGCAGCTTTGCCAATGCGACTGTCAATTTCTATGTCCAGAGAGAGTTTTTCATTGATGGTAGACCCCAGGTATGTGAATAGTGCACCACAGCCAGTCATAGTTCTCGATAGTGATAACTGGTGCAACATCCTCATCCTGACTCAGCACATTTGTTTTTTTTAGACTTATTGTGAGGCCAAAGTCCGTGCATGCTTGGGTGAAGCGATTCATCAAGTTATGCTACTTATATCAAATTACTATCCTTGTCGATGTGCCCAGAAACAACCACTGTACAAGCATATGAATGCTTTTTACATGAATCTTGCCAGGGAACCGGCTGAGGTGGTGGCACACTGTTCCAGAAGTTGCAGACATGAGGAATAGAAGAGATTGGATTTCGTTTGTTGATTCTTATGATGAGAAAAAGCCAGAGACTTCACTAATTGGAATAATAACAAGAAGATGATTTGTGAAATTTGTCAACCAGAACTCTCTCTTTCTCACACACACACACAGAGTGCTGAGATGTTAGTTAGGGTTTTACATACACAAACACTACAAGAACAAAATGCTGAGATGTTAGTTAATGTTTCACATACACAAACACCACAAGAACAAAATGCTGAGATGTTAGTTATGGTTTTACATACACAAACACCACAAGAACAAAATGCTGAGATGTTAGTTAGGGTTTTACGTACGCAAACACCACAAGAACAAAGTGCTGAGATGTTAGTTAGGGTTTTACATAAGCAAACACCACAAGAACAAAATGCTGAGATGCTAGTTAAGGTTTTACATACACAAACACCACAAGAACAAAATGCTGAGATGTTAGTTAAGGTTTTACATACACAAACACCACAAGAACAAAATGCTGAGATGTTAGTTAGGGTTTTACATACACAAACACCACAAAAACAAAATGCTGAGATGTTAGTTAAGGTTTTACATACACAAACACCACAAAAACAAAATGCTGAGATGTTAGATAGGGTTTTACATACACAAACACCACAAGAACAAAATGCTGAGATGTTAGTTAAGGTTTTACATACGCAAAAACCACAAGAACAAAATGCTGAGATGTTAGTTAGGGTTTTACATACGCAAACACCACAAGAACAAAATGCTGAGATGTTAGTTAGGGTTTTACATACGCAAACACCACAAGAACAAAATGCTGAGATGTTAGTTAGGGTTTTACATATGCAAACACCACAAGAACAAAATGCTGAGATGTTAGTTAGGGTTTTACATATGCAAACACCACAAGAACAAAATGCTGAGATGCTAGTTAAGGTTTTACATACACAAACACCACAAGAACAAAATGCTGAGATGTTAGTTAGGGTTTTACAGACTCAAACACCACAAAAACAAAATGCTGAGATGTTAGTTAAGGTTTTACATACACAAACACCACAAGAACAAAATGCTGAGATGTTAGTTAGGGTTTTACATACACAAACACTACAAGAACAAAATTCTGAGATGTTAGTTAAAGTTTTACATACAAAAACACCACAAGAACAAAATGCTGAGATGTTAGTTAAGGTTTTACATACACAAACACCACAAGAGCAAAATGCTGAGATGTTAGTTAAGGTTTTACATACACAAGCACCACAAGAGCAAAATGCTGAGATGTTAGTTAAGGTTTTACATACACAAACACCACAAGAGCAAAATGCTGAGATGTTAGTTAAAGTTTTACATAGACAAACACCACAAGAGCAAAATGCTGAGATGTTAGTTAAGGTTTTACATACACAAACACCACAAGAACAAAATGCTGAGATGTTAGATAGGGTTTTACATACACAAACACCACAAGAACAAAATGCTGAGATGTTAGTTAAGATTTTACATACACAAACACCACAAGAACAAAATGCTGAGATATTAGTTAGGGGAATTTTACATACACAAACACCAGAGCAACTCTGGGAAGGTTAAGGCTGCAGGTGTATTGCTGACCACATCACCCCTAGTGTGCCGATGGTCAAGAAAATATGGGCCTAACACCATATTCCCAAAATGCCTCAATGGGCGTGTTACGGGATCCTTTAACTTTTTATGCACAAACACCACAAGAACAAAATGCTGAGATGTTAGTTAGGGTTTTACATACACAAACACTAGTGGAACAAAATGCTGAGATGTTAGTTAATGTTTTACATACACAAACACCACAAGAACAAAATGCTGAGATGTTAGTTATGGTTTTACATACACAAACACCACAAGAACAAAATGCTGAGATGTTAGTTAGGGTGTTACATACGCAAACACCACAAGAACAAAATGATGAGATGTTAGTTAGGGTTTTACATACGCAAACACCACAAGAACAAAATGCTGAGATGTTAGTTAGGGTTTTACATATGTAAATACCACAAGAACAAAATGCTGAGATGTTAGTTAAGGTTTTACATACACAAAAACCACAAGAACAAAATGCTGAGATGTTAGTTAAGGTTTTACATACACAAACACCACAAAAACAAAATGCTGAGATGTTAGTTAAGGTTTTACATACACAAACACCACAAGAACAAAATGCTGAGATGTTAGTTAAGGTTTTACATACACAAACACCACAAGAACAA
Organism: Oreohelix idahoensis; assembly: GCA_024509875.1. Lineage (NCBI taxonomy): Eukaryota > Metazoa > Mollusca > Gastropoda > Stylommatophora > Oreohelicidae > Oreohelix > Oreohelix idahoensis. Next base: position 422,094 of record JAMPIV010012037.1, read on the forward strand.
AATGCTGAGATGTTAGTTAAGGTTTTACATACACAAACACCACAAGAACAAAATGCTGAGATGTTAGTTAAGGTTTTACATACACAAACACCACAAGAGCAAAATGCTGAGATGTTAGTTAAGGTTTTACATACACAAACACCACAAGAACAAAATGCTGAGATGTTAGTTAGGGTTTTACATACACAAACACCACAAAAACAAAATGCTGAGATGTTAGTTAAGGTTTTACATACACAAACACCACAAGAACAAAATGCTGAGATGTTAGTTAGGGTTTTACATACACAAACACCACAAGAACAAAATGCTGAGATGTTAGTTAAGGTTTTACATACGCAAACACCACAAGAACAAAATGCTGAGATGTTAGTTAGGGTTTTACATATGCAAACACCACAAGAACAAAATGCTGAGATGTTAGTTAAGGTTTTACATACACAAACACCACAAGAACAAAATGCTGAGATGTTAGTTAGGGTTTTACATACACAAACACCACAAGAACAAAATGCTGAGATGTTAGTTAGGGTTTTACATACACAAACACCACAAGAACAAAATGCTGAGATGTTAGTTAAGGTTTTACATACACAAACACCACAAGAACAAAATGCTGAGATGTTAGTTAGGGTTTTACATACTCAAACACCACAAAAACAAAATGCTGAGATGTTAGTTAAGGTTTTACATACACAAACACCACAAGAACAAAATGCTGAGATGTTAGTTAGGGTTTTACATACACAAACACTACAAGAACAAAATTCTGAGATGTTAGTTAAAGTTTTACATACAAAAACACCACAAGAACAAAATGCTGAGATGTTAGTTAAGGTTTTACATACACAAACACCACAAGAGCAAAATGCTGAGATGTTAGTTAAGGTTTTACATACACAAACACCACAAGAGCAAAATGCTGAGATGTTAGTTAAGGTACATACACAAACACCACAAGAGCAAAATGCTGAGATGTTAGTTAAAGTTTTACATAGACAAACACCACAAGAGCAAAATGCTGAGATGTTAGTTAAGGTTTTACATACACAAACACCACAAGAACAAAATGCTGAGATGTTAGATAGGGTATTACATACACAAACACCACAAGAACAAAATGCTGAGATGTTAGTTAAGATTTTACATACACAAACACCACAAGAACAAAATGCTGAGATATTAGTTAGGGGAATTTTACATACACAAACAAACACCAAGCAACATACACAAAACTACAAGAACAAAATCTGAGATGTTAAGTTTTAAACTTTACATACACAAAACACCACAATCAAATGCTGAGATGTTAGTTAGGGTTTTATTACATACACAAACACCACATGAACAAAATGCTGAGATGTTAGTTAAGTTTTACAACAAAAAACATCAATGCGAGAAATGTTTTACATACACAAACACCACAAGACAAAATGCTGAGATGTTGTTACGGGATTTTATAGTGTTTTTACATGCACAAACACCACAAGAACAAAATGCTGAGATGTTAGTTAGGGTTTTACATACACAAACACACAAACAAAATGCTGAGATGTTAGTTAGGGTTTACAACAAAATGCTGAGATGTTAGTTTAAGGTTTTACATACACAAACACCACAAGAACAAAATGCTGAGATGTTAGTTAAAATTTTACATACACAAACACCACAAGAACAAAATGCTGAGATATTAGTTAGGGGAATTTTACATACACAAAACACCACACCACAAACAAAATGCTGAGATGTTAGTTAGGGTTTTTACACAACACCACCAAACACCAAACACAAGAACAAAATGCTGAGATGTTAGTTTAGGGTTTTACATATCAATACTGAACAAAAATGCTGAGAAATGTTAGTTAAGGGAGATTTTTTACAACAGCAAACACCACAAGAACAAAATGCTGAGATGTTAGTTAAGGTTTTACATACACAAACACCACAAGAACAAAATGCTGAGATGTTAGTTAAGGTTTTACATACACAAACACCACAAAAACAAAATGCTGAGATGTTAGTTAAGGTTTTACATACACAAACACCACAAGAACAAAATGCTTAGATGTTAGTTAAGGTTTTACATACACAAACACCACAAGAACAAAATGCTGAGATGTTAGTTAAGGTTTTACATACACAAACACCACAAGAGCAAAATGCTGAGATGTTAGTTAAAGTTTTGCATACACAAACACCACAAGAGCAAAATGCTGAGATCTTAGTTGAGGTTTTACATACACAAACACCACAAGAGCAACATGCTGAGATGTTAGTTAGGGTTTTACATACACAAACACCACAAGAACAAAATGCTGAGATGTTAGTTAGGGTTTTACATACACAAACACCACAAGAACAAAATGCTGAGATGTTAGTTAAGGTTTTACATACGCAAACACCACAAGAACAAAATGCTGAGATGTTAGTTAGGGTTTTACATATGCAAACACCACAAGAACAAAATGCTGAGATGTTAGTTAGGGTTTTACATATGCAAATACCACAAGAACAAAATGCTGAGATGTTAGTTAAGGTTTTACATACACAAACACCACAAGAACAAAATGGTGAGATGTTAGTTAAGGTTTTACATACACAAACACCACAAAAACAAAATACTGAGATGTTAGTTAAGGTTTTACATACACAAACACCACAAGAACAAAATGCTGAGATATTAGTTAGGGTTTTACATACACAAACACCACAAGAACAAAATGCTGAGATGTTAGTTAAGGTTTTACATACGCAAACACCACAAGAACAAAATGCTGAGAGGTTAGTTAGGGTTTTACATACGCAAACACCACAAGAGCAAAATGCTGAGATGTTAGTTAGGGTTTTACATACGCAAACACCACAAGAACAAAATGCTGAGATGTTAGTTAGGGTTTTACATATGCAAACACCACAAGAACAAAATGCTGAGATGTTAGTGAGGGTTTTACATATGCAAACACCACAAGAACAAAATGCTGAGATGCTAGTTAAGGTTTTACATACACAAACACCACAAGAACAAAATGCTGAGATGTTAGTTAGGGTTTTACAGACACAAACACCACAAAAACAAAATGCGGAGATGTTAGTTACGGTTTTACATACACAAACACCACAAGAACAAAATGCTGAGATGTTAGTTAGGGTTTTACATACACAAACACTACAAGAACAAAATTCTGAGATGTTAGTTAAAGTTTTACATACAAAAACACCACAAGAACAAAATGCTGAGATGTTAGTTAAGGTTTTACATACACAAACACCACAAGAGCAAAATGCTGAGATGTTAGTTATGGTTTTACATACACAAACACTACAAGAACAAAATGCTGAGATGTTAGTTAGGGTTTCACATATGCAAACACCACAAGAACAAAATGCTGAGATGTTAGTTAGGGTTTTACATACGCAAACACCACAAGAACAAAATGCTGAGAGGTTAGTTAGGGTTTTAGGTTTACAAACACCACAAGACCAAAATGCTGAGATGTTAGGGTTTTACATATGCAAACACCACAAGAACAAAATGCTGAGATGCTAGTTAAGGTTTTACATACACAAACACCACAAGAACAAAATGCTGAGATGTTAGTTAAGGTTTTACATACACAAACACCACAAGAACAAAATGCTGAGATGTTAGTTAAGGTCTTACATACACAAACACCACAAGAACAAAATGCTGAGATGTTAGTTAAGGTCTTACATACACAAACACCACAAGAACAAAATGCTGAGATGTTAGTTAAGGTTTTACATACACAAACACCACAAGAACAAAATGCTGAGATGTTAGTTAAGGTTTTACATACACAAACACCACAAGAACAAAATGCTGAGATGTTAGTTAAGGTTTTACATACACAAACACCACAAGAACAAAATGCTGAGATGTTAGTTAAGGTTTTACATACACAAACACCACAAGAACAAAATGCTGAGATGTTACAAGAGCAAAATGCTGAGATGTTAGTTAAGGTTTTACATACACAAACACCACAAGAACAAAATGCTGAGATGTTAGTTAAGGTTTTACATACACAAACACCACAAGAACAAAATGCTGAGATGTTAGTTAAGGTTTTACATACACAAACACCACAAGAACAAAATGCTGAGATGTTAGTTAAGGTCTTACATACACAAACACCACAAGAACAAAATGCTGAGATGTTAGTTAAGGTCTTACATACACAAACACCACAAGAACAAAATGCTGAGATGTTAGTTAGTTTTACATAAAAACAAAATGCTGAGATTTTACATACATACAAAACACCACAAGAACAAAATGCTGAGATGTTAGTTAGGGTTATACATACACAAACACCACAAAACAAAATGCTGAGATGTTAGCATACACAAAACACCACAAGAACAAAATGCTGAGATGTTAGTTACGGAGATGAGTTAGTTAGGGTTTTACATACACAAACACCACAAAAACAAAATGCTGAGATTTAGTTAAGGTTTTACATACACAAACACCACAAGAACAAAATGCTGAGATAGTTAGGTTTTGTTAAGGTTTTACATACATACAAGAACAAACACCACAAGAACAAAATGCTGAGATGTTAGTTAGGTTTACATACACAAACACCACAAGAACAAAATCCAGAGATGTTAGTTAAAGGATTACCTACACAAACACCACAAGAACAAAATGCTGAGATGTTAGTTAAGGTTTTACATACACAAACACCACAAGAACAAAATGCTGAGATGTTAGTTAAGGTTTTACATACACAAACACCACAAGAACAAAATGCTGAGCACAAGAACAAAATGCTGAGATGTTAGTTAAGGTTTTACATACACAAACACCACAAGAACAAAATGGTGAGATGTTAGTTAAGGTTTTACATACACAAACACCACAAGAACAAAATGCTTAGATGTTAGTTAAGGTTTTACATACACAAACACCACAAGAACAAAATGCTGAGATGTTAGATACGGTTTTACATACCCAAACACCACAAGAACAACATGCAGAGATGTTAGTTAGGTTTTACATACATACAAAAACAAAAACAACAATACACAAACAAAATGCTGAGATGTTAGTTAAGGTTTTACATACACAAACACCACAAGAACAAAATGCTGAGATGTTAGTTAAGGTTTTACATACACAAACACCACAAGTACAAAATGCTGAGGAGATGTTAGTTAAGGGGTTTTACATACACAAACACCACAAGAACAAAATTGAGATGTTAGTTACGGTTTTACATACACAAACACCACAAGAACAAAATGCTGAGATGTTAGTTAAGGTTTTACATACACAAACACCACAAGAACAAAATGCTGAGATGTTAGTTAAGGTTTTACATACACAAACACCACAAGAACAAAATGCTGAGATGTTAGTTAAGGTTTTACATACACAAACACCACAAGAACAAAATGCTGAGATGTTAGTTAAGGTTTTACATACACAAACACCACAAGAACAAAATGCTGAGATGTTAGTTAAGGTTGTACATACACAAACACCACAAGAACAAAATGCTGAGATGTTAGTTAAGGTTTTACATACACAAACACCACAAGAACAAAATGCTGAGATGTTAGTTAGGGTTTTACATACACAAACACCACAAGAACAAAATGCTGAGATGTTAGTTAGGGTTTTACATACGCAAACACCACAAGAACAAAATGCTGAGATGTTAGTTAATGTTTTACAACAAACACCACAATACTTGTTAAGGTTTTACATACACAAACACCACAAGAACAAAATGCTGAGATGTTAGTAAGGTTTTACATACACAAACACCACAAGAACAAAATGCTGAGATGTTAGTTAAGGTTGTACATACACAAACACCACAAGAACAAAATGCTGAGATGTTACACCACAAGAACAAAATGCTGAGATGTTAGTTAAGGTCTTACATACACAAACACCACAAGAACAAAATGCTGAGATGTTAGTTAAGGTATTACATACACAAACACCACAAGAACAAAATGCTGAGATTTTAGTTAAGGTTTTACATACACAAACACCACAAGAACAAAATGCTGAGATGTTAGTTAATGTTTTACATACACAAACACCACAAGAACAAAATGCTGAGATGTTAGTTAAGGTTTTACATACACAAACACCACAAGAACAAAATGCTGAGATGTTAGTTAAGGTTTTACATACACAAACACCACAAGTACAAAATGCTGAGATGTTAGTTAAGGTCTTACATACACAAACACCACAAGAACAAAATGCTGAGATAATACTTAAGGTCTTACATACACAAACACCACAAGAACAAAATGCTGAGATGTTAGTTAAGGTCTTACATACACAAACACCACAAGAACAAAATGCTGAGATGTTTGTTAAGGTCTTACATACACAAACACCACAAGAACAAAATGCTGAGATGTTAGTTAAGGTCTTACATACACAAACACCACAAGAACAAAATGCTGAGATGATAGTTAAGGTCTTACATACACAAACACCACGAGAACAAAATGCTGAGATGTTAGTTAAGGTCTTATATACACAAACACCACACGAACAAAATGCTGAGATGTTAGTTAAGGTCTTACTTACACAAACACCACAAGAACAAAATGCTGAGATGCTAGTTAAGGTTTTACATACACAAACACCACAAGCACAAAATGCTGAGATTTTAGTTAAGGTTTTACATACACAAACACCACAAGAACAAAATTCTGAGATGTTATTTAAGGTTTTACATACACAGACACCACAAGAACAAAATGCTGAGATTTTAGTTAAGGTTTTACGTACACAAACACCACAAGAACAAAATGCTGAGATGTTAGTTAAAGTTTTACATACACAAACACCACAAGAGCAAAATGCTGAGATGTTAGTTAAAGTTTTACATACACAAACACCACAAGAGCAAAATGCTGAGATGTTAGTTAAGGTTTTACATACACAAACACCAGAAGAACAAAATGCTGAGATATTAGTTAAGGTTTTACATACACTTACACCACAAGAACAAAATGCTGAGATGTAACTTAAGGTTGTACATACACAAACACCACAAGAACAAAATGCTGAGATGTTAGTTAAGGTTTTACATACACAAACACCACAAGAACAAAATGCTGAGATGTTAGTTAAGGTTTTACATTCACAAACACCACAAGAACAAAATGCTGAGATGTTAGTTAATGTTTTACATACACAAACACCACAAGAACAAAATGCAGAGATGTTAGTTAAGGTTTTACATACACAAACACCACAAGAACAAAATGCTGAGATGTTAGTTAAGGTTTTACATATACAAACACCACAAGAACAAAATGCTGAGATGTTAGTTAGGGTTTTACATACGCGAACACCACAAGAACAAAATGCTGAGATGTTAGTTAAGGTCTTACATACACAAACACCACAAGAACAAAATGCTGAGATGTTAGTTAAGGTTTTACATACACAAACACCACAAGAACAAAATGCTGAGATGTTCGTTAGGGTTTTACATACACAAACACCACAAGAACAAAATGCTGAGATGTTAGTTAAAGTTTTACATACACAAACACACAAGAACAAAATGCTGAGATGTTAGTTAAGGTTTTACATACACAAACAGCACAAGAACAAAATGCTGAGATGTTAGTTAGGGTTTTACATAAACAAACACCACAAGAGCAAAATGCTGAGATGTTAGTTAAGGTTTTACATACACAGACTCCACAAGAACAAAATGCTGAGATGTTATTTAAGGTTTTACATACACAAACACCACAAGAACAGAATGCTGAGATGTTAGTTACGGTTTTACATACACAAACACCACAAGAGCAAAATGCTGAGATGTTAGTTAGGGTTTTACATACACAAACACCACAAGAGCAAAATGCTGAGATGTTACTTAAGGTTTTACATACACAAACACCACAAGAACAAAATACTGAGATGTTAGTTAAGGTTTTACATACACAAACACCACAAGAACAAAATGTTGAGATGTTAGTTAGGGTTTTACATACACAAACACCACAAGAACAAAATGCTGAGATGTTTGTTGTTTTATTTTTTTAATAAAATTGGAGGAGAGTGTACTAGAATCACATTATATTGACTGACATGCACAAGAGTAATACCAGGTTATGTTACCTGTGATATTTGTTTAGGTGTCGCTGTGACCTGTAAATGGCCGGTCCAGATTGTATTAGGGCCACTTTGGATCGATGATCCGAGTGAGTAGACCTTGGCTACAAAGTCGGGGTTATCGTTCAAGCAAATCTGCACGCCAAAATTGATCACACCCTTGTAGCTGGGATCTGAACTGGCAGCATACTCACGGGCCACTGTTTGGACAGACAACTTGAGGTTAGCAGACTTTATGCTACAAGAACAATTTCAACGAAGTCAGATGACAGACGAATCAGCCACATGTTGGTTTAGTTAGCTGCTGACATTACTTACTGCTGCAGGTCAACTATGATGACATTACTTCTTCTTCTTCTGCATTCGTCATGAAAAGGACGTTTGTTGCGTTGTGTTGCCGTTTATAGCAAAGCTGCGACATCTGTGCCTTTCGGCCCGACACAACCGACTTCGGCACGGCATTTTTTAGGACCGGGTTTGTCTTCCCACTTCGATCCCTACTCTCTCAGCCAGACTGCAGTGATGCAGCCTGTTTCCAGGACCACCACTTGGAGGTGGAGTAGGGTCTTGGTCAGCTCTGGTTCACTGACCCTGACGTAAGCAGTCAGCTATGGGTCGCTGACTGCATTCCACTTTTGATGCGTCTTAGGTCCCTAAGGATATTACGATTCGAATAATATATCCTACCTGACAGAAAAATCTTTGAACATAAGATACAAGTTGGAGATGTATTCTGTCCTCCATGAGGCACCTCCAGTTTATGAGAACAGCCAGTCTTGGCTATTATTACGCTATACTTTTGTTACTACATTTCACGTGCGCCCAATACTTGATGTCATTGTCTTCCTAGCTTCTTCCTGCTATAATTTTTTTATTACGATCGATTCTTCCTCTTGATACTTTGTCCGTTGTGATAGGAATAGGAGATAACTGAGATAGGAATAAGAAGGGATAATTATTGAGTAGCAGGACTTAGTTATACGTCATGAGTGACACGAGAAGTCGGTGCGCTAATTGAAGAGTTGGGATCACTCTTCACTGGTGGTCAGCTGAGAACAGGTTAGGAAGAGACTAACCGTAACGACTATTTACCAAGTTATGGCCAGCTCAGGTACCATGTTGTTTACGGTTCCGCTGCAGTGTGCAGAAGAGAAGAAGACTGATGAAAGATGTTTCCATAACAAATAGTTTTCATGTAGAGTTGTGTCCAGTAGATCACCAGCAGATATCGCCAGCAGTTTATTCTGGTATGTAAACACTCGTATAATTAACCGAGCGCAGATAGACAAGGACAAGTGTTAGAACAAGGGTCCAGTGTCAGACGTGTAGGAAGTTTACAAAGAACAGTTTATGGCTAAGAATAAGTTACCAGCACTGGTGGTGACCCAGACAATACTTCGAAGCTTAATTTAATAGATTGAGAACAGCCCATTAATCAGTAGTGATGTGTAGTAGTGATGGGTAGATAGAAAACCAAATTAGACAGCAGAGATCCTGAGTTAATCAAGAGATAATAAAAATAGTTCCTGACCAGTGCAGTACGTGATGTAGGAGTGTCAACAATGAAGTCTCATATGTTATATTTATTGATAATCAGGCTCGGAGATAGCCATTTTGTGAATATGTTCCTTGACAACAAATAAAGAACTTTTGTTGTCAGCTCTGAGCCGTCAAGTCATTTCAGGCATTGTAGTTGTCTGATAATTTAATCTCATTCAGCAGTCACAGGAGCAAGGTAGGCCACAAAGGTATGGCGCATACAATTACAGTACAGCCAGCGTACATAAGACAGGGACATTAACGATCATCATTAGTACAAGAATGTATACACAGTAATGTCAGGTTGTAACAAATAACTACACAAGCACAGAACCTGGGTTGCAACTATCACACCGTTAAGGTCAGTTCTCTGCTTTTTCATTTGTCCTGTAATATCGGTTCTTTCTGCTGATAATTTGTCCTGTAATATCAGTTCTTTCTGTTGATAATTTGTCCTGTAATATCGGTTCTTTCTGCTGATAATTTGTCCTGTAAAATCGGTTCTTTCTGCTGATAATTTGTCCTGTAATATCGGTTCTTTCTGCTGATAATTTGTCCTGTAATATCGGTTCTTTCTGCTGATAATTTGTCCTGTAATATCGGTTCTTTCTGCTGATAATTTGTCCTGTAATATCGGTTCTTTCTGTTGATAATTTGTCCTGTAATATCGGTTCTTTCTTCTGATAATTTGTCCTGTAATATCGGTTCTTTCTGCTGATAATTTGCCCTGTAATATCGGTTCTTTCTGCTGATAATTTGTCCTGTAATATCGGTTCTTTCTGTTGATAATTTGTCCTGTAATATCGGTTCTTTCTGCTGATAATTTGTCCTGTAATATCGGTTCTTTCTGCTGATAATTTGTCCTGTAATATCGGTTCTTTCTGCTGATAATTTGTCCTGTAATATCGGTTCTTTCTGCTGATAATTTGTCCTGTAATATCGGTTCTTTCTGCTGATAATTTGCCCTTCAAGATCAGTTCTCTCCGTTATTTAATTTGTCCTTTAAGATCACTGCTGAAAATTTGTCCTTTAAGATTTGTTCTTTGCTGATAATTTGACCTTTAAGATCAGAACTTTCTTCTGATAATTTGTCCTTTAAGATTTGTTCTTTGCAGATAATTTGACCTTTAAGATCAGTTCTTTCTTCTGATAATTTGATCTTTAAGATCAGTTCTTTCTTCTGATAATTTGACCTTTAAGATTTGTTCTTTGCAGATAATTTGACCTTTAAGATCAGTTCTTTCTTTTGATAATTTGACCTTTAAGATCAGTCCTTCTGTTATTTAATTTGTCCTTTAAGGTCACTGCTGATAATTTGACATTTAAGATCAGTTCTCTGTTATTTAATTTGACCTATAAGATCAGTTCTTTCTTCTGATAATTTGACCTTTAAGATCAGTTCTTTCTTCTGATAATTTGACCTGTAAGATCAACTCTTTCTTCTGATAATTTGTCTTTTAAAATCAGTTCTCTCCTGACAATTTGTCTTAAGATCAGTTCTTTTTGCTGATAATTTATCCTGTAAGTTCAATTGTTTCTGCTGATAATTTGTCCAGTAAGATCAGTTCTTTCTGCCGATAATATATCCTTTAAGATCAGTTCTCTCTGCTGATAATTTGTCCTTTAAGATTAGTTATTTATATGCAATTATCCCACTGTGTGCAAAGGTCAGGCTTGTCTTTTACTGATGTCGTGTGAAATTCTAAATCCACATATATAAATTAAAAAGTAAATGTAAAGCCTAACGCATTAATTCAATAAAAGGAAAGAGAAATGGTTAAAGACCCGTGCTTTCCAATAGCGTACGCCTGTGTTAATAAAACGTCATGCTAGTTGAACAATAAAAAACCCTTTTTTATGCTTCGTCTGCATATTCTCACGCTTTCACGTTGATAGAAAAGCCTACTGCATCAATACACGCTTTCTACAATAAAACGTGTACTGTATTTCTAAGAAAACCTTGAGATAGGCACACTGCGTAATGACCTAGATTAATACTAGCATTAATTTCATTTTTATACACTGCGTAATGAAAAGACAGATGGAATTAGGATAGAGAGAGGGAGGGCTGAAAGCCGGAACGCATGCAACACTAACACGCGTCTCGCGATACAAAATTAATGCCATCACGCGCGAAAGGCCAGAAGCACTAACTTTTTTTCAAATAGACCGTGATAAAAAAACACTACCCATACGAGAGTTAGGTTTAAAAACCTGTAAAACGCTTATTAGGAAACATGACATTATACTGTTTTATGTCTGAAAGCCTGACAGTACCCAGACACCACATCGTATCAAAGTGAACGGGAGGTAGAAGAAAATGCATATTTTGAACGCAGCCACTTGGCTCCATTAAATTTATATATGTGGGTTCCTTAGGACTTGCTGACAAAGAATATGTTATGTTTTACGCAAACAGTCTAGGAATTAACTAATTATAGCCAAAAGAAAATAGTGAGGGTGTCAGACAACACCAAATCAGAATCGCACAGTGGCATGTTTTGAAACCACCATTTTACGGGAAATAGGCCAACAAGTTAAATCTTATTTGATTGGATAGAAGTAAATGTAAGGCGAAACACGATTAGTCGGACTACAAATACTAATTCTTTGTTGTTAGGGGAAACGGTAGTAAGGGTACTTTTTTTGAAAAGCTGTGTAAACATGGCCCGATTGGTTAGACCCGCCAATATAGTCAATTAGGAGCGTCAGTTCAGTGCCACATTTTTCAAATAAACTTACTAAAGAAACAGTGCGTTGAGAGCCAATGCATATTTTTCTAAATAAAAGCCTGGGACATAGGCAGATCGAAATTGTGCCATATTCATCGCCAGTCAACGTATTTGTGTATTATTTCCATGGATTGTGGTAAGCTTGACATATTTGATATCTTTTTGATGAAAATTGAATGTGAATTGATAATTTTTGTCTGTATATATGTGTGTGGTTCAGTAGCAAACATGAGGCAAAGCCTAGATATTGCTCCAACCTGAACAGAACGTGTCGGAGAAAAGTAAAAACTGCATGGAATTGCCAAACAGTACTGTGACACCTAACTTATTGAATAGAAGGAAATAATGCTGGAATTGCAGAGGCGTTGTAACCATTAGGGAGGAGAATACTGGTGTAAATTGTTTCAGATGAAGCTAGTAGTTGGCCTACCGCTCTGAACTCAGTGTTTGTTATGTGTTGTGCTCAGTGTGGAAATAGATTATAAATTAGTTCTGAAGTAGGAGGTACAACCTTCTTGTTTCAGGGACCGTGGTCCTAAAGTTATTGAGCAGCACCTGGTCTGAGTTTTGCTGAATCCAGAGGCTGACAGCATACTCCTTGGTCCAGATAGCGACCAGTGAGGTGTCTGTAGAACGCAGGGAAGCAATCGAGCAGAGGAGACCTTTTCCTGCCGCCATCACGAAAGATAAGCTTCTGTGGCCAGAGCAGCTCAATCATATGTCCCACTCTAAAATTGACATTATAGTAAACACAGAGGGACAATAGATTGTTTCAATTGACAGGAACTGTGAACTTTTCCCAATACTATTTCCACGATAATCAAACACTTGAAGTCATGATGACAAATAACAACATAGCTTGAAAAACAAAACCAGTATTACCTCATAGTACTACTACACAACTTACACACATTGGATAATACTAATAAAATATGTCACTACAAGGTTCATATTTATAAATTATGTACATATAAATTATGATTACATTTGATTGTGATTCCTGGTTCACTGTGTAGTTGAATCAGGATATCTATTATTGAAAGGAATTAATACATATATATTTGAAACTTTACACTTGACTCATTTAAGATAGTCTTATAGAGTGTTAAATGTGTGTGAGTGTCACAGTGTTGTAACGTGTTGTGGAATAAATTAAATTGTTTATCTGTCTGTTGTTGTTGTGACTTACACTTCATCATTTACATAACCCTAGACATTCAACGTAGTCATCACAATATTCCAGAATAATTCTGACTGATGTATAAATGTGGTAGCAAGTAAGGTTATCTGTAAAACACTACACCTATTAGATACAGATACCTTCACAGCTGATCTCAGTCAGTACACTAAGTCCCCTATAACTATTTACATCATCCCACTTTACCACAACTGAATATCGTCTGCCATACGAGTCTTTGGTTGACTATGTCATGTTCCATGGTCTGTTCCAGATATCTTTGGGTACTACCTTCGTTTTGGTTACATGATCATATTAACCCTTGTCTCAAGGTCATATTTACTCTTTTCATATGGTCATATTAACTCTTGTCACGTGGTCATATTAACTCTTTTCACATGATCATATTAACTCTTGTCATATGGTCATATTAACTCTTGTCATATTAACTCTTGTCACATGGTGATATTAACTCTTTTCAGATGGTAATATTAACTTTTGTCACGTGGTCATATTAACCCTTATCACACGGCTATTATAACCTTGTCACTTGGCAATATTAACCCTTATCACATGGCCATCTTTGGGTACTACCTTCGTTTTGGCTACATGATCATATTAACCCTTGTCTCAAGGTCATATTTACTCTTTTCACATTGTCATTTTAACTCTTGTCACATGGTGATATTAAGTCTTTCTACATAGTGATATTAACACTTGCCATATGGTAATATTAACTATTGTCATATGGTCATATTAACCCTTGTAACATGATGATATTAACGCTAGTGGCATGGTCATATTAACCCTTGTCGCGGGGGCATATTAACCCTTGTCGCGGGGGCATATTAACCCTTGTCACGTGGGCATGTTAACCCATGTCTCATGGTCATATTAACACTTGTCACATGTTCATATTAATCCTTGTCACGTGTGTATTTTAACCATTGTCACATGGTCATGTCAACCTTTGTCACGTGTCGATATTAACCTGTGTCATATGATCATACTAACCCTTGTTATTTGGTCATATTAACTCTTGTCAAATGGTCATATTCTTTCTTGTCACATGGCGATATTAAGAATTGCCACAGAGTGATATTAAAGCTTGTCACATATTCATATTACCACTTATCACAGGGTCATATTAACTCTTGTCACATGGTCATATTAACCATTGTCACATGGTCATACTAATTCATTGCTACATGGTGATATTAGCTGTTGTCACAAGGGTATACAAACCCTTGTCACATGGTGATATTAACCCTTGTCGCATAATCATAATAACCCTTTGATAACCCGTTTTGTTGTGATGTTACTGCTTTCATAAGGTCATACTGGACACGTAGATGAATGGTCTACTCGTTCCGACACAGTGCTGACATCGAATGAGAATGTAGATGTAATAGACGCGAATGTGTGTAAGTTCTGCTGAGTTGACAAGTCACTCACTCAATCATAGTTAGAAGTCAATAAAGGGTAGACTGCTGATGACGTTTCATACATTTAATAATGGACGTACACTTCGACATCACGATTACAGTCATTTTAACAGGTTGGCAAAAAATCATCGTATACTTGAAAAATGGGTGACAATATCAGATGTACATTTATGTAGTGGTAAATATAATGGAATGTTGCGCACATATTTGCGCACGGATTACGCATACATTTATTTATTTATGTATTTATTTGTCTGATAAAAATATATTTATCTTTGAATGCATGTTTTTCGGTCTTGAGGGACAGAACTCAGATTAGGCGATGGGTATTCATTCTGTGAGTTATCGCTCCTGGTATCGTTCCTAAAAATCGAACTCAGCGGAGGAATTTAGATTTACTTTGATCTATTCTGTGTTTGGTTAGGAATAGATTTTTATTGCTTCAGAATGTCTATGGCCCGAATCTATGTGTAGTTCTTGTCTATGTAGGACGAGTATGTCTTATATCCTGATATCTTAGTATGCTTAAGTGGAACTATTTTTCTTGTACTGTACCTTTGGGGTCAGGTGCTTTTTTGGCGCATGAAGATACGTAAGAGAGTTCTTCGTTGATGAAGCCTATGGCGGGAGTCATGTCGTAGACCTGCCCAAAGTTCGTGAACTCTTTTTGATTATGGGAACGAAGATAGTTTCTTCTGGGATTGTGAAATCCATGAGTTCCCTAGTGTTCATTCCATAACGCCAGGAGAAGAGCGTTTGTGCTTGCTAGTGTATTCCTATGTCAAGGTAAACGTACTTTTGCTGACTTCGTTCATTCCTAGGCTTAAGATGGGCAGACGTTTACATGAATCTACCTATGTCAGTATGTCAGAACGACGTATTATCTAGCAGCACTGGTTATGTTTCTATACAGCAATTATGAGGACAGATTATGCTGATGCTTGTGGAAACTTTGATATTCAAGAATTGAATCTTTATTGAAGCTTTGTCGTACATCGTTAGGGTGAGCGATGTTTACAAGACGAGAAGCCATTTTGGAATGCTATTTATTGTTGATCATTTACCAGAGAACAGGGATGCCCTTATTATCCGGTGATGATCAAGAGATCCCACTTATGAAAGGAAAATCTATTCTTGGGTGATTTAACATTCGCTCAGAAGATATTTGCTGAATGCTATTTAAAGAAATCTCCGCTAGGGTGCAAGCTACACTTATGCTAAAGGAGGTTCTGTCCAGGAGTCACCGTAAACATTATTGATTAACTGACATGACTAGTCAGTAAGGCCTGATGAAGATTTGTTGAACATTATATATTAACTGACAGGATCAGTCAGTAAGGCCTGATGGATATTTAGATGAGATATGGAACTCTGAACGTTGATATACTGAAGTTCCATTGTGATTGTCCTCAACATGAATGCCAATTTATAATTGTACACTGTGGGTCAACAATATGCTATTGATGTCGACCTGTGTTCCTGTAACTGTACCCATTCCGTCAAGTGTATGCGTCAAATTAAACTATTGAAACGTCTACAGTGGTCTGCATAAGTAACTTCTAGATACGCATGAATGAGTGTTTGAACCTTCAGTCAACTCCACAGAACAGTCACACATTCGCGTATTGACATTCATTACAACACTCATTGTCAACACTGTATTCTTGTCAGGGCCTCATTGTGTCCCAGGACAAGGTGACATGTATACCTGAAACTGTGCTTGGTTGTTTGAGTTGACTATTCAGTCCCAGTACATCTTTACAACGTACACTGATAAAACACAGTATACAGCATCCCAGAATAACAGTCTTTAACACTATCACCATCAAAAAAGACGTTTATCATGGAACGATAGTAGGCAAGCACTCAATATTCTGGTTGTCTATCGTCTCATGCTTCAACTGACTAATCGCGTCAGTTAAGGTGGCTACATAATCATCAACAATGGTTCACTGACAGAACCTTCTCCTGGCTAAGTTTCTCAAGCCGTAAATTCATCCAATGTTTATAGCAACAATGTTAAACCACAGTAGTGGGTTTTCATAATATGTAGATCTCTGTACCATCATCAGATAATAAGACCTTTTCTGTTCTCCGACGATGATCCGCTTACAATGGCGGGAATCCAAAATGGCTCTCCTCCGTGAGCTTCGCTCACCCAAGATGAAAAATTATGAAGCAGAATTAATTCGTAATTCGTACATAAATGTCCTCATTGGGCTTCTATACATTTCTGCTATCAATAAGGCTGGATACATCAAATAATCTAGTGCTGCTAGATAACACGTCATTGTCGTGAAAAATTCTAATCCACATATATAAATTAGAAAATAAATGTAAAGCCTAACGAAAAAATTCTATAGAAAGGAAGAAGAATGGTGAAAGAACAGTGCGGTCACAATAGCGTACGCCTGTGTTGTAGAACGCCATAATGGCTGAACCAGAAAACCCCTTTTTCTGCTCCGTCTGCATAAACTACACGTGTTTCTAAAAATAAAACTGGTACTGTATTTCTTATACGACCTTGATAGGCACACTGCTTAATGACCTAGATATAATACTAAATTAATGTCATTATATACTGTACGTTAACCTAAAAGACAGACGGGCTTAGAAGAGAGAGAGAGAGAGATGCACGGAGGAATGCCAATCCCACGTCGTCTCGGGACTAAAAAGTGAACGCGAAAGGTATGCAGGCTTGATTTTTTTCAAATAAACAGTAATAAAAAACACTACCAATACAAGGTTAGGTTTTGAAAACATGTTTAATGCTTATTAGGAAACATGAAACAATACTGTTTTACGTCTGAAATCCTGACTTTATACTGACAGAACAGTTGAAAAGGCAGGACAGGTGGCGGTTTGGAAAAAATAAAAAAACAAATACACGACTATCCTAGAATAATACATATGTCGAACGAAGCCACTTGGCCCCATTAAACTTATATATTTGGGTGCCTTAGGACTTGCTGACAAAGAATATGTCATGTGTTACGCAAATAGGCTAGTAATTAACAGATTATAGCCAAAATACTATAGTGGGGTTGTCTGACAGCACAAGATCATATTTGCTCACAATGGCATATGTTTGAAACACTGCTTTAGGGGAAAGGAGGCCAACAAGTTAGATACGATTTGATTGGCGGAAGTCATATGTAAGGCGAAACCTGATTAGTTGGACTGCAAATACTATTATTGTAGCTAATGGCAACGCGAGGAAAGGTAAAAATTTTTCAAAGGCTCTTGTAAACATGGTCTAGTTGGTTAGAACGTTTGATATAGGCAATTAGAAGCGTCAGTTCAGGGCCGGTTTTGAAAATACATTTTGTGAGAAGCAAGTGCGTGTGTGATGATGTCACCATGATACAACGTTAAAATATCTCAAAAATTAACGATGAAATGTAGGGTTAAAAATAATGCGTAAGATACTAGGAGACATGCTCGCCCATGCCAGCCTTTCCCACCGCCATTTAAAACTAACAAGTTAGAAGTGCAGACGAAACGTTTACCCTTTGTGGACGGGAGAGAACGGAGGACACAAAAAAAGGAAAAATATGACTGAACACGTGTTTGAAGTTCGAACGGCAAAAAGACGCCAGTGGGGGTGAAAGAAAAAAAAATTCACGTCCCGAGTTGACATAAAGTAAGGAAGTGGACAAGAAACGGACATTAGCTCTTGATCGAGACAGTCATTTCTTGGGCGTGTTTCGATACTTGGTCTTTATTTGAATGCCGCGGTAAAACACATGAGGGAAGGTTCCCGAACAAATTTCAAAAATTAAACTTGAGAAAAAATATGTTTTTTCTTAATACTAGAGTTATGAAAATAAAACCTAGCTAGTTTGATAGCCCATCTTAAGCAGAGAAATAATATGCTTTCATTTATACAGACGGATAGATAATAAAGAAGATATTGACAAAAGACTGTATTGTTCATATCATACAAGCGAATGCACTGTTAACCCAATGTCACTAAAAGTTACCAAAATCTTGGCCTTGAGTCTACAAACGTAAAAATCGAGCTGTAATTAAAGAGAGGGAATGTGGTGGAGAATTGTAGCTAAAAATAACTTAGGCAGCAGATTCGTGTAGGAAATGCAAGCAAAACCAAGTGTGTTTTTATGAAAAAAACAAGTAGAGACAGACGGACTAACAGACCGTAATACATACTTGACTGAGATTTGACTGAAGTGACTTTTGGTTGTTAATTTGAAAGTTAGGGGGGAAGTCGGCGATTGGCCAACGCATTTTATAGTAGCGGGATAGAGAGGTGAAAGTTTGCCATTCGACATAAGTCTGTTCAGAGACGCAGTTTGAATCCCTGATGGTGTTAATTCCATACGAATATAACTATATAGTGGGACGCCATCATACGGCCAGCAGCTCAGCTGAGCTTTGCTAGCAAACTTTAACTGTCTGAAATCCTGACTTTATACTGACAGAACAGTCGAAAAGGCAGGACAGGTGGCGGTTTGGAAAAAATAAAAAAACAAATACACGACTATCCTAGAATAATACATATGTCGAACGAAGCCACTTGGCCCCATTAAACTTATATATTTGGTGCCTTAGGACTTGCTGACAAAGAATATGTCATGTGTTACGCAAATAGGCTAGTAATTAACAGATTATAGCCAAAATACTATAGTGGGGTTGTCTGACAGCACAAGATCATATCTGCTCACAATGGCATATGTTTGAAACACTGCTTTAGGGGAAAGGAGGCCAACGAGTTAGATACGATTTGATTGGCGGAAGTCATATGTAAGGCGAAACCTGATTAGTTGGACTGAAAATACTATTATTGTAGCTAATGGCAACGCGAGGAAAGGTAACAATTTTTCAAAGGCTCTTGTAAACATGGTCTAATTGGTTAGAACGTTTGATATAGGCAATTAGAAGCGTCAGTTCAGTGCCAGTTTTGAAAATACATTTTATTTTGTGAGAAGCAAGTGCGTGTGTGATGATGTCACCATGATACAACGTTAAAATATCTCAAAAATTAACGATGAAATGTAGGGTTAAAGATAATGCGTAAGATACTAGGAGACATGCTCGCCCATGCCAGCCTTTCCCACCGCCATTTAAAACTAAACAAGTTAGAAGTGCAGACGAAACTTTACCCTTTGTGGACGGGAGAGAACGGAGGGCTTTCTTTAAAAAAGGAAAAATATGACTGAACACGTGCTTTGAAGTTCGAACGGCAAAAAGACGTCCAGGCGGGGGTGAAAGAAAAAAAAATTCACGTCCCGAGTTGACATAAAGTAAGGAAATGGACAAGAAACGGACATTAGCTCTTGATCGAGACAGTCATTCTTGGCGTGTTTCGAGGCAACTTGGTCTTTATTTGAATGCCGCGGTAAAACACATGAGGGAAGGTTCCCGAACAAATTTCAAAAATTAAACTTGAGAAAAAATATGTTTTTTCTTAATACTAGAGTTATGAAAATAAAACCTAGCTAGTTTGATAGCCCATCTTAAGCAGAGAAATAATATGCTTTCATTTATACAGACGGATAGATAATAAAGAAGATATTGACAAAAGACTGTATTGTTCATATCATACAAGCGAATGCACTGTTAACCCAATGTCACTAAAAGTTACCAAAATCTTGGCCTTGAGTCTACAAACGTAAAAATCGAGCTGTAATTAAAGAGAGGGAATGTGGTGGAGAATTGTAGCTAAAATAACTTAGGCAGCAGATTCGTGTAGGAAATGTGCAAAACAAAGTGTCTTTTTTATGAAAAAAAACAAGTAGAGACAGACGGACTAACATTTACCGTAATACATACTTGACTGAGATTTGCCTTAAGTGACTTTTGGTTGTCAATTTGAAAGTTAGGGGGGAAGTCGGCGATTGGCCAACGCATTTTATAGTAGCGGGATAGAGAGGTGAAAGTTTGCCATTCGACATAAGTCTGTTCAGAGACGCAGTTTGAATCCCTGATGGTGTTAATTCCATACGAATATAACTATATAGTGGGACGCCATCATACGGCCAGCAGCTCAGCTGAGTTTTGCTAGCAAACTTTAACTGTCTGAAATCCTGACTTTATACTGACAGAACAGTCGAAAAGGCAGGACAGGTGGCGGTTTGGAAAAAATAAAAAAACAAATACACGACTATCCTAGAATAATACATATGTCAAAACGAAGCCACTTGGCCCCATTAAACTTTATATAATATTTGGTGCCTTAGGACTTGCTGACAAAGAATATGTCATGTGTTACGCAAATAGGCTAGTAATTAACAGATTATAGTCAAAATACTATAGTGGGGTTGTCTGACAGCACAAGATCATATCTGCTCACAATGGCATATGTTTGAAACACTGCTTTAGGGGAAAGGAGGCCAACGAGTTAGATACGATTTGATTGGCGGAAGTCATATGTAAGGCGAAACCTGATTAGTTGGACTGAAAATACTATTATTGTAGCTAATGGCAACGCGAGGAAAGGTAACAATTTTTCAAAGGCTCTTGTAAACATGGTCTAATTGGTTAGAACGTTTGATATAGGCAATTAGAAGCGTCAGTTCAGTGCCAGTTTTGAAAATACATTTTGTGAGAAGCAAGTGCGTTGAGAGCGGGCAACTATTTTTCTAAATAAAAGCCTGGGATAAGGCAGATCGAAATTGTGCCAAAATTCATCGCCAGTCAACGTTACTTGTGTATATTTCCTTGAATTGTGGTAAGCTAGACATATTTCCTATATATATATGGCTATATATTATATATATATATATATATATATATATATATATATATATATATATATATATATATATATATATATATATATATATATATAATATAAAAATAGAATATGCAATTGTGTCTGTGTGTGTGTGGTTCAGTAGCAAACAGAAGGCAAAGCCTAGATATTGCTCCACTATGTAAAAGCTTGTCAGAGAGGAGTATAATTGCATGTGCAGATATGAGATTGCCACATAGTACCATGACACCTATCTTATTGTATAGAAGGAATTAATGCTGGAATTGCAGAGGCGTTGTAACCATTAGGGAGAGGAATACTGGTGTATATTGTCACATGAGAAGCTAGCAGTTGGCCTACAGCGCTGAACTCTGTGTTTGTAATGTCCTGTACTTCATTGTGGAAATAGATATTATATATTAGTTCTGAAGAAGGAGGTACAACCTTCTTATTTCAGGGACCGTGGTACTAAAGTATTAGAGCAGCACCTGGTTTGAGTTTGCTGGATCCAGAGGTCTGGCAGCAGACCCCTTGTCCAAGATATCGACCAGTGGGGTATCTCAAGATAACTGAGAAGCAAGCGAGCAGAGGAGACAGTTTTCCTGCCGCAGACACCTAAGTTAAGACTGTGTCAGCCAGAGCAGCTCACCCTTGTATAACCCACCATAAAATTGACTGTAATACTAAATCAAGAGGGACAGTTAGTGTTATACAAATAAAAAGAACTGTGAACCCTTCAATATTATTTCCACCGGTAACAAACACATGAAGTCGTGATGACAAACAACAACCTAGCTTCAAAAGCCAGTATTACCTCGTAAGACTACATCATAACCCTACACACATATTGTAATAATATTATATGTCAGGACAAAGATCCTTTGTATAAATTTTGTACATAAATATTGTATTTACATTTGATTGTGATTCCTGATTCACTCTGTAGTTGGATCAGGATATCTATTATTGAAAGACACTAATACATAATTTAAAAGTTAACACTTGACTTACTTAAGCTAGTCTTCTAGAGTGTTATATGTATGTGCTTGTCATAGTGTTGTAAAGTGTTGTGGATCTTAATAAAGTATTTATCTGTCTGTTGTTGTTGTGAACTTACACTTCATCATTATCATAACCCTAGACATTCAACGTAGTCATCACTATAGCCCAGAATAAGTCTGATTGAGGTCTACATGTGGTAGCAAAGTAAGGTCATCTGTAACACACTACACCTATTAGATACAGATACCTTCACAGCTGATCTCAGTCAGTACACTAAGTCCCCTATAAATATTTATATAATCCCAACTTACCACATATATTGGGGCCCTGTCTGGGATTTTGAATCTTCTCCTATTACATATATTGGGGGTAATTCACTTCAGGGAATAATAAAAATTTAAAAGGTATTCTTGGGTGGAAAATAAATAAGGTTGAACTCTCAGTGCTTGTGTTTGTCCTTAGTTTAATTAGTCATAGATTGAAGTGTTTAGTTAGACATTGTATAAATTTGCCTGTTAGAAAATGGCCGACCTGGCAAAATTTCGATCTGCTGCTATGCAGGCTGCTAAAGAGTTGGGAATGGACGGGCAAGTTATGATTGCTTATGTCACTACTGAATGTGACAAATTTATTGAACGTGAAGAAAAAAGATTAGAAAAGAGGCTGAAAGAAAGTTACAGGCTGAAAAAGAAATGAAGAGGCTGCAGATTGAGGCTGAAGAAAAAAAGTTAGAGGCAAATAAAGAACTTAAGAGGTTGCAGATTGAGGCTGAAAAAGCGGCTAGGGCATTGGAGGCAGAAGAGAAAAGATTGACTGTAGAAAGGGAAGCAGAGGAAAGAAGGCAAGCTGCCGAAAGGGAAGCAGCAAAGGAGGAGAAAAGATTACAGAGGGAGCATGAGTTACGACTAAGGGAGTTGGAATTTCAAGGCCATGCTCCTGAAAATGGTGCCAGTCCCTTTGCCTCTGATGCCACTGCTAGTCAGGGAGCCTCAACCTCAGCTATGAGTTTTCATTTAGATCACTTTGTTGAGAAAGACGATGATATCGAGAGCTATCTAAATAGATATGAACTATTAGCTACCACGTATGGGTTAGAGAGAGAAAGGTGGAGCTTAAAGTTATCACAAGGGCTTCGTGGTACAGCTTATGATGTTTTTGCCAAAATGAGCAGAGATGATCAAGACAATTATGACATGTTAAAGCAGGCTCTTTTGTTAAGATATGAAAAGAATGGGGAATTTTATAGAAAAAAATTTAGGAATGCTAAACTACTGTCAGGTGAAACATATCACCAGTTCTCTGCACGGTTAGAGACATACTTGGAGAAATGGACGGCTCTGGGGAAAACCCAAGATCTTAAGGAAATGATCCTTATAGAGCAGCTAATAGAGTCCATGGCTCCAGACCTGAGAAAGTTTCTCATGGAACAAGGTGCAGAGAGGCTGGGTGAGTTACTAAATGTTGCTGAAAGATATCAGGCAGCTCAAGCAGAGGTAACAGGTAATAAAAAGAAACAGGTAGACTATTATCAGGCACCACAAAACTTTAATAAATTTGATCATAGAGATCATAACAAAGGTAAGCACCAGTTTGATAGGCCATGGTATGAAAATAAAAATAAAACCCCACAATTCGATGAAAGAAAATCTTTCAACCAAGGAAGGAGGTGGTGTAAAAATTGTCGGATGGACAATCATGACACTGACCGTTGTAGAAGGAATCCTATAGTAATGGCCACCCTTCAGGTCAGGTCGACCTCAAGAAAGGAGGAGGATATTATGATAAATACCACTCCAGAAGAGATGAGGAAGGCGCAGGCTGGGGATAAGACCCTCAAGCCTTGTTTTAGAAAATTGTCCACATGTCACACCCCTCCAGGAAAAGGAGACTTCTATATGAAGAACAAACTGATATACCGGAAGACCGGAACTAGATCCAAAGGTCAGGGACAGCTGGTACTTCCTAAAAGGTATAGGGCAGACTTAATAAGGAGCTTACATGTGAAAAAAGATGGGGACCATGAGAAGATAGGTACCATCATCCAAAAGGTAGCTCAAAATTATTATTGGCCCAAGGCAAGGTGGGACATTGTGAATTTTGTAGAAAGGTGTAGCATAGCACATGAGGGAACACCCACAAGTGGGAACATTGATCAGGACCTGGACACGCCACTGGGCAAACGTAGGCCTGACAATAGAAAGAATAATAAAGTGGACCAAGTGGATTGGGAAGCCCCTTTTCACGGACAATCTTCAATTGACTGTTTTACAATGGCCACTATGCAGAGAGTGCAAAAAGATGTCTTACCCCAGGATAAGCCGAAAATCCCTCAATCGGACTTATGTAAACTGGAGGAAGAAGATGTAGAGAGGAAATCTCTCATCAAGAATTTTAAGTGGGGAGAGAGCCCCAAGAGAAAAATTGGTAGCGGTCGTTTTGTGAATGATGATTCTGGGAAGAAAAATCATCACTACAGTGCTTCTAGTGGAAGAGACCCTACCGGTGCATGGAAAAATAGGCAAGAAAGCTAAAGACAGAGATTTGGCTGTGGGAGAGAAGGTACTGCTTCTTCTACCCGGTAGTCAGAATAAGTTGCAAATTGGATGGCAAGGTCCATATACAGTTCTAGAGAAGGTATCTAGAACAAATTATAAGATAGATAAAAAGGGGAAAGAAAAAATCTATCATGTGAATCTCCTGAAGAAATATTTGGAAAGAGAAAATCAGGAAGAGACACATTTGTTGACCTTGTCTATTGCAATGGAGATGAAAAAGGAACCACTTTCATCATTTGAATATCCATTACACCCCTGTGAGACAGCGGCACAGGTGAAAATCAGTACACATTTAACGAAAAATCAGAAGGAGAGAGTGCAACAGGTTCTAGATGATCATACAGAGGTGTTAACGGACCGACCGGGGCATACAAACTTATTGGAATATGATATGAAACTTATAGACCCCACACCTGTATGTATGAAGGCATATTCGATTCCTTTCGCTAAGGAGAAAGCCTTGAAGGAAGAGATAGACTATTTGTTAAAGGAAGGAATTATTTCACACAGTGAATCTTCGTATAGTTCCAGTGTGGTGCTCTTAAGAAAACCCTCTGGAGAACATAGACTCTGTATAGATTACAGGAGACTGAATGCTATCACAGAAGGTCAGGTGGATCCATTGCCGGATACAAATCAGTTGTTTGCCAGGCTAAATAAAGCTAAATAATTCTCAAAAGTGGATCTGAGCAAAGGATACTATCAGATTCCAGTAAAGCCTAAAGTTAGACCGTACCTAGCTTTTAGTACCTCAGAGGGACACTATGAATCTAACAGATTGCCATTTGGATGGAAGAATGCGCCTAGTGTCTTCTCTAGAATGATGAGAAAATTATTGGATCCACTACACAACTCAGATGTCACCATATAGATCAACTCCTCATAACGTACAATTTGAGGAAAATCTAATATTCTCAGGACATGTCGTTGAGCAGACTCAGAGAAGAGAAATGGTGAATATTGATTGCTAAGCAGCCTTAAGACAAGCAGTAACACTTGCAGCTGTTCAGTAACATAACTGAGATAGATTCTTGGATTGCAGAGGTCTGGGGCAGATTTCTTGAGTCGTGCTTACTTTGAATTGACCCACCTGCATTAATCCATGATCAGAATAAAATCAGAGAAACGTTGATGCTGATTTTCTAAGCCGCCATCTGTGCGATGAAAATCAAAGTGATCACCCGGAATAATATTAAATTTTTCTATGTGTATATAGAATTATGGACTGACATATGATGTCTGTTTTAAGTGGGGAGAATTTGTCGTGAAAAATTCTAATCCACATATATAAATTAGAAAATAAATGTAAAGCCTAACGAAGAAATTCTATAGAAAGGAAGAAGAATGGTGAAAGAACAGTGCGGTCACAATAGCGTACGCCTGTGTTGTAGAACGCCATAATGGCTGAACCAGAAAACCCCTTTTTCTGCTCCGTCTGCATAAACTACACGTGTTTCTAAAAATAAAACTGGTACTGTATTTCTTATACGACCTTGATAGGCACACTGCTTAATGACCTAGATATAATACTAAATTAATGTCATTATATACACTACGTTAACCTAAAAGACAGACGGGCTTAGAAGAGAGAGAGATGCACGGAGGAATGCCAATCCCACGTCGTCTCGCGATTAAAAAGTGAACGCGAAAGGCATGCAGGCTTGATTTTTTTCAAATAAACAGTAATAAAAAACACTACCAATACAAGGTTAGGTTTTGAAAACATGTTTAATGCTTATTAGGAAACATGACACAATACTGTTTTACGTCTGAAATCCTGACTTTATACTGACAGAACAGTCGAAAAGGCAGGACAGGTGGCGGTTTGGAAAAAATAAAAAAACAAATACACGACTATCCTAGAATAATACATACGTCGAACGAAGCCACTTGGCCCCATTAAACTTATATATTTGGGTGCCTTAGGACTTGCTGACAAAGAATATGTCATGTGTTACGCAAATAGGCTAGTAATTAACAGATTATAGCCAAAATACTATAGTGGGGTTGTCTGACAGCACAAGATCATATTTGCTCACAATGGCATATGTTTGAAACACTGCTTTAGGGGAAAGGAGGCCAACAAGTTAGATACGATTTGATTGGCGGAAGTCATATGTAAGGCGAAACCTGATTAGTTGGACTGCAAATACTATTATTGTAGCTAATGGCAACGCGAGGAAAGGTAAAAATTTTTCAAAGGCTCTTGTAAACATGGTCTAATTGGTTAGAACGTTTGATATAGGCAATTAGAAGCGTCAGTTCAGGGCCAGTTTTGAAAATACATTTTGTGAGAAGCAAGTGCGTGTGTGATGATGTCACCATGATACAACGTTAAAATATCTCAAAAATTAACGATGAAATGTAGGGTTAAAAATAATGCGTAAGATACTAGGAGACATGCTCGCCCATGCCAGCCTTTCCCACCGCCATTTAAAACTAACAAGTTAGAAGTGCAGACGAAACGTTTACCCTTTGTGGACGGGAGAGAACGGAGGACACAAAAAAAGGAAAAATATGACTGAACACGTGTTTGAAGTTCGAACGGCAAAAAGACGCAAGTGGGGGTGAAAGAAAAAAAAAATTCACGTCCCGAGTTGACATAAAGTAAGGAAATGGACAAGAAACGGACATTAGCTCTTGATCGAGACAGTCATTTCTTGGGCGTGTTTCGATACTTGGTCTTTATTTGAATGCCGCGGTAAAACACATGAGGGAAGGTTCCCGAACAAATTTCAAAAATTAAACTTGAAAAAAAATATGTTTTTTCTTAATACTAGAGTTATGAAAATAAAACCTAGCTAGTTTGATAGCCCATCTTAAGCAGAGAAATAATATGCTTTCATTTATACAGACGGATAGATAATAAAGAAGATATTGACAAAAGACTGTATTGTTCATATCATACAAGCGAATGCACTGTTAACCCAATGTCACTAAAAGTTACCAAAATCTTGGCCTTGAGTCTACAAACGTAAAAATCGAGCTGTAATTAAAGAGAGGGAATGTGGTGGAGAATTGTAGCTAAAAATAACTTAGGCAGCAGATTCGTGTAGGAAATGCATGCAAAACCAAGTGTGTTTTTATGAAAAAAAACAAGTAGAGACAGACGGACTAACAGACCGTAATACATACTTGACTGAGATTTGACTGAAGTGACTTTTGGTTGTTAATTTGAAAGTTAGGGGGGGAAGTCGGCGATTGGCCAACGCATTTTATAGTAGCGGGATAGAGAGGTGAAAGTTTGCCATTCGACATAAGTCTGTTCAGAGACGCAGTTTGAATCCCTGATGGTGTTAATTCCATACGAATATAACTATATAGTGGGACGCCATCATACGGCCAGCAGCTCAGCTGAGTTTTGCTAGCAAACTTTAACTGTGTTCTCAATTCTGAATTCTGGTAAGAATGAACAATATTTATTCTGTATATTTTAATAATTCGAGTGATTGATACTGCCATATTATAAAAAAATGATTACGACAAGTAAGTGTTCGCTCTAGATCCCCAGCCCTAGATCAGGGTCTAGAGACATACATACAAAGAAAACATATAGGAACGCCTAACTGAAACTATGAAAAAGGATCTAGTGTTGAGATCAGTGGAACATATCACCTATCTTATTTAATAGCAGGAAGCTATTGAACATATCTCAGATGTAATGTAGTCTTGGGGAACTAATACTATGTGAAACCAACTTGGTAAGATGTGCTGTGTGGTCAGAGAGATCTGACCCAGTCTATGTGGTGTTGTTGTGTGTAGTGTTGTGTGCAGAAGTGGTTCAGGAAGTAGAGTTCTGACACATGACCAATACTTTTGTTTCAGAACTGTGAGTTTCTATTTGGCACCAAAGCGGTGTCAAATGCTGTAGTAATATATACAAGTGTGGACCAGAGCAGTCTATCATTGTGTCAGAGCAGCCGTATATTGCCCCCCAGCACGGAGAGGTGGGGCCACAAGACTTTTGTACAGGATCGACGCAGGCGAGATAAGTCATATCTGGCCTGCTGGACTTTCACCAACGACATTTTCAACTAAATTATCCCTAATTCAACATTAATAAAGCCATGACATTGGGGAAATTAAACTATATATATTTATCCCTTAAGTCAACGAACAATGTTTGGCAGTCATAGACTGGGAGTGATTACACCATCCCAACAGCATATCTAGTTATAAGTTCTCCTGTGACTATCTTAATATAATTACTATTAACCAGTCATTTGAAATAATTAATTACACATTTTCCATTTTATTATGTCATATGATTTTGCATTCCATTTATGACTCCATAATATTTCTTATGTTCTGACCAACTAAACATTTGGTTCAGAACAAAATAAATTTATCAAAATATTTAACTGTAAAAAACTAAAATAGCCTGAGTTAGTTCAGTGTGTTATAAATTTTATTAATATTATTAGACTTCTTAAATCTCTGTGTGTGTGTGTGTGTGTGTAAATTACCACTACACATTACATATCAGTACCCTAGATTTTTAACGTAGCCACATTCATTAGTAAAAAAGATATGTGTGAGGTCGTTAGTGGTAGTAAGAAGGGCCTTCTGTAATTCACATCTACATTTATCTCAGGAGCCTTCACAGCTGACCTCATACATCACACTAAGTGACATCAACCATACAATACCATCAAAATCCACTACATATATTGGGGTTTTGTCCAGGGATAATTAGCTTATCAGTAATATTAGGATCTCCTGGTGGGAGAATTAAATCAGGGGAACAAATTGTAAAAATTAAAATTGTCCCTTAAAATTGAAAGTGAAAATAAATGTTGGTGAATCTTCACAGCCAGTGGTAATTAATTAGTTAACTGGCTAATTAGAATTACCTTAGTCTATAGTAATTGGAATTACTTTAGTTGTTTATTGGTTGGATTTTTACCCTGATCATTGTTATTTTGTGTGATGGCTGAGCTAGTAAAGTTCAGATCAGCTGCTGTGCTAACGGCGAAGGATATGGGAATGGATGGTCAGGCTTTAATTCAGTATGTAACTGCTGAATGTGACCAGTATATTGAAAGGGAAGATAGGAGGTTAGCTGAAGAGAAGAGGTTACAAATTGAGGCTGATAGAGAACTTAAGAGGTTGCAGATTGAGGCTGAGGCTAAGAGGTTGCAGATTGAGGCTGAGGCTAAGAGGTTGAAGATTGAGGCTGAGGCTAAGAGGCTGCAGATTGAGGCTGACAAAGAGGCTAAAGCATTAGAGGCAGAAGAAAAACGACAGCAAAGGGAAGCAGAAGATAAAAGATTGACTGCCGAAAGGGAGGCAGAAGATAGAAGGTTGCAAAGGGAGCACGAATTACGACTAAGGGAGCTGGAATTACAAGGCCAGGCTCCTGAAAATGGTGCCAGCCCTTTTGCCTCAGATGCTGCAGCTAGTCAGGGTGCCTCAACATCAGCTATGGGGTTTCATTTAGACCATTTTGTTGAAAAAGACGATGACATCGAGGGGTACCTCAGTCGTTTTGAATTATTAGCTACTACATATGGGTTAGAGAGAGAGAGGTGGAGTTTAAAGTTGTCACAGGGACTGAGAAGTACTTCTTATGAAGTCTTCGCAAAAATGAACAGAGAAGACCAAGACAATTATGACATGTTAAAGCAGGCTTTGTTATTGAGGTACGAAAAAAATGGTGAATTTTATCGTAAGAAATTTAGAAATGCCAAACTGTTGTCTGGGGAGACATACCACCAATTCTCTGCCAGACTGGAAACCTATTTGGAGAAATGGACTGCTCTGGGGAAGACCCAAGATCTTAAAGAGATGATCATGATAGAGCAATTGAGAGAGTCCATGGCTCCAGACATGAGAAAATTTCTCATGGAACAAGGTGCAGAGAAGTTGGGGGAGATTTTAAATGTCGCTGAGAGGTATCAGGCAGCCCAGGCAGAGGTAAGTGGCAATAAAAAGAAGCACATAGAAACTTTTAAAGCTCCACAGCCATTTAATAAATTTGAAAATAGAGAACAGGGTAATAAGGGCAGGACAAACTTTGAACGGCCAAGAAATGACTATCGAGACAGAAACTCACAGTTCAATGACCAAAAATACAATGACAGAAAACCGTTTAACCAAGGAAAAAGATGGTGCAAATGGTGCAAGAAAGATAACCATAACACCGAATTTTGTAGAAGGAAACCTTCAAACATTGCTGCAATGAAGTCGGGGACTCAAAGATTAAAGGTTAATCCTAATGGACAGCAGGAACCTTATCACCCCCCAGTTTGTGAGGATGTTATTTGTAATGGGGTCACCATAAGGTACCTTTATGATACAGGTTTGGATTATGATTCAGTTGTGAAGTCTAGCCTAGTGGACCCAAGTCAGTATACCACAGAAACAGTGGAAATACAAGGGGCGACCAAGGACATACCACTCATGACACTTCCCATCGCAAGGATAACGGTGAAAACTCGCTATGTGGAAGGAGAAATCAGAGCAGCAGTGATAGATGAACCAATCTACCCTCTGATATTGGGGTGTAGATACGTCTTCTTGGGGAATCCCGAGAGACCTGTGATCATGGCGACAGTGCAGACCAGGTCACAGAAAAAGGAGGAAGAAGGTGAACCTATAAATGCTCATCCAGAGGAGATGAGGAAGGCGCAGGCTGAGGATAGGACACTCAAGCCAATTTTTTTTAAAATTGCCCAAATGCCACACACCTCCGAGCAAATGAGAATATTTTATGAAGAACAAACTATTATACAGGAAGGCCGGAACTGGAACAAATGGTCACAACCAGCTGGTTCTTCCCACTTCATATAGGGATAAAGTGATGGAACTCGGGCATGCGATTCCCTTCAGTGGTCACATGGGGATCAGCGCCACAGGACAGCGTATAGCTTGTCATTACTTCTGGCCAGGGATAACGGAGGATATAAAAAGATATGTCAAATCCTGTCCAGAATGTCAAAGGGTAGCTCCAAAGCACTGGACTGCTCCTGCAACTCTAGGGGAAATGCCCATAGTGGGAACACCTTTTGAGAGGGTTGCAGTGGATATGGTAGGACCTCTCACTCGGACCAAGAGGAGGAACAGTTACATCCTTACTCTGGTGGACACTTGTTCTATGTGGGGAGAGGCGGTAGCCCTGCCATCAATTGATTCAAAACATGTAGCAGAGGCACTACTTACAATATTCACAAGATTAGGATTCCCGCATCAAATCTTGACTGATAATGGCTCTCAGTTCAAGGGGAAACTAACGGAAGAAGTTTTTAAGCTATTTCAAGCCGGACACTTTCATTGTAGTCCTTACCATCCGCAAGGGAACGGCCAGGTAGAGAGGTTTAATGGGACTCTCATTTCTATCCTGAGGAAGCTGGCACACTAAAAACCTGATCTGTGGGATCAATTCCTGCCCGCCGCATTGTTTGCGTATCGGGAGGTACCACATAGTTCAACCGGGATGGCTCCCGCAACTCTGCTATTTGGGAGGCCAATAAAAGGTCCATTAGAAGCACTATTAAGGACCTGGACAGATGAGAAGGCAGAAGAGACTGTTACCTCATCTTATCAATACGTGAACGAACTGACCACTCGTCTGAAAGCTGGATGGAAACTGGCAAATGATAATTTGAGACAAGCCAGGAAGAAACATGCAGCATATTTTAATAGGAAGGCAAAGGACAGAGAACTAGCTGTGGGAGAGAAGGTGCTTCTTCTACTACCCGGCAGCCAGAATAAATTACAAATTGGATAGCAAGGTCCATATACGGTTCTAGAGAAGGTGTCTAGAACAAACTATAAAATTAACAAAAAGGGGAAGGAGAAAGTTTATCATGTAAACCTTTTAAAGAAGTATCTGGACAGACCACTCCAGGAAAGCACCCCCTTACTGACTTTGGCTATCGCAACTCAAATGCAAAAGGAACCACTCACCTCGCATGAATACCCATTACATCCTTGTGAAACAGCGGCACAAGTAAAAGTCAGTAAGCACCTGACTAAAAATCAGAGGGAGAGAGTTCAACAGGTTCTGGAGGAACATACAGATGTATTAACAGATAAACCAGGACATACAAATTTGCTACAGTATGACATGAAACTGGTAGACTCAAACCCAATCTGTATGAGAGCCTATTCTATTCCGTTCGCGAAGGAGAAGGCATTGAAGGAAGAAATAGATTATTTGTTGAAGGAGGGGATTATTTCACACAGTGAATCATCTTTTAGCTCCAGTGTCCTTTTGTTGAGAAAACCGTCTGGGGAACACAGACTGTGCATAGATTACAGGAAACTGAATGCTGTCACAGAAGGACAAGTGGATCCATTACCAGACACACAACAGTTATTTGCCAGATTAAACAAGGCAAAATACTTTTCAAAGGTGGATCTTAGTAAAGGCTATTACCAGATTCCAGTGAAGCCTGAAGTGAGACCTTATTTAGCGTTTAGCACATCGGAAGGACATTATGAATTCAACATGCTACCATTCGGACTGAAAAATGCTCCGAGTGTATTTTCAAGGATGATGCGCAAATTGTTGGATCCCCTGAATAATCCATGTATCACGAATTTCATGGATGATATTCTCGTCGCCACAGAGACATTTGAAGAACACATTGACGCTCTAAAAATGTTATTTGACAGGCTTAGGGAGGCGAACTTAACTGCTAGGCCAACAAAATGTTGTATTGGATGCAAAGAGTTGGAATTCTTGGGACACACTGTATATCAGGGTAACATGACCCCTGATCCCAAGAACTTGGAAAAACTGCAGAGAGCACCTAGACCACAAACAAAAAAGGACGTGCGATCATTCGTGTCGTTATGCGGATTCTATCAAAAATATATCAAAAATTTTAACTCTATTTGTGCTCCTCTGACTGATCTGACTCGCAAGGGACTTCCAGATAAAATTATTTGGACTGCGCAATGTGAATTAGCTTTCCAAGAATTAAAGGAAAAACTCACTAGCAAGCCTATTCTCAAATTGCCTGATTTGACACAGGACTTTGTGGTGAGAACAGATGCAAGTAATGTAGGCCTCGGGGCGGCCTTGTTGCAGAGGTCATCTTCACCAGATGGGGAACTGAACCCAGTCGCTTATGCAAGCCGCAAATTGAATAAAGCGGAACAAGGATATTCCACAAGCGAAAAGGAATGTTTAGCGTTAATCTGGGCAATAAATAAGTTCCAAATCTATCTGTATGGTAGGACGTTTGTGGTCCAGAC
Source organism: Oreohelix idahoensis (assembly GCA_024509875.1). Classification (NCBI taxonomy): domain Eukaryota; kingdom Metazoa; phylum Mollusca; class Gastropoda; order Stylommatophora; family Oreohelicidae; genus Oreohelix; species Oreohelix idahoensis. The sequence goes on from JAMPIV010012037.1 coordinate 456,594, forward strand.
GGATCATCAGCCCCTCGTATTCTTATCTCAGACTAAGCATGAAAACGCAAGATTGTTGAGGTGGTCTTTATTGTTGCAACCTTATCAGTTTATTATCCAATATATCCCAGGGTCATTGAATGTCGGTGCAGACTTCCTCAGTCGGCACCCCTGTGATCAAGATTAGAGTAGTGGTAGGCGTGAGGAGAGATTTTATCTATGTGTATCACTGGTTTTGGAACTTGCCGTAGTGCATGTTCTCAGGTGGGGACATGTGTGATGATGTCACCACGATACAACGTTAAAATATCTCAAAAATTAACGATGAAATGTAGGGTTAAAAATAATGCGTAAGATACTAGGAGACATGCTCGCCCATGCCAGCCTTTCCCACCGCCATTTAAAACTAACAAGTTAGAAGTGCAGACGAAACGTTTACCCTTTGTGGACGGGAGAGAACGGAGGACACAAAAAAGGAAAAATATGACTGAACACGTGTTTGAAGTTCGAACGGCAAAAAGACGCAAGTGGGGGTGAAAGAAAAAAAAATTCACGTCCCGAGTTGACATAAAGTAAGGAAATGGACAAGAAACGGACATTAGCTCTTGATCGAGACAGTCATTTCTTGGGCGTGTTTCGATACTTGGTCTTTATTTGAATGCCGCGGTAAAACACATGAGGGAAGGTTCCCGAACAAATTTCAAAAATTAAACTTGAGAAAAAATATGTTTTTTCTTAATACTAGAGTTATGAAAATAAAACCTAGCTAGTTTGATAGCCCATCTTGAGCAGAGAAATAATATGCTTTCATTTATACAGACGGATAGATAATAAAGAAGATATTGACAAAAGACTGTATTGTTCATATCATACAAGCGAATGCACTGTTAACCCAATGTCACTAAAAGTTACCAAAATCTTGGCCTTGAGTCTACAAACGTAAAAATCGAGCTGTAATTAAAGAGAGGGAATATGGTGGAGAATTGTAGCTAAAAATAACTTAGGCAGCAGATTCGTGTAGGAAATGCATGCAAAACCAAGTGTGTTTTTATGAAAAAAACAAGTAGAGACAGACGGACTAACAGACCGTAATACATACTTGACTGAGATTTGACTGAAGTGACTTTTGGTTGTTAATTTGAAAGTTAGGGGGGAAGTCGGCGATTGGCCAACGCATTTTATAGTAGCGGGATAGAGAGGTGAAAGTTTGCCATTCGACATAAGTCTGTTCAGAGACGCAGTTTGAATCCCTGATGGTGTTAATTCCATACGAATATATCTATATAGTGGGACGCCATCATACGGCCAGCAGCTCAGCTGAGTTTTGCTAGCAAACTTTAACTGTGTTCTCAATTCTGAATTCTGGTAAGAATGAACAATATTTATTCTGTATATTTTAATAATTCGAGTGATTGATACTGCCATATTATAAAAATGATTACGACAAGTAAATGTTCGCTCTAGATCCCCAGCCCTAGATCAGGGTCTAGAGACATACATACAAAGAAAACATATAGGAACGCCTAACTGAAACTATGAAAAAGGATCTAGTGTTGAGATCAGTGGAACATATCACCTATCTTATTTAATAGCAGGAAGCTATTGAACATATCTCAGATGTAATGTAGTCTTGGGGAACTAATACTATGTGAAACCAACTTGGTAAGATGTGCTGTGTGGTCAGAGAGATCTGACCCAGTCTATGTGGTGTTGTTGTGTGTAGTGTTGTGTGCAGAAGTGGTTCAGGAAGTAGAGTTCTGACACATGACCAATACTTTTGTTTCAGAACTGTGAGTTTCTATTTGGCACCAAAGCGGTGTCAAATGCTGTAGTAATATATACAAGTGTGGACCAGAGCAGTCTATCATTGTGTCAGAGCAGCCGTATATTGCCCCCAGCACGGAGAGGTGGGGCCACAAGACTTTTGTACAGGATCGACGCAGGCGAGATAAGTCATATCTGGCCTGCTGGACTTTCACCAACGACATTTTCAACTAAATTATCCCTAATTCAACATTAATAAAGCCATGACATTGGGGAAATTAGACTATATATATTTATCCCTTAAGTCAACGAACAATGTTTGGCAGTCATAGACTGGGAGTGATTACACCATCCCAACAGCATATCTAGTTATAAGTTCTCCGGTGACTATCTTAATATAATTACTATTAACCAGTCATTTGAAATAATTAATTACACATTTTCCATTTTATTATGTCATATGATTTTGCATTCCATTTATGACTCCATAATATTTCTTATGTTCTGACCAACTAAACATTTGGTTCAGAACAAAATAAATTTATCAAAATATTTAACTGTAAAAAACTAAAATAGCCTGAGTTAGTTCAGTGTGTTATAAATTTTATTAATATTATTAGACTTCTTAAATCTCTGTGTGTGTGTGTGTGTGTAAATTACCACTACACATTACATATCAGTACCCTAGATTTTTAACGTAGCCACATTCATTAGTAAAAAAGATATGTGTGAGGTCGTTAGTGGTAGTAAGAAGGGCCTTCTGTAATTCACATCTACATTTATCTCAGGAGCCTTCACAGCTGACCTCATACATCACACTAAGTGACATCAACCATACAATACCATCAAAATCCACTACAGCGTTGAGAGCGGGCAAATATTTTTCTAAATAAAAGCCTGGGATAAGGCAGATCGAAATTGTGCCTAAATTCATCGCCAGTCAACGTTACTTGTGTATATTTCCTTGAATTGTGGTAAGCTAGACATATTTCATATATATAAATATATAAATATATAAATATATAAATATATAAATATATATATATATATATATATATATATATATATATATATATATATATATATATATATATATATATATATATATATATATATATATATATATATATATATATATATATATATATATATAATATGAAAATTGAATATGCAATGATAAATTGTGCCTGTATGTGTGTGGTTCAGTAGCAAACAGAAGGCAAAGCCTAGATATTGCTCCACCACGTAAAAGCTTGTCAGAGAGGAGTATAACTGCATGTGCAGATATGAGATTGCCACATAGTACCATGACACCTATCTTATTGTATAGAAGGAATTAATGCTGGAATTGCAGAGGCGTTGTAACCATTAGGGAGAGGAATACTGGTGTATATTGTCACATGAGAAGCTAGCAGTTGGCCTACAGCGCTGAACTCTGTGTTTGTAATGTGCTGTACTTTATTGTGGAAATAGATATTATATATTAGTTTTGAAGAAGGAGGTACAACCTTCTTATTTCAGGGACCGTGGTACTAAAGTATTAGAGCAGCACCTGGTCTGAGTTTGCTGGATCCAGAGGACTGGCAGCAGACCCCTTGTCTAAGATATCGACCAGTGGGGTATCTCAAGATAACTGAGAAGCAAGCGAGCAGAGGAGACAGTTTTCCTGCCGCAGACACCTAAGTTAAGACTGTGTCAGCCAGAGCAGCTCACCCTTGTATAACCCACCATAAAATTGACTGTAATACTAAATCAAGAGGGACAGTTAGTGTTATACAAATAAAAAGAACTGTGAACCCTTCAATATTATTTCCACCGGTAACAAACACATGAAGTCGTGATGACAAACAACAACCTAGCTTCAAAAGCCAGTATTACCTCGTAAGACTACATCATAACCCTACACACATATTGTAATAATATTATATGTCAGGACAAAGATCCTTTGTATAAATTTTGTACATAAATATTGTATTTACATTTGATTGTGATTCCTGATTCACTCTGTAGTTGGATCAGGATATCTATTATTGAAAGACACTAATACATAATTTAAAAGTTAACACTTGACTTACTTAAGCTAGTCTTCTAGAGTGTTATATGTATGTGCTTGTCATAGTGTTGTAAAGTGTGGGGGGTTTGGGATGTCAGGTATTGGTAGTACCTCTGGTTAAGGAGCTGTCATGCCCTTTTCAGGGCAGCTCGGCCACCTTTGGTCCAAACCTGGCATTCAGCTCTCACCTGTGGCTCCTCGTAGCTGTCAGCATGCGACAGCGGCCACCCCCCGGGAAACGGCTTTGACAGGCCGGCTAAACTAGGTGAGGGTAGCCGACTGGTTATAAACCTTCGGTGAGTTAGGGTCTGCCTACCCATGCATGTGAAGACTGGATTCGGTAGACTGCGCGGAAGAAACCACTTGTTGGTTCAACGGGCATGACGGCGATTACCAGCAACGCGCTGTGGAGCGTAAGGAGCATGGCAAGGCACGTAGAAAGCCATGATCATCCACTGCACCTGACTTCATCTCCAGTCGTCTTGACTTGTCTTGCCACTGGATTAAGATGGACCCAGGCGAGAGAGTGAGGTCGACGAATTGCGCAACTCTTCCTCACTTAAACCAAATCACTGCGCAAGTCACTCTTTCATCCACTCATCCACTCATCCATCCACTCACAACAAGTTCTGTGGAGATGGGCGAGCGGCGAAGCGGCAGGCGTGGATACGCTGGCAGTCGTAGTCGCAGACCTACACACAGGCGGCTCAGGCCATATGGTCGTCTTCCACTGATCGGAGCAGCAGTGGGATTCGGCAGCCCAATGAGTGACTGAGCAGCCCTCTTTAGGAAAGCACTGCTCACCTCCATGGCATGAGGAAGGGGCTAGAAAAGGTGCCCTAAACATTGCCTGCTCCACCATTACCTAACCAGCTTACCGTGGTTGGTGGGTACCCTACTTCAGCGGGCGACACATAAGAAAAAGAAAGGACAGATTTTTCCCCCTCATTCTAGGCGCATGGAATGTGCGCACTCTACTCGACAAAGACTTCAACACAAACAGACCCGAGAGGCGAACTGCCCTGATTGGGAGAGAACTGGCCAGATACAACATTGACATAGCAGCACTGAGTGAAACTCGACTTGCAGGCGAGGGCCAAATTTGCGAAAAGGGTGCAGGTTATACATTCTATTGGAGCGGAAGAGGAACTGAAGAAAGACGAGAAGCATGGGTTGGATTTGCAATCAAAACAGCAAGTTAGCGGGGCCCCCAAAGGGAATAAATGACAGACTGATGACGGTCAAGATCCCCCTGTTCTATGGAACAAAACATACCACCATCATTAGCGCGTATGCACCAACAATGACAAACCAGGATGATGTCAAGGATAAGTTTTACGAAGAACTACATGCAGTCATTGCATCAGTTCCCAAAGCAGATAAGCTTATTATTCTTGGTGACTTTAATGCAAGAGTAGGCTCAGATAACATCACCTGGAATGGCACTATCGGAAAGTACGGTGTGGGTCGCTGTAACAGCAATGGACTTCTTCTCCTCCAGACTTGCGCAGAACATAACCTCCTTGTCACAAACACCATTTTTCGACTTCCTATAAGCAACAGGACCTCCTGGATGCACCCTCGCTCGAAGCATTGGCACCTAATTGACTATGTAATTGTTAGGAAGAAGGACAGGCAAGATGTCCGGGTGACCAAGTCCATGTGTGGTGCCGAATGCTGGACTGATCATCGCCTCATTGTGTCTAAACTTAAAATTCGTATCCAACCTGCCAGGCGCCCTCAGGGAAAGAAAATTCAAAAAAGGCTGGATATTACCAAACTAAAGAAGACAAAAATTAAACAGTCATTCACTGACACCCTAGAAGACCGTCTCAAATCTATCTCGTTAGACGGCCAAAGTGCGGAAACAAATTGGACAGCCCTAAGCGAGCAGATCTACAACACTGCTACAGAGGTCCTGGGTCCCGCCATCAAGAAACAAAATGACTGGTTTGATGAGAACTCAGATGATATAAAGAAGATGTTGGCTGAGAAACACCATCTCCATAAAGCATATTTAAATGATCCAAAATCTACATCCAAGAAAGACGCTTTCAACAACATGCGTAGAATCGTCCAACATAAACTACGCCAGATGCGGGATTCATGGCTGAGTAATAAAGCAGATGAGCTCCAAGGCTTTGCTGACAGCCATGACTTGAAAATTTTTTACCATGCACTCAAAGCGGTCTATGGTCCAACATCATCAGGATCATTTCCCCTCCTTAATGCAGATGGAAAAAAACACTAATTACAGACAAGGAAAAAATTCTCCAACGCTGGGTCGAACACTTTAATAATATTCTGAACCAGCCATCATCTATTAACGATGAAGCCATCAACCGACTGCCCCAAATTCCTATAAATGAAGCACTAGATGATATACCGACTTTTGAGGAGACCCAAAAAGCGATTCGTCAACTTTCTAGTGGAAAGGCCCCCGGCTCCGATTCAATTCCTGTTGAGGTCTATAAAGATGGCGGTACAGTTCTGATAGAGAAACTTCACATGATCTTCCAGCAAATGTGGCAGAGTGAAACCATCCCACACAATCTCAAGGATGCGTCAATTATACATCTTTATAAACGTAAAGGTAATCGCCAAGACTGTAACAATCATCGAGGCATCTCACTACTATCAATCGCTGGGAAGATATTTGCCAGAATCCTTCTTAATCGCCTTACGGCTCATCTTGACAAAGGTCTTCTACCTGAAAGTCAGTGTGGATTCCGGAAAGAACGTGGAACCACCGATATGGTGTTCGCTGCAAGACAACTTCAAGAAAAATGCCAAGAACAGCACTGTGACCTGTACACAGCTTTCATCGACTTGACAAAGGCGTTCGACACGGTCAGTAGAGAGGGTCTATGGAAGATCATGGCAAAATACGGCTGCCCAAAGAAATTTATCTCAATAGTGCAGCAGCTGCATGATGGAATGCAGGCTAGAGTTCAGGAAAACGGTGAGCTATCGGAGCCTTTCCCAATCTCAAATGGAGTTAAACAAGGGTGTGTACTTGCACCGACTCTTTTCAGTATCGTGTTTTCTGCTATGCTGACTGATGCTTTCAGAGACGGGGACTCAGGAATCGACATCAGATATCGTATTAATGGAAAATTGTTTAACCTTAGGAGGCTTCAAGCAAAAACCAAGGTCAAATCACACACCATCAGGGATCTTCTGTTTGCTGACGATTGTGCCCCCAGTGCTGGCTCAGAGGCTGATCTGCAGCGTAGCGTTGATAGATTCTCCGAAGCCTGCTCCAACTTTGGGCTTACCATCAACACGAGGAAAACAGAAATCATGTACCAACCAGCTCCTGGCACAATTTATACTGAGCCAGTCATCAAGGTAAATGGTGAGAAACTGAATGTTGTGAACAGGTTCACATACCTTGGTAGTACACTATCCCAGAACATCGTCATTGATGATGAGGTGAACACCAGGATCTCCAAAGCCAGCAGCACATTTGGCAGACTATACACCAACGTTTGGCATCGAAGTGGCATTAGTCTACAGACAAAGCTGAAGGTATACAGAGCTGCGGTGCTTCCAGTTCTGCTTTATGCATGTGAAACATGGACTGTATACAGGCGCCACGTAAAAAAAGCTCAACCACTTCCATACAGTCTGTCTCAGGAAGATAATGAACATCAAATGGCAAGACAAGATCCCGGATACCGCCGTTCTTGACAGAGCTGGTATCCCTAGCATCGATACTATTCTGATGCAGTCACAGATTCGCTGGGCAGGTCATGTAGTCCGCATGCCAGACCATCGACTGCCAAAGATACTCTTTTATGGTGAGATGCAGAAGGGTAGACGCTCCCATGGTGGCCAGAAAAAGCGCTTCAAAGACACGCTTAAGGCTTCATTAAAAACCTTTGACATAAATCCAGACACATGGGAAGCTGCTGCGCAAGACCGAACTGCCTGGCGCACATCTCTTCGTAAAGGTGCAGTGGCATGCGAATCTTCCAGAAGAGCAGCAGCGGAACAGCGGAGACAAGCTAGAAAAGATCGTGAAATAAAATCTTCACATGAAGCAAACATTCCCTGCCCACACTGTCCGAGATCCTTCCAGGCCCGCATCGGGCTCATCAGTCACCTTCGTACTCATAGACTATTCTAACATCCTAATAATTGGATGAACAGAGTGGTCTTCATCACCTGTGAAGGACGAACAACAAACAAAGTGTTGTGGATCTTAATAAAGTATTTATCTGTCTGTTGTTATTGTGAACTTACACTTCATCATTATCATAACCCTAGACATTCAACGTAGTCATCACTATAGCCCAGAATAAGTCTGATTGAGGTCTAAATGTGGTAGTAAAGTAAGGTCATCTGTAACACACTACACCTATTAGATACAGATACCTTCACAGCTGATCTCAGTCAGTACACTAAGTCCCTATAAATATTTATATAATCCCAACTTACCACAGTCATCTTCATCTGTAATCAACAATCCTAGATGTACGATAATTCGTCTCTCATCTAAGCTTTGCAAAGAAGTTCAGCAAAAAAGGTTTTGGTTTTACCTGGCTTTAGGAAAACACATACAAGCGAATAACGCACGTCATTCCTAGGCATTAATAATGGACATTAGGAGAATCTCTGATAATACAATCATACAGAGAAACAATCTCCTTCCTAGAATAAATCACAGAGATCAATCTTCAAACTTTCTAATCGACCAGCCCATAGTAGCGACGACATGACAGCTTTCTCTGTCCACACACCCAAAATCGACGCATGCGCAGAAATGCCTTTCACCCTAGAGTTCAGCTCACAAAATAGTCCGACATAGAAATACAAAGATACAAAGATATAAGACCGAATCACCTACATAGTCAAGGAATAAATATAGATTCGGGCCATAAACATTTTAAGCAAGACCAATCTGTATCTGGACATACCAGACGAAAAATGACGTAAATCTAGTATTCATACGCCAGATTGTGACACAAGAACAGATAACCCATATAACCGAATATAACATCGATCAATCAGGGTTCTGTCCCTCAGACTGAGAATCATACTTTCAAATAAATACTTTTCATCAGACAAATAGTTATACTTTACATTTGTATGCCTACCAACAGTAATCTGTGCGTCACATACTACCACACAAAAGAATATGTGCGCAACACCCTTGTTACATGGTCATATTAACTCTTGTTGCATGGTGATATTAACTCTTGTTACGTGGTCATATTAACCCTTGTTACATGGTCATATTAACTCTTGTCACATGGTGATATTAACCCTTGTCACATGGTCTTAATAACCCTTGTTGCATGGCCATATTAACCCTTGTCACACGGTTATATTAACCCTTGTTACATGGTGATATTAACTCTTGTCACATGGTGATATTAAGTCTTGTCACATGGTCTTAATAACCCTTGTTTCATGGCCATTTTAACCCTTGTCACATAGTGATATTAACCCTTGTCACATGGTCTTAATAACCCTTGTTACTTGGTCATATTAACTCTTGTCACATGGTGATATTAACCCTTGTCACATGGTCTTAATAACCCTTGTTGCATGGCCTTATTAAGCTTTGTTACATGGTAATAACACCCCTTGTTACATGGTCAAATTAACACTTCTCACATTGCGATATTAACCCTTTTCACAAGGTCTTAATAACCCTTGTTACATGGCCATATTAACCCTTGTCACATGGCCATATTAACCCTTGTCACAGGGTGATATTAACTCTTGCCACATGGTGATGCTAAGTCTTGTCACATGGTCAAATTAGCCTTTGTCATATGGTCCTATTGACTCTTGTCACAAAGTGATATTAACCCTTGTCACATGGTCTTAATAACCCTTGTTACTTGGCCTTATTAAGCCTTGTTACATGGTCATAACACCCCTTGTTACGTGGTCATATTAACCCTTGTCACATTGTGATATTAATCCTTGTCACATGGTCTTAATAACCCTTGTTACAGGGCCATATTAACCCTTGTCACATGTTTATATTAACCCTTGTTACATGGTGATATTAACTCTTGTCACATGATCATATTTACCGTTGTCCCATGGACATATCACCCCTTGGTACACTGTCATTTTAACTCTTGTCATATGGTGATATTAACTCCAATTGTCACACGATGATCTTAAGTCTTGCTACATAGTGATATTAACTCTTGTCACATTGTCATATTAACTATTTTTGCACGATGGTATTTATTCTTGGTTCATGGTAAAATGCCTAAGCCTTGTTAATAATGACAATGTATTGAAATGCAGTAAATTTGCAAAGCACAAAATAGTGAGACGAAAAACAGTAATGTCATAGCATGTGTGTAAACATCGGAAGTTTGGGTAAACGCTAACGATACATCATGAAGTTCGAGAAGTTGCTACTGGTGGTGTGTCAACTCTTGTGAAGAATTAGTGGACAGAAGTTGACAATTAGTGGACAGAAGTTGACAATTAGTGGACAGAAGTTGACAATTAGTGGACAGAAGTTGACAATTAGTGGACAGAAGTTGACAATTAGTGGACAGAAGTTGACAATTAGTGGACAGAAGTTGACAATTAGTGGACAGAAGTTGACAATTAGTGGACAGAAGTTGACAATTAGTGGACAGAAGTTGACAATTAGTGGACAGAAGTTAACAATTAATTGACATTTAATTAAAACGGAATATTGATGGGCTTTATGTGCTCATTCGTATCTGCGAGTTGCCGGAAATCAAACCTGCCGTAACCCAAGACCATGCTGTACTGCTCACCTTTCACTACTAGTGTAACTGAGAATGTCAGCGACTGCCGTAACCCAAGACCATGCTGTACTGCTCACCTTTCACTACTAGTGTAACTGAGAATGTCACCTTAACAAAGACTCAGCGGCAGATAACTCCAAAAATACTTCTTCATTCATACTATAGAGAGTTCGACAACTCAAACCTCTCTCATCACATACCTAATTCTGGTACCTAGATTATCGAATGGTTGTCACATAAATATTGTAAGGGAGGGGGGAAAGGATCCTGTTACATGCCCATTGAGGAATATTGGGAATATGGTATTAAGCCCATAAACGTAAATATTGTAGTAACAGGTAATTCTTGTAAACTCTTGTAAATACACGACACAGATTACCTGTATGTGGTCAATGACACAGATTATCTTAAGTGCCACTGACACAGATAACCTGTATGTGTCAATGACACAGATTACCTGTAAGTGTCAATGACACAGATTACCGGTATGTGCCACAGACACAACGGCGTTACAATAAAATAAAAGAAACAACTCTTGCAGACACACTGATAGTCAGGAATGAATATTTGCTTACATTTATTGATCTGCGTTCCAAGGTCGATGTGCGCGCTCTTGTAACCAGCAGTATTCCCGCCTGCTGTATAGACAGGTTCGTAGTCCCACAGGTTACCGAAGCCACATTGGTAGGCGCTGTTAACAGAGATGACCTTGGCAGCGCAGATGCTCATGACGTCAGAGACGTTGAAGGGAGCATACATATCGAACTTGATACTTTCTGCAGGTCTGTTCAGTGTCAGGTCGATGGCATAGTTCGCACAGGAACCGATAGCCAATGAGCTTTGGCCTGTGAAGTTCACCACTGGTGGATCCGTGAAGCTCTGAAAGTAAGCAGACAAAGGGCGTGAGATGATCAGACAGTGGGTACATACTTTTGTTTTCAAAAACTCCAAAGCTGAGGCAGAAACCGTGGAAACAGCTGCACAAATCATCACTGAAAACAAGTGCAAAAACCATCATTGACATTATTAATAATTTAGATTTGCAGACTGCAATAATTGGAGAGGAATCACTCTTCTTTCAGTTCCCAGCAAAATACTAGGCAGGATAATTATACAGATAATTTCAAAAGCAGTAGACCACAAATTGAGAAAAGAACAAGCAGGATTTAGAAAGAACAGAAGATGTGTAGATCATATATTTACCCTCAGGAACATTACCTCAGAATAGCAAAGACAGCTGTACATTAATGTCTTTGATTTTGAAAAGGCTTTTGACAGTATACATAGGGACAGTTTATGGAAAATACTGAGGGCTTATGGAATTCCAAGCTGCATAGTGTCAATCATAAAAAGCCTCTACGCCAACTTTACGTGTAGTGTTGGGCAGAGCAACCTAACCTTTGAGGTAAAGATAGGAGTACGACAGGGATGCCCCTTATCAACCACTCTATTTTTAACAGTCATAAACTGGGTGATGCGCCAGACAACAGAGGGCAGTCCAAGAGAAATAAGATGGACTACATTTTCTGCATTGGAAGATCTGGAATTTGCAGATGAAATTGCACTACTAGCACATTCACATCAACACATCCAGGAAAAAACGGATAGACTTAATCAATATAGCCAGCCGGTGGACTTGAACATCAATCTAAAAAAGACAGAGGTCATGACGCTCAATGTGAGCAACCATGAGCCCATATCAGTAAGGAATCAGCAACTGGAACAGACAGACACCTTCACATACCTAGGATGCATAGTAACACCAGTGTTACAGTACGGCCAACACTAACGCAAGTTATCACGTTAGTATTAGAAATAAAGTCTAACAGACCGACGTACTTGAATAAGACTAACAAGTATAAGCACTAGTCAAGATAAGGTAACTCTTAGAAATTAATAGTTAACTCCCCTTAATTAAAAGGCGAAGACCTAGGTATTGTTGACACTTGAGTGACTGTGTACAGAAAGCTTGGCACGGGCTCGAGTACTTTTATAAGAAGAGTTGAGAACTAGCTTCAGAGCGAGACACATCAGTCTTGCAGATCGGTGAGTTTTCCTTGTTAGAAGTTGAGAACTATCCCTTTCTGCAAGTGTAACCTTTTCACACGACTAAGTCAAGATATTATGTTGGAAGAATTGTATACGGTTTGTACCTCTCGTTATGTGTGTGAACCGTTTGATAACTTTTATCTATAAATTACAAAGAGTCAGTAGAGGCCACCATTGTTTACAAATGACATGGGACAGTATTTCATTGAGGCTGTCGTTTTATACAAGGAACAATGCTCTTTTTGATTGTGAACGTTCTGACCGTCAGTAGGCAGGGTATTGAGTTGTGTCATCTATACGAACCTTGTAGTCCAGTTGGACTTGTAAATAAAACGGATTGTTTATAAAACCAGTGAGTTATTGAATAAGCACGTTGTAGTGGAAGGTATCAATAAGCATATGTAACGTGACAGCCTGTGGTGAGTAATAAGAACTTGGGTTGCATCATCTTTCCTTCGAGTACTAACAGCTCTGGTGGTAACCAGTAACATACGAGAGATTTCTCACAACGATCACCAAAACCTAACCACCGGTCTCATAATACAAAATGGTGACATATGATTTATGTATGTTATCTAACGGCCATTTGAGATCAAAACTTCTCTCCCCTGTCACACATATGACAAAATAGTGCCGCTCCCTGTTACACCAGACGGTGGAGCAAGCAAAGACATCAACAACAGAATGAACAAAGCAAGAACTACCTTTTCTAGTCTAAACAACATCTGGAAGTCCTCTCAGTACAGCACAAGCACAAAATTAAGATTATATGAGAGCTGTGTGCTTTCTGTGCTTCTCTGTGGTGCGGAATGCTGGAGAGTTACAGAGAAGGAAATGTCGAAATTGTCCTCTTTTCACACAGCATGCCTAAGAAAAATTCTCAGAATCTTTTGGCCGAATACCATCACCAACCAAGATCTGCTTACTCGGAGCAAGCAAGAGGACATGCACACCATCATAGTTGGCAGACGCTGGAGCTGGGTTGGCCATGTCCTCAGAAGAGACCCCGATGCCATCACAAGAACAGCTATGCTATGGACCCCTGAATGAAAACGAAAGAGAGGCCGACCAAAAACAACTTGGCGGAGGACTGTGGAGGCTGAGATGCAAAGAATGAACCAGAGTTGGGGCACTGTACGAAGGATGGCCACCGACCCAGCAAAGTGGAATCAATTTGTTGTTGGCCTACAAGACGCCTCCAGGCGTGATGGCCACTGACTGCTTTGACGGTCGGCGGCTAAGGATCGAAGAAGAAGAAAGATTTGCAGACACAGTTGCTCACATATTTTAGTCGTGACTATCTACAAAATGGTCGAACTGGATAGCCCAAACATTTCTGGGAACAAGTTATCAATTAAACTAATAGACAGTACGTTTTGCCCCTTTTCCCGGCACGATATCTGCTAGGAGAGATTTACTAATAGAAATATGGCAAGGTAGAGATTGTTCTTCAAGTACTGTGCCTTGTCTCGTGACGCAGACGTTTGAATTAGCATTTACCTGTGCCCTAGGTTACGAGTTTTCTCTCTTTTTTCCCTTGTGCCCGTAATGAAATGAACGTCTTTTTCAGTTGAATTGAATCTCCATACAGAGTGTTGGTGATGGAGGGTGTTGCTGATAGAGGGTGTTGGTGATTGAGGGTGTTGGTGATGGAGGGTGTTGGTGATGGAGGGCGTTCGTGATGGAGGGTGTTGCTGATGGAGGGTGTTGGTGATGGAGGGTGCTGGTGATGGAGGGTGCTGGTGATGGAGGGTGTTGGTGATGGAGGGTGTTGGTGATGGAGGGTGTTGTTGATGGAGGGTGTTGTTGATGGAGGGTGTTGTTGATGGAGGGTGTTGTTGGTGATGATGGACGGTGTTGTTGGTGATGATGGAGGGTGTTGTTGGTGATGATGGAGTGTGTTGTTGATGGAGGGTGTTGTTGGTGATGATAGAGGGTGTTGTTGATGGAGGGTGTTGTTAGTGATGATGGAGCGTGTTGGTGATGAAGGGTGTTGGTGTTGGAGGGTGTTGGTGATGGATGGTGTTGTTGATGGAGCATGTTGTTGGTGATGATGGAGGGTGTTGGTGATGGAGGATGTTGGTGATGGAGGGTGTTGCTGATGGATAGTGTTGGTAGTGGAGGGTGTTGCTGATGGAAAGTGTTGGTGATGGAGAGTGTTGGTGATGCAGGGTGTTGTTGGTGATGATGGAGGGTGTTGTTGATGGAGGGTGATGATGGAGGGTGTTGTTGGTGATGATGGAGGGTGTTGTTGATGGAGGGTGTTCTGATGATGGAGGGTGTTGGTGATGGGGGTGTTGGTGATGGAGGGTGTTGTTGGTGATGATGGAGGCCGTTGGTGATGGAGTGTGTTGCTGATGGATGGTGTTGCTGATGGAGGGTGTTGGTGATGGAGGGTAATGCTGATGGAGGGTGTTGCTGATGGAGGGTGTTGTCGATGGAGGGTGTTGGCGATGGAGGGTGTTGGTGATGGAGAGTGTTGCTGATGGAGGGTGCTGGTGATGGAGGGTGTTGCTGATGGAGGGTGTTGGTGATGGAGGGTGTTGGTGATGGAAGGTGTTGGTTATGTGGGGTGTTGGTGATGGAGGGTGTTGTTGGTGATGGAGGGTGTTGTTGGTGATGAAGGGTGTTGTTGGTGATGGAGGGGTTTGGTGGTAGCAGTTTCTTCCACAGATCTGCTAGTGCCAGGCATGTCACGAGGTGGTGTTCTGTTGTTTATTCTTCCTGTCTGTTATAGTGAATGCAGTATGGCGTATGGTCATAGCGTATGGTAGCGTAGATGATCATATCTTTCCACAACTTCCTGTCTCCAGTACTGCTAATCAATCCTGTTGTTGACGTCTGCCCATGCCGTGACGTCATGTCAAATTTTCTGTTATTTTCTTTCTTTGTCGTCCTCAATCTCTCTTTTTCATTCTTCAATCTTTCCTGTTGTCACCATATGTCTATATATGTGTATATGTCTATATATGTATATATGTCTATATATGAGTATATGTCTATATATGAGTATATGTCTATATATGTGTATATGTCTATATGTGTGTAGATGTCTATATGTGTGTATATGTCTATATATGTGTATATGTCTATATATGTGTATATGTCTATATATGTGTTTATGTCTATATATGAGTATATGTCTATATATGTGTATATGTTTATATGTGTGTAGATGTCTATATGTGTGTAGATGTCTATAGTGTGTAGATGTCTATATGTGTGAATATGTCTATATATATGAATATGTCTATATGTGTGAAAATGTCTATATGTGTGTATATGTCTATATATGTGTATATGTCTATATATGTGTATATGTCTATATATGTGTATGTGTCTATATATGTGCAAATGTCTATATATGTGCATATGTCTATATATGTGCATGTCTACATACGTGTATATGTTTACATGTGTGTATATGTGTGTATATGTCTATATATGTGTATATGTCTATATATGTGTATATGTCTATATGTGTGCATATGTCTATATGTGTGTATATGTCTATATTTGTCTATATATGTGTATATATCTATGTGTGTATATGTCTATATATGTTTATATATGTGTATATGTCTATATGTGTTTATATGTCTATGTATGTCTATATATGTGTATATGTCTATATGTGTGTATATGTCTATATATGTCTATGTATATGTATATGTGTGTTACACATAAGAATTTCACTATGTTATCTGTGTACGCAATTTTTTCTAATGCAAGGTAAATAACTCTTGGAATTGGAGTTACGTTTTACTTTAGGTGGTGACCTGTTCTTATGCCCTTCGGTTGCCGATATGATTGTGGGTTGACCGATGTTGTGTCATGTCCATTTATGGAGCGCTCAGGCCCACTTTTCTTGTAAACATTTGTCAAACTGCGTCGATAGTTATTTCCTATCCTTATAAGGCTCAATTTTAAGTGTCGTTCTTAGAATGTGACCATAGCTTCGACGTTGTGTGAATTGTATTCAAATCGAACGGTTCTGCGCATGTCTGTTGTTTGGTTGTGGGTTTTGTACCAGCTTCCGCCCGGGAGTGACACAGATTTTGTCGAGTGAGACAGACGCGTTTTTCAGCGTCTGTCATGATTATATTGTTCGGGAAATGGAAGTCCTCTATAGTGTTCATCTCAGATGATATTTCCCTTTTGTGATTCAAAGCGCCTGGAGGCGAGTGAGTTGTGTATTGATTCTTGAAGAGAAGGTAATTGCTCTACATTTGATTATCATTGTCGCTAACTTTTATGATTGACATTTTGTGCCTAGTTGTCAACTTTCCCTGGACGGGGAAGAGTCGACGTTATGAGAAGTTTTCAACTCAAGAATCACCATGTTGTTATGCATCGGGTTAATGCATGTCCTAAAGGCTATCTGCTTGTTGGACTTTGCTGCTCTGGCGGTTCCACGTCAGTTTTGGTTTGATACCGTTGTTATTAAAAGAAATCAGAGGACATTATTTGATACTCCAGAAGTCATGCCTGTCTTGCTGGAGGTCAGAGAAGGAGAAGGAATTTAATCTCCTGCATTTATACATTTATAAAGATATCGACTGTTATAGAAAAAGATGATGGTTTCCACACCTGAATACATTTACAGTCGTTTATGATGCATTGAAGCCCATGAATTGATTCACCATTATTATGCTGTCTGCTGTCGAATGTTGTGCTGACTATGTCGATATAATGAAGACTGTTCTACATGTTAATGTCTACACATCTTTTCATTGTGGCGTCCCAATAAATGATGGAAACGTCACTAGCAGTTACAACATTCATTGACTTTCTACGTCGTGAGTTTATGTGACGTCCTGTGTGGACTCTACTTTACTGCTACCTATTTGACTCCACATATACACAAACCAGACCAAAGACACCATACTTCTGCGCCTTCATCATCTCTGGTGTCTAGTGGTGATACATCCATATTCTACATCTACCCTCAACATTTGGTGGCTAATCACATTTATCAATGTGTATATGTCTATATTTGTGTATATGTCTATATGTGTGTATGTCTATATATGTGTATATGTCTATATATGTGTATATGTCTATATATGTGTATTTGTCTATATATGTGTATATGTCTATATATGTGTATATGTCTTTATATGTGTATATGTCTTTATATGTTTATATGTCTATATATGGGAATATGTCTATATATGTGTATATGTCTATATATGTGTATTTGTCTATATATGTGTATATGTCTGTATATGTGTATATGTCTTTATATGTGTATATGTCTTTATATGATTATATGTCTATATATGGGAATATGTCTATATATGTGTCAGAACAACAATCTATAGATGCTGTTGGATTTAACCCTATTTATACTGTGGATTTAACTCACGGCTCATTGTCTACAAAGTAGTACCACAGCACACAATAGCTGACATAAGTAATACAATAACGCCTCAAATACAGTAATATCCCTTTCATGAGAAGTACACACAGCAATCACTATGCATGAAACTGCAATACATAAGATAATGAATACATAAGCCAACTTACTTGCGATAATAATACCAACTCTCCTAACAGCACAAAGGCACAGCACAATTGTAGAAGGTCCGAATGTTGTGTGATGATATAACTTCTGTTGCCAAGGGCAGGTAGTGCTGGCACTTAAAGTATGGTGTAGACTTATGACTGGTGTACATGTGTAAAATAGTTGCACATTCATACAGGTACAGTTCCAACAGGAACGCCACACCAAATCACGACGTATGGAGTCAATGAATGTTGTAAAATCCTTGTGACGTTTATATTATTTAATGAAGACGCCACGTTGACGAAAATGCGTAGACATAAACAAGTAGGCACATCATCGATACAATCAACAGTCATTGTTACATCACATAGTTCATACAATACTGGACGGTAGACGGCATCATAATAAGGATGAATCATATTTATGTGAATGCATCATAATCAGCCATAGACGTAGTCAGGCAGAAATAAAACTCCATCCCTTTCCGTACTAGCAGCAAAGTAACAAATAGAAGACTAAGTCCAAGTCCCTTTAGTTGACTTCAGTAAGACAGACACATCTTCTTAAGTCCTCAAAATATCCTCCAAGTTCCTTTAGTTATCCAAGATATCAAATCTGGAACAAGCAGTAGAGTTTAGCAGGCAGATAGTTCTTAGGACATGCATCCATCGATGCAGTAACAGCAAACGTGATTCGTGAGCTGACCAAAACTTCTCATAGCGTAGACCCTTCTATAATCGGGCTACAAACAAAATGTCAATCTCGAAAGATATCGATAAGTGTCAAAAAATGTCATTACCTTTCTTTCAGGAAATAAACATATAACTCACAGGCTTCCAAGCACTTAGAATCACCACAGATATATCATCTCCAAAGGAACAATATGAATAGGACATTATTTTCTGAACAGTTTAAGCACAGACGCTGGCAAACCAAAATGCGTCTTGCTTATCACGAATCTATCTACACTCTGAATGTCGGGGCGGAACCCGTGCAAAAAGCGATCAAGACCAGACATGCGCAGACAAGCGCGACTCGACCGGTGTTCAGCCAACTTACGAACCAAAGAATATTCTGGAGAACAATCGTACAGATTCGAACCTAATAAGGAAATGAATCTTGAAACATTGCGATTGCCAACTGTTTCTAAGAACTGACGACCTGAGCGCTCCATATATGGACATAACTCAAAATCGTTCGCACAAACTATCGACAACTATCGTCACACGATTAGACAACTAGTAGAAATAAAAAAGTGACTACAATACATGAGTTATTTCCCATACATTAGAAAATAAATACATAGTCGAAAAACGTTGCAACAATCATCGCAACAACAATGCACTGAAAACTGCCACATACCCTGGCGAACACTGTAATTCAACATAAGAACCAAAATGGTTACCGACATAAACTCATCAGTGAAGGCCCTGAACTATCGCTCAGAGGCGGCACCTAATACTAGGTTAAAGCAATACACAATTGCAACCAACGTATCACAATTAATAATCAGGAAGGAAAAATCACTAGAATTTTCTAAGCTCAATCTAGCACCCATCAAATATTCCTGAACATATGAAAATCGGCAAGCACTGAACAACAATTGGCATCCAACTAATTCCTCAGCAAAACTGCTGACAACAACCATCTACGACCTCATCGGCCGGCGGACATCGCAAGAATCACATTTTTGCGCCCAAAGGTCCCTTCCGGTTTTCACTCTAATCGAAAACTGACCGAGCAGGTTTTAAAGGATGAATAGCAGTGTTACCACTCTACAGGGTAACCAGTATAGACTTAGTGAAAGTCTATCCTGTGACATCCACCCCCCCCCCTTAAGAAAGAAAACGAAGTTTTCTTCCACCGGAGGAGTCACGCCCAGCCCCCCTTTGGAGTATGGACGAACAAATGCCGAGATAGCACCTCCTCATGCAAAAAAAGAATGCCAGAGTTGTGCTATACCCTCGTCGTAGATGCCTTTTCACTTACTAGACTCAATACAAAGAAATATGTACCAATCTACACCAGGTACTGACAGTCGTGAAAAATAACAACGACTGACTAATCCTGGAGTAACCTACACATAATGCATGTTCCACAAAATTCTGTATAAATAATTGTCACCAATCAAATCCTAAGTTCTCGTAACACAATCATCCTGTCACAACATAGTTATAGGCATAATATCATATGGTATATCCATATATAGAGTACACCTACTAGATCTTGCCTTTATGGCAGCATATACCATACATTAAATATTAAAATACATTATCATGAAATATCAAATGAAATAGTCATAATGCCTTACTTACATAAATTCCAATAAATATTCTCTTTTCAGATGTATGTTTTCACAGAAACTATAACTGTTCAATTATTTGACAACCTGGACCAGACATCTGCTACAACATTTACAACATCCTCATCTTGATATAATATTAGCACTGGGGGCGCGGGTCAGAGCCTATCAGGTTCGGTTCACGTCAACCGAAAGATCTTACTAAACACGAACCCGAAATCTAACCCTAACTATTGTTGGACTATTAACAGATAGTTGTGAAGCAAAGACATATGCTTCTCCCTAACTGCCTTACGCGCACCCCAACTATTTGCAAAAATCACCCGTGCTATTTTGGTGTTATCGCGCACCGACAGTACCTCTACAAATCTAACCGGCGCGACCTCATCGAACACTTTCCTGAGAGTGCACCAACTAGTATTCCGGGGAACGTTGCGCACCCAAACTGTGCAATTATTAGCTTTCGGACCCTCATGTAAGTACTTACTGCTCCTACTTTGGTCATTTGGCACTTGTCGCTTATCACTTCGCTGATGTACCTTGTGGTGATCTCCCTTGGAAGTTTGGTGATGGTGAGCCTCTGCTCCAGCCACACCCCTGGCTTTATGAACTCCCCGTACATTGCCAACGATTAAATCGGCAATGGGATCTTCGAGAACGAACGCGTTCACTCTACCTGTTATGAACGGCGTGTCCACATTGATACATGCTTGGGGGTAAGACTCTACTTTGCCCCCGAACGTGGTGCACTTTACAGTTTTGCCTGTCAGGCAGGAGTCGTCGATGCACGATCGACGCACCCCAATTGTCGTGCACCCCGTGTCCCTCAACACGGAGACTGGTTTCCTCTCCACCATGCCTTTGTGGAGATCCACCTTGCCAGTCTCATGGACTGCTGACAGACATGGTGCCGCGTGCCCGCATTGAAGCACCAAGCTCTCATTCGCATGGAATAGAGGGCGACACCCTGCACAGTCCTCACTGTTGATCGTATCTAGCACAAACGCGGAGTTCGCGTGTTCTATAGGGGTAGTGCCTACATCAGCACCATGACCCTTGCCACCACAATTGGCACACAGACGCTCTTTCTTCCTTTCCTCGCGTGTACCTTTGCTGGAGCCTTTCGATGACGAAGACCCCGCATCAGAATCAGAAGACCGACTTTCTGAGGACGCACTCCTCTGCTTATGATGTTTGGTTTTATACCAAAATCGGTCTTCGTCACGCGAGTCCTCGAATCGTACCTGCTTTCGCGCTTGACGATCTCCTCCGTCGCTATAACTATCATAAGGTTGGCTCTGCCACCTCGGCCGACTGTTCCTATGGGAACGAAAATTCGCATAAGTACCTCTATATGGTCGATAAGGACTGGAGGACCTCTCATAACTCTGCTCTTGACCCCTGTCTGCCTTATCTGACTGATTTCGCCTAAGCTGGCGTTGAACTTTGCCAACACTGGCAACTACGTCTTCTGTCAGATCCGACTTCTGAATAGGTTTGCCCGGATGGGCCAGGACATAATGGTGCCCCAACTGGGCCATGGACTCAATGTCCTTTGGTTGACATTCCTGGAAGAACGCCACCAACTCACTGGAACACGAGGACAAAACTTTGTCCCGTAGCACTGTAACCGCATATTTTAGCAGTAACCTCTTCTGTATTGGTTCCAACTTGACTGTAAACCATCAACTGATACAATCTAGATTTGCTGGTTTCTCACTGAATGTAATTAAACGTTAATGTTATTAGTCTGTTTACACCCACTGTTGCGAGTGTAGTGGTTTGGTCTATATCATCGCCACACAGGCTAATTCAATATATGTGTGCTGCTGACCTGTCACTGTGTCTGGAATGTTGACCTGGGTGTGTGTTGATATGTTCGCACACCACAGTACGTACATAAGGGTACATGCAGGAGTCAAGAAGGATTGCAAACGACTGGAACAATTCGATACTGTTTATTCCGTTACAACACAGATACGATGACATAAATGACACACATTCGACAGCAAAACACGAATCATAGTATATAATTTCCACACTGCATCAATACCTAATACGGCCTGTCCTAATCCTGGACTTATAATAGCTTAATAGCTTCATACATCTCCACACTGCAGTTAATATATAATATGGCCTGTCCTAATCCTGGACTGATAATAGCTTAATAGCTTCATACATCTCCACACTGCAGTTAATATATAATATGGCCTGTCCTAATCCTGGACTTATAATAGCTTAATAGCTTCATACATCTCCACACTGCAGTTAATATATAATATGGCCTACAAAAGTACCTTAATACACAGCGAAGCCTGCATCACCCGGCAGCTTCATTAATCTTCAAAATATGGCCTACAAAAGTACTTCAATACATAGCAAAGCCTGCATCACACGGCAGCTATAATAAGGTTCATATGGCCTAAACAAATCTTCACTGCAGTGTATCACATAGGCTGTACACACAGCGAAATATATAAGTCGACATTTTCTCAAATCCTACGTAGGCATACATTATCCAAAAACACTGGGACTCGACCTACACGGTCCACGCCCAAAACACAACTCCCCAAAAACACACACTAGTCCCGCCAAAAAACCCGTCACGAGATTCGGTTGCCTTGAACACCGTTCTCGATAACACATGCAGACTAGCGAGCTATTCACATGACTCAAAACAGTACAGAATAAATACATTAAACAGCGTTCACACGCTTATCTGTACTCTGTCACCCGAAAATAGGAAAAGATAATTCTATCCTAAAGTCAAACAAGTATCCGCTTAATCAAGCGTTGCAACTCGAAATTTAATTTGTCTAAAAAACCATTCTAAAGATTACTTCCCCTTCCATAAGTTCCACTTGCAACAGTTACCACCCGCTCCGGGAAAAAAAATGATTCTATCATTTTTTTTGAAAAAATTAACTCCCAAAAACGAAAAATTTAGAAGACAATTAAGCTCTAACGTATGCCTACAAAAATATCTTATTTTAAATCAAATTATATCTAAAACAAATATCAGCATTAAAGTGTAAAGTAGCAATTAAAGCATACAGCATAATCAGCTAAGTATAAAAAAGTAATTAGCTAAATATACAAATATGATCAGTTCCAAAATTAAGTTACGTATATTTAGTACAAACCAAACCGAAAACAACCAATCGAAAGAGAAAACACAAGATCAATCAAAAGAAGAATGATCTGTAAAAAAGGAAAGTAAGAACTCAACAATACCATATACTCATAATTAAGTTGGACAATTACATGTAAAATAAATACAACTATCATAAGTAGATATGTTATATCAAGTCATATAACCACTCCAACAATACAAAGAATAGAGGTATAAGTGTTGAAAGAAGACAAAGTATACAAATAGAATCAAGTAAAACGAAGATGAGGTACGAAAGTATAAACAAGATATGAAATCCATACCGAAAAGACAACAGAAAAGGAGGAATGAAATGAAGAATAGTTACCAAAGACAGATAGAAAGCAAATTCACGAACGCAGAGAAAGTCAATAACAGTATATACTAATAACTGTTTTGATCAGATAACCTATTCAAAAATAAATATATAAACATGATCGAAAGGCACAACACAAAATATCAAAGTATATCTATACTAATACCACCAAAAAATAATTTATAACTAAACAAAACCTAATAAGTAATTTAACCAAGTTACAAGAGTTATACAAAACTAACATAAATAAATTATAGGCATCGAACAAACAAGTAATAGCATTACTATAACTAATACGACCAACGCACAATCAAGCGCTAAAAATAAAAAATACATCATAATAAAAAACAACTTTTTACAAGAACTAATCAAACTACATATCAATGATATCACGAAGTCAAATGTTGGGCACACCCAACAAAAAATTACAATGCCAAAAAAAAAAAAAAAAAAAATCATTTTTTTCAACAGTACCGTACAAACATATTTTTTTTCTCGATAAGTTACATAAAAACAGTATTTAATTTTTAAGTAATTCAGTAATACTTTAAGTAAAGCCTAATAATGAAATCAATATTTTAACAAAATGAGTGAAATATAAAACAAAAATCCTATCTCGAAGAAACCTTTAAATCAACACATGTAAATTTAATTTATTCTTTAAGTTCTTTCTGCTGACAATTACGTTCAGCTCCGTAAAATGCTATTTAGCTATAACTCTATCTCTTACTCAAATCGATAAGATATACATTATAAATAAATCTACACTTTGTTGTTACTATGAAATATAAAAAAGGTTCTATAAAAATATCTACAAAAAATAAGTTTTTTTTTTTTTAAATAATCTGCTAAGAAAATAATCTACATGTCTGACTGGCAAGAAATCAAGTTTTGGAAAAATCGAAGTTTCACAAAAAGTTAACAAATCCAAATACAAGATCATGTATGATACATGCAAGCTATTTTCAAAATTACATTTCACAACATACCAGATAATACACATCTTCTCTGTATGTTCTATATATTAATTAATCATGACATCAAAACATAAGAAAAATATAAATTAAGTGAATAACGAACACTCAGGACTATCTAAAAGTAACCACTACATCAACACAATAAATGAGTTTGTGCAATCTCATCATGTACAAAACTATCCTAAACAACACAGTTGCAAAAATTCTAAGTTGAACAGAGTAGTATAAAGGATAATAATTACATACTACACATTATCAACACAATAATATATAAATAGCATAAAAATGTATTAATACATCATCAAAATACAGACATATAAATAACAATAAAAAATTATGGCAATCAAATGATGCATAGAAATAATCATTACAACAAAATTATATGTTATTTCAAAACAACAACATGTCATGTACTAATATAGAATACAAAAATATTTACTATCTTCACATTAAAAAAAAAAAAATCAGACGCGAAGTCTCCCACTCTCTTGTAAACATGCTTGACCTTCAGAAAGTAACCATCAGTTGCTATTTAGACGCTGACAGGTTTCGGTTGACTACTCGAGCGGAAAGTTGACTCACATTTCTGACCGTCAATATGTCACAGAAGCCTTGACCCTTATCGCAACGTAGCTTCTGTCAACAAATACAAATGAAAATTTCCATTTTACTCAATAGTGAAATTTAATGAAAAAAAAAAAAACGTAGAAATCACGTTTACAATTACCCAGTACCGGCTTGTGTAAAAACCCGGTCTCTTCACGATGTCACTAGCTCTCTCTATCACATGTAGATATCATAGAATTCTTGGGGACAACATGACCGACCTTGAATGTCGCCGCTGCCTTACGCTGAAACAAAGTCTCACATTCACAACAACAAGTAGAGCAAGCAATAGTATTCAAGCATCCACTGTTATTTTTACTCTGTTTACTTTGATTATAAATGACTCTGGGCTCATGTTGAACAAAATTAGCACAATTGCGCTTATTATTTGATCTATGATCAAAATACTTATTATTACCGTTGCCTTGTTTACAAATAATCACTTTAGTCTTTTGTTTAGGAACATTACTCTGGTGATGTAAAGCAACATTTGAAAAGCTATTATCTCTATCATACTTTCCAACATTCTTACAATCAAAACTTTGAGATTTGTTAAATTGTCTACAGTATCTACGAGAGGGAAAATTATTATTTTCTGATCTCCCTTGGTACTGTTTACTCTTGGGGTTATCTCTCTTTCTAGAACTGTTTTTCTTTTCCCTTATGGGAATATATTTACCAATAGTTTCAAACTGACTGTGCTGAGTTTGACAACTGCCAGAAACAATAGTATCTCTATTGTTCCGCATATGGGTTTCATCTTTGGAACAAGTAGTAATAGTCTCAACACCCGCTATTAATTTCTGAGTATTCCCAGTAGTAGAGAAATATTTGCTCTTATGAGTCTTGACCTGAAATTTATCACCTTTCTTTTCCTGACCAACAGAACTGCCTGTTACACTAGAATCTTTGGGGAGCCGCGCTAGCGTAGTGGTTACAACACCGCTCTGGCGACCGGGTGATACAGGATCAAACCCGGGCGACGGCATTTGAGGATTTTTCGTCGACCGGGATTTGGACTGGATTACTCGAGACCTGGCGAGGACATTTGAAGGAGTGTCGTCGACCAGGGACTGGCGGCTCCTGAGCCGACCCAGCTGCAATGGGTACCTCCGAAATCGGCGAGTATTTGCCTGAATGGCGAGGGACACCTGTCTCTGTACAAGAAATAAAGGGATACTCACGTAAAATCAATGTCAGGTTAGACATAAAAAATAATAACCTGAGATTTCGCCTCGAGTATAAGCGGGCGTACGCAAAAAAAAAAAAAAAAAAAAAAAAAAAAAAAAAAAAACAAGAATCTTTGTTGTTCTGACGCCAAGAATTATCACTGGAACTATCAGTAATATTAGAACTAGGAAAGTTGTATTTCCCACGATAAGATCTATATTTACTATGTATGACATCTCTCTGAGCTACTTTCTGTCTATCATTGTCAACATTGACAGAAGAGCACCTTTTGTTTTTCAAAACCATATCTAGTAAGCCAAATATTCTTTCCCTTGCTTCCGCAATTTCATTATCTTTAAGTGAAATCGTTTCACTTAACCTTTTATTTAACTCCTTAACAGCCAAAACTTTGTCGCTTTCTTCTGCTAGCAAATTTTCAATTTTAGCGACCTTCTCTTTCTCAGCCGTCAACTCCACTAAAGTCTCTTTCTCGTACTGTTCTTTATTTGCCCTCAACTGAGTCAACTCTATCTGAAGTGTTTCAGTCTGGACATCATCATTGTTTTCCATAATCTCATTACTCTTCTTGGGGGGTACAATATTCATCTCCCCAATTTGATCACTGAGCATCGCATTATCATTCATCACCTCATGAAGCATTTCTATGTAAGTCTTCTCACAGACATTTCTCTCAACCTTCAATTTCTCATACATCTCTTTCTGTTCTTGAAGTTCCCGCGTGAGATTACCTATCTGAGTTTCCAAGTCTTGGACTTTGCTTAAAGCTGAATTTAATGTAGCTTGTGCACTAGAAAGTTCTGAGTTTGACTTTTGCAATTCACCCGTAAGTCTAGACACTGTTTCATGTACTTTACTCACTTCAGCGGTACTCTCTAAGAAGTTTTCCCTTTCCTGTAGGGCACTCCGTTTGTTCCTTCTTATTTGCTCCTCATCTTCTAACTCCTTCTTTTGACCATCAGAAATGCCGTATTGAATCATCTTGTGTATTCCCCTCCTTATGTGATCGTGTTTAACATTAATATAGTTGTACAGAAATCCGCGAAATTCCCAAAGTAGCAAATCCGCTAACTCTTTAGCCATCATTAAATGAGGATGAGACTGAAAATTCTCCTCAGCAAAATATTTTAGGGCTCTTGACGCATTGACCAAAAATCTGTCTATCACATGTTCCTCCAGCTGTGGGCCTCTTAATTGTTGATAATCTCTACCTTCTTCCCACAAATAAGCCAATACAGGCCTCATATCCTCAGGATCTATCTCATCATCATCCATAGTGATTCACTTACTTAATCCAATATATCTAGTAATCACTTATAGTTATGACAAATTACTGTCGCAAAAGGTTGGACAATTAACTTTCCAGCTCACAAAGCCAACTATTTGTCAAGAAATGAGCTTATTCCTCAATTCTGTATCACCAATTCCTTTTTATAGCACCTTTATCAAGTCACGTCATTATCAGGAAAATCGACATATGTCAACAGCCATTAACACCTATGCATCAAATCTTAATCATATGTCAAATTAGACATAAACAACAATAATAACAAAATGAGCAATTAGGGAGGCCCAGCGACATATATGAAGTGACACATTTACACAAGACACAATCACTTATCTGTCAATGATCCCGCTTCTTTTCCGCCACGACACTGGATATCACATAGACTGCTAAAACCTCCACTGCGGGAAAGCACTGCAACTTGATTCGTTTCTCTTCAGGTAATTTCGTCAATATGATATGTGCTTAACAATGCACAAGTTGACAGGAACCATAATACAGCACACACTGCAACTCTTGACTCTTCTGTAGTCTGAAATGTACATGGCAACTCCGTGTATCATAACGTCTTGAACTTGTGATGGTGACCACTGGCACAGGTAACCCGAATATTGCAGAAATCTGTCACAACCCGTACAAATGCTGGTACAAATACTGTCCAAGTCTAATTGAACGCTCTTGACCACTGCAGACGTTGTTGTCGTCTATAGGCATGAAATAGGACGTCAATTGCTACTGGTGTAAAGTTGCCTTCTACCACGAATAAAGCGTGCGTCGTTTCTCAAATGCGCCACCCAGGCAGATAATAACTAGGTCACAGTTCTGAAGTACAGGAGATTCAAGCCACGCCTACATAAGGTCAATTATAACAAAGTCAAGTGTTCTACACTCTTGTCACGTGCAAGTCATATGTATTATTTTCAACTTGTAGTGACTGATCCTCTAGATATGTTATGGTCTGGTGGACAAAATTTGATTCACTTTATCCTCTTGCTTCAAGTACATATCACTGTAGAGGTAACAATTTCTTAATCGTATACGCCACTCAGGCACATCTTAAATGATATCCAATGATACGAAAACTACGCCACTTAGGCTATCGACGCGAATAGTCGTAGATGTCAGATCCTGTTGACTGAAAACCACCATAAATGTAACCGAGTGGTTTCAGTATGAATGTTATTACTGGCCATAAATGTACTCGCATTCGCTAGCAATAACACGAAATCATTATAACATAATTTCCCGGGCATTGAATATCGAATAATACGGCCTGTCCTAATCCTGGACTTATAATAGCTTAATAGCTTCATACATCTCCACACTGCAGTTAATATATAATATGGCCTGTCCTAATCCTGGACTGATAATAGCTTAATAGCTTCATACATCTCCACACTGCAGTTAATATATAATATGGCCTGTCCTAATCCTGGACTTATAATAGCTTAATAGCTTCATACATCTACACACTGCAGTTAATATATAATATGGCCTACAAAAGTACCTTAATACACAGCGAAGCCTGCATCACCCAACAGCTTCATTAATCTTCAAAATATGGCCTACAAAAGTACTTCAATACATAGCAAAGCCTGCATCACACGGCAGCTATAATAAGGTTCATATGGCCTAAACAAATCTTCACTGCAGTGTATCACATAGGCTGTACACACAGCGAAATATATAAGTCGACATTTTCTCAAATCCTACGTAGGCATACATTATCCAAAAACACTGGGACTCGACCTACACGGTCCACGCCCAAAACACAACTCCCCAAAAACACACACTAGTCCCGCCAAAAAACCCGTCACGAGATTCGGTTGTCTTGAACACCGTTCTCGATAACACATGCAGACTAGCGAGCTATTCACATGACTCAAAACAGTACAGAATAAATACATTAAACAGCGTTCACACGCTTATCTGTACTCTGTCACCCGAAAATAGGAAAAGATAATTCTATCCTAAAGTCAAACAAGTATCCGCTTAATCAAGCGTTGCAACTCGAAATTTAATTTGTCTAAAAAACCATTCTAAAGATTACTTCCCCTTCCATAAGTTCCACTTGCAACAAGCACCAAGTCCAGCAAGCCATTATAATCCTTAGGAATCCCTTCCATTTCGATCCATCTATTCAGCAGAAGTTTTATCTTCGAGATAAAATCCTCGAAGTCTTGGTCTGATCTAGGCATCGCGTTTTTAAAACGCGTCCGGTAGCCGTCAGCAGTCAGCCGGAACCTCCGGAGCAATCTCTCCTTCAATTTATCATATTCAGCCCTTTCCTCTACAGGGAGGCTATAAAAAGTCTCCATCGCGGGCCCCACTAGCAGTGTCGATAAAAGAGATGGCCACTGATCCCTATCAGCTTTATAGGCTACACATTCGGCCTCAAATCTTTCTAAGAAGAAATCTAAACTGTCTATTTTCTCATTAAAATTTGGTAGCCGCAGCCTAAAAGGACGATGAGCCCCACCAGAAGTTGAGTTCTGACCACTCGCACCCACTTCTAACTTCTTTAATTGTAATTCTTTATCCATCATTTTCTCTTCCAAAGCTATTCTCATTCTCTCCTTCTCCAACTGTAACTCTCTATCTTCTCTCATCCTCTTTTCTTGTAATTCTCTCTCTTCTTTCATCTTCTTTTCTTGCAATTCTCTCTCTTCTGTCATCTTCTTTTCTTGCAATTCTCTCTCTTCTGTCATCTTCCTTTCTTGCAATTCGAATTCTCTATCTTCTCTCATCTTCTTTTCTTGCAATTCTTTCTCTTCTGTCATCTTCCTTTCTTGCAATTCGAATTCTTTCTGTTTCCACTCACTTTCTTCTTTCATCTTCTTTTCTTGTAATTCAAATTCTTTTCTTTTTAGCTCTAGCTCTTCAGCTCGAGCATCTCTTAGAGAATTTTGTTTATCAATTCTCTCCCTCTCTTCCTTCTCTTTCAAAGCTTTTTGATTCTCCACTGAATGGAATTCTGCCTTAACAAACTCCCCTAATTCTTTTCCTGTGTACCCGGCTGCTTGGCCCATCCGCGTGTAAGTATCAATGTCCATGTTGTCACTCAGAATGCTTAGTATTATTTCTTACAATAGATTTACTATGAAATCACCCAGTTGTATGTAGTGTACACTCTTCACCTATATCAGTAGATAACTCTCTGGTTACAATGGTGCAGTAAATATAATAAATAAAAATATCATTTCTCAATATACATATATCTATATATTTGCGTGTACGAATATGTCACCTCAACTCTTAGTGTAAATATATCATCAACCTTTATCTCTTATAATATAAATAAAGTCACACTTAGCCTCTTGGCTATGTTATCACCACTTGTGCAAAATTAGGTCTTTCTGACCCCTTATTCTATAGTCAGTAGCTGTCTAATACCAACTTCCTGATACCTTGAAAACAATGTATCAACTTACGATAATCAATAGTTGTATCATCACAACTTTCTGATACCTT
This sequence comes from Oreohelix idahoensis, assembly GCA_024509875.1. NCBI lineage: Eukaryota > Metazoa > Mollusca > Gastropoda > Stylommatophora > Oreohelicidae > Oreohelix > Oreohelix idahoensis. Next base: position 487,999 of record JAMPIV010012037.1, read on the forward strand.
GACAATACTGTAACCCTGGTTCAAAATAGGTATTACTTCCACAATTCTCTACTGGCACCACACTGGTGCTATGAACCAATACCACTCCTCTTATTATTACACTCAATACTCTCTGTTATGCAAGTACTATCTATGGAAAATGAACACAAATGAGGACTACACAGATTAAGGAAACACCCACATCACACCACGAAAACAAAATTCCAGTCACGAGGAACAGGACGATAGAACACAAAGAGCAGAGATAGATTAATATCTACAATGCGTGACTGAGCACGAACGAAAACAAGGGATACCTGTAAACTTATTTACAAGATAGTAAGATAGGACAAGAGAAAACACCATTTAAACAGAACACAAGAAATACTAAATATACACGACAATATAACTACCCACTTCACAACTACAGCTAACACCAACAGGGCTCTGGAATGTTATGCAGGGCAGCCGCAGGAAATTCGTCTGCCAGACTCCACCACAGAACAAATACAGCCACCACCTAATAGAATTGGTCTAATCCAATCTTTTCCTACGAAAGGCCAAAACTGGATTACACTCACACACCAATACACTTTCACACTAAAGACACAACGAAAACCACAATCAACAATGAGGTGCTAGAAGCTAACTCTTGCACCAAGCACTGTCTTCCCTTCAGTAATAATAACTTAAGCAAATTATCAATACAATTATATTAAAATGTATCAAAATATAACATACAATAACTCCAAACTACAAAGAACACAGAGCAAAATCAAATTAACCAACAATGAACATACAATCAAACAAACTAAGTCATACTGGTACAATGAGAAAAGACAAAACACAAGGAAAGAAAACAACAACAAATTAAGAAGCAGATAAAGAAAACAGCACTATACTATACAACACATCAAAGTAACTGATAAATAGAATCAGTAAGAAAGGCAGCCAAGAAGATTAAATACTCAGAAAAACAAGAAAATTTCAATAGGCCTATATGACATAATATATAAACATACAAACAATAACTTAACTGAAGCTCCAACGGCGCCTGAGTAAGCAGAATCCTCCGCACCGACGAAGATGATGAACAGAACAAACAAGACTCCACACTTGAAAATACGTGATCCAAACGAATATAGTCCAGGAATAAGTACACTGTCAAGACTGAGTGCCACGGTACACCACGGTGCTAACACAGCACTGTCTATATTATCACTGAAAATGTGTACTATTTCACAGTTCAGCTACACAGCTTGACTACACAGTCTTCTGTAAGTCAGCAGGGCACCAGCGCAAACAGATTCACCCCTGATTGGGCCCTTCTGGGTTGACAGCGTCGGCCTAGGAAGTCACGTCAGAGCAATGGTACAGGCGTCGGCTTTGGAAGGTCACGTCAGAGCATAGTCACTCTTGGGTGGGCACCTCTGAGAAGCACTGGCAGACCCAGCAGCACATCATGATGACTTGGGGGGTACCAACCACCTCTAACAGCCTCCTATCGACTATAAACACACCTACCAAACAACTCATACCACCCTAGTACCAAGGTTGACCAAACTACCTCCCATCTTGCACCTGGTCATGCCTTTTGGGCCCCTAGCTAAGTAGTACCAACCCCCAAGCTCCGCTGCTCCACCTGCATCAATGTCGCCAACAACCAAAAAGAATCAGAAGTGTGTCAAACTGACCGTCCTGATGCACTCTGTAACCTTAGCCTATCACTTTGACAATCCTCCCCAAACCTGCAACCATCACAGAGCAAAACACTTGCAACTACACAACACACTATTTCACCTGCGATAAACTGAAAACGTAAACAAAATAGCCATAACGAACTGCGATGCAACAAGTAGGTCGGCGCTTGAGAACGAGGTCAGGTCACGCGACCGTAAACAATACCGTAGCAAACTGACATACGCACTACCCTTTCACTGGACACTGGAAAGAAAAAAAAACGAAAACAACTCACACCCGTGAGTTTCGGAAAATATGAAGGCGCCAACACAGTGGCGTTACTAACCTTCTAACACTGTGTGTGTACAAAAATTTACTGGCAATAATAGTACTGGGTCAAAACGTCAGCTCGCTGGGAATTAACGCTATAACATACAGGCCTCATGACCCAAAGAATAGTCCGCAATAAATATGAGCGAATGAATAGAAAATCATTGGCCCCATGGCCTTTAACTCACCGGACAAGAGCTACCAAGTTGTCAGAACAACAATCTATAGATGATGTTGGATTTAACCCTATTTATACTGTGGATTTAACTCACGGCTCATTGTCTACAAAGTAGTACCACAGCACACAATAGCTGACATAAGTAATACAATAACGCCTCAAATACAGTAATATCCCTTTAATGAGAAGTACACACAGCAATCACTATGCATGAAACTGCAATACATAAGATAATGAATACATAAGCCAACTTACTTGCGATAATAATACCAACTCTCCTAATAGCACAAAGGCACAGCACAATGCACTGAAAACTGCCACATACCCTGGCGAACACTGTAATTCAACATAAGAACCAAAATGGTTACCGACATAAACTCATCAGTGAAGGCCCTGAACTATCGCTCAGAGGCGGCACCTAATACTAGGTTAAAGCAATACACAATTGCAACCAACGTATCACAATTAATAATCAGGAAGGAAAAATCACTAGAATTTTCTAAGCTCAATCTAGCACCCATCAAATATTCCTGAACATATGAAAATCGGCAAGCACTGAACAACAATTGGCATCCAACTAATTCCCCAACAAAACTGCTGACAACAACCATCTACGACCTCATCGGCCGGCGGACATCGCAAGAATCACATTTTTGCGCCCAAAGGTCCCTTCCGGCTTTCATTCTAATCGAAAACTGACCGAGCAGGTTTTAAAGGATGAATAGCAATGTTACCACTCTACAGGGTAACCAGTATAGACTTAGTGAAAGTCTATCCTGTGACAATATGTGTATATGTCTATATATGTGTATATGTCTATATATATGTGTATATGTCTATATGTCTATATATGTATGTATGTCTTCTTCTCATAACATGTACCAAGAAAAAAAATTGCTTCTTTCTTACTTGGGGAGTAAGCTCCCTTTAAGTCCTCGCTTCTTTCAGGACGTCCTCAGTACTCATTTAGCTGTCCATGACATTCGCGACATTCTTGTGTACACATATCTGTGACCTCCTGTGCTCTTCCTGCTTGTTTAACAATTGTCCATGGCTCACTTCTGTATGACATGATTGGCTCTATATAAAACTCTCTTTCTTACTTCCATTTACAGAGAGTTGTTGCATAAAATACTTTTCAATTTAAGCAACGTTGCTTTTCACTGCACTTTTCTACTTTCCACCGGTGATAAACGTGCACATCTTTATCTCCATGTAGCTTTTCACCATCGTTCTTATTTTATTTATCTCCCTTTTGCTCTTTCATCATTGTTAAAATAATCTTTCTTAATCACAGTATATACCTAAATGTAACTTTAAACAAGCCACTGATTTATTTCCCCACCTTACTTTACCTTGGGAGACACACTTGACCTCTTTAAACAAGTAATGTTTGACTTGGGAGGCATCCACATAGAGCATAAAAAGAATTAATTTAATACCTAATCCGATATTTAAACAAAACGAATGTGACCACCTTGGGACACAATAGCACGTCACCACAAAGGACACGTAACACGCACATAAATGTTTCTGTATTTGACTTGTCCACGTTTGTTGAAGTTTTTGTGGTTAAAAAGTTTTTTTACGGGATGGGGTAACCAGCCCCATGCCCACCCTCCTTAGTCGCTTTTTACGTCATGCATGGTAAGGTACAGTGTTACTATTCTTTGCTACCCTTTCGGGCCCCGGTAACACACGGGTGCACATAAATGTTTGTTGCCAGATAATAGAAAGCGATAGCGGCTAAGGCACTTAGATGTCGTGTACGGTGCAAGACAATGAATAAATTGATTAAAGGAAATTACTCGCTGCCCATCGGACAAAGAAAAAAAAGAGGGGTGTTTTGACAAAGGGGCGGGTGATTTCTGTAGCGAGCGGTCAATCTAAAACAACGGGTTGTCTCGCAAACAAACTGGGTACACGGAGTGAAGATTTGGTTGCGAGAGCCCATCCACTTTGGCGACTGACGTGCACTGAAATGGGACGCGAACACCCCAGCATCACATCGCAAGATGGACGCCTTGTTAATGGATTAAAGGGTGGAGTAATACGACACAGTCCACGACTTCTCACATATTGGCACCCCGAAATATAACGACAAGTTCGTCAGACGTCAGTACGGATTTTCAAACACAGACAGAGCTTAAAGTTTTTCCCAGCGCATAGCCTGTTCACAGCCCGGTCTAATATTTCATTTCTGTGTGGATGTATAATATTCATACCTGTGAAATTTAATTAAGGAATTTGCGAAGGGAAAAGGAGTCCTGCAGAAGTCCGAGTATAAACATTATGTGTTTGGCGTCTAACTGGAAAGAAGCTCAAACAGTGCACGTCCGATTAGTCAAATCCACAAGAAATGACATCCTATACTTCATAAGCTAGAAGGAAGATCTTTTCGTCTGCGTTTGTAAACATTGGTGGCGCAGCAATTATTCACCTGGTTATAAAGTGCTCATAAGTTTATTCTCCTATTTATCAAGTTTAACTCACTCAAAAGCGTATTTTATGAATCAAGATTACATATTCACAAGCTGATTCGCATATACTTATATCAAGTTCAACTCACTCAGTCGCGTATTTCCTGAAGAAAAGTAAATACTCACAAGTTGATGGGTATATACCAAGATCACTTAGTTACAAGTTAATTCGCCAAGATGTCAAGTTCAAATCACGAAGTTCAGCTCCTCACTATGTCAGTGCATGAAATGAATTCGTTTACTCTCATCATGACAACTAACCACTTCAGACTGAAAGGAAATAACCATCATGACAACCAACCACTTCAGACTGAAAGGAAATAACCATCATGACAACTGTCACAGTAAATCTGAAAATGCTCTTTTGTGTGATCTCTCACCTTCAGCCCAACGGCAGTATTATTTCTTTTTCTTCCTTTTTTCTCATCAATCGCTTTTATTTGGCATATTTATTGCCTTTACATTCTTTTACTGTGACCACTATTTACGTTCCGCCAGGTGAACTGTGGTATTATCGTAACCATACCCAGTCATTATCACCGGAAAGAGACAGAGAATCACCTTGGACCTTGATGAGGCATTATGGAGTTCCCCTGAAGATCATTAATTTAATAAAGAAAACATATGAAGACATGACATGCAGAGTTCTTCATGAAGGACAGCTTACAGAGCCGTTTGGGATAAAAAAAGGGAGTGAGACAGGGATGCCTCCTGTCTCCATTTCTTTTCTTACTAGCAATAGACTGGGTTATGAGAACATCGATAACACACAACAGAAATGGAATTCAGTGGACTCTGACTAAGCAGTTGGATAATCTGGATTTTGCTAATGACTCGGCTCTTCTATCCCATAACCATAATCAGATGCAGGACACATTGAAACACTCGATGAGAAGTCATAGCAATTGGGTTTAAAAATACACAGGGAAAAGACAAAAATAATGAGAATAAATGCAGGTAATGATAACAGGGTTGAACTTGAAGAAACACCAATACAAGATGTAGAATCGTACACATATCTTGCCAGTAATATAGACAAAGTTGGAGGGACAGACAGTGATATCACAATAAGAAAACAAAAAGCAAGAGGAGCTTTCATTGCGTTGGGAAATATATGGAGATCAAGAGAAATCGGATCCAACACGAAAATAAGAATCTTCAACTCAAATGTGAAGTCAGTCCTATTGTATGGCTACAAGGCAGTCCTTGTTCTGGAACTCCCAGGGCAAGAGAGGCAGAGGTAGACCAAGAAGCACATGGAGACGAGAGCTGGAAACAGAGGTGAAAATGTTGAGGAGAACGTGCAAAGAACTTGAGATGATAGCTCGTGACAGGATGACTTGGCATGTGTTTGTTGAAGGCCTATGCTCCTTTGGGAGTGGAGGGTTATTAATGAATGAATGAATCACCGGTCAGCGGTAATACGTTTATCTGTGTGAGTCGCCAGCCACCTTTGATAAGAGACGATCCTCGTTTAACACAATATGGTCTCGTAAGAGGATGAATAGGAAGCCAATATTGTCTGTCTGAGGGAGCCGTCTGAGATGTGCGAAAACACAGGTGATATGAGATAACAGCTTTCGCCGGGCCATTCCTGTGAGATTATTACAGATAAATATGTCTGGATAAAACATTGGCGGAAGACATTACGCCAGGAAATCATGGTCACAATATTGTGAGAGGCAGATAGGTGCAGCCGGAAGGATTATGCCATATTAGCAAGAGGTCACGCGTTGGAATATTAAATGTAGAATTTTAAACACGTTGTGGATATTTTGAAATTAGACACACCAACCCAGTGCTAAAGAAATTCGATTAGTTTGATTTGTGGGCCGGAATAAACAACGAATTTCATTGGAAAATTCGGCGGAAACACAATCTGTGGTTTGAACTGAGAAGTGGGAAATATAATCTAGCGAAATGAGAGACACAGAACTCAGAGACAACTTCGCAACTTCAAACGAGAAACTCACAATAGCCAGAAAGAGAAGGATCGGACATAGAATTCCATACATGTAAGTGGCAGATCGAAGTATTTGGGAAACTTAAAACCTTAAAAAGTTAGCCCGCCTTTATAAATACAAACTCTGAAAAAAACTTATGGGACCAAAACTTTAAATATTAGGACTGGATACCTAAGGAATTGGATCACCCGTCGTAAGAGAAACTTTCCCAGACCAAGTGCTTCGCAGATTCACCCGTCATAAGAGGAATTCATACTTTCCCAGACCAAGTGTTTCGCAGATTCACCCGTCATAAAAGGGATTCAAAATATCCAGACCAAGTGATCCGAGAGCATATAAACTAAATTGCTCGTGTCCATTCTAGCTTGTGCGAGGAGATTGTGTATTTCCAAAACTTTGGGGTAAGTGTAACAATTATTTTACAAATGTGAATGTGACCTGTTTCTGGCTAAGTGGTTATATATGAGGCTGGCAACCTCAACATATGAAAATTGTTTATTCATGAACCACTACAGCAAGCGCTGGTGATTGTTTCTGGCTAGTCGTGTGGGAAAACCCGACAGTAGAGATGACCCCAGACTCAGACTGGAGAAGTGATGAGTGATGATTACATTGTTGCATGACCCCTTATATCAGTTATGGCTTATAAACAGGCACCAGCAAGCGGACATAATTTTCTGAACTATATCCTCACCCTAAATCTCAGTGAAGAGAAAATTTGATTCAAATATAAAATTCACCAGCATTTCTTTTATTTTAAACTGTTAATACTAATTGATTATTAAATTTGTTACCTGTTGTTTTAAAACTAAACAAACATAGTTGATTCAATTAATACATGTATGAAAGTATGAAAGCAAAGGTATGAGTCAGAATATTATATATATATATATATATATATATATATATATATATATATATATATATATATATATATATGTATATATATATATATATATATATATATATATATATATATATATATATGTGTGTGTGTGTATATACATACTTAGATATATTTACATATATAGAGCTAACTCTTATAATAAAGATTTTCGCTGGATTTACAACAGCATATTTAGCTTGAACGGGCAAAACCATTGCTTAAATCCTTTACAAAAAGCGACGGACAGATATAAGTTAACCATTGCTCAGCCCTATGCCGCATGGTTCTTGTGTCACCGTAGGGTTTGCCCAAGCATTGTTTATTCTTCTGGCAAGGTTATATGAACGCTTAAAGTATGTCAACGTAGGGTTTGCCCAGGCATTATAAATACATTGCCAAGGTTGGGTGAACGTTTAAAACAGTTCACGAGGAAGAAAATAGAGTGAGGAATAAAAATAACAGACAACGGTTCATTAACTTCGCTTGCGTTAGTAAAACGTGAGTATTTTTCTGGTGAGTAGTAAATAAAGCTCGACCAATAGTTTGAGCTGGAAAACAGATTAGGGAACGAATCAGAGGTAGCGAAAGAAACGTACCAGGTAACAATGACTAGAGGTCAGAAAGGTGTGCGAGTTTCTGAAGGGCAGTCGGGTTTCAGAAGTTGAAGAAGCAAGAAGTGCTTTTGGCGGTTGCCACCAGTTTTAACAGATTCTGTGGTTATACAGATAGGTTCAGAAGTTATACAGAAAATGCATAAGCTGTAGAGATAACTCAGAAGATTAACAGATTCTGTGGTTAGACAGAAATAGCATACGTTTTAGAAGGTTCAGATGATGTGATAGCTCTAGTCAGTAACTATACAAGATAACTAAGAAGTTTCGTATAGACAGAGTAGAAGATGATTAAGAAAGTTCTTATAGTCACAGTAGAGAGTGTATTTCGGAAGAGATTCAGGGAATTGCCTGTAAGTATGGTTTTGAACTTATCATTCATATTGATGAAAAATTGCAGGAGAATTAAATCAGAAATCCCAAGTCGACATGTTAAATAAATGTTGAGAACTTTGTTGACTAAGCAACCTAGAGAAGAGAAGTATTTGAATGATACATTGATGGTCAAGCTTGGTACTGTTATATACGAATAGATGGTAAGAATGAATTCCAAGAGGAAAACCATATTTTTATCAGAGTGAGTTCACAGAGAGTGAACCAATGAGTCGTCTACAGAAATAGTTACGACAAGTAAGCGACTGGGAGAGTCGACTTCTTTAAGAACTACCTGCATGCTCTCGCATGTAAGTATGGAGTATAGAAGAGTTGTTACATGTATAAGAATTATAGTATGCTTTTCAGGACCGGAAATAGAGGCAGGTTTGACCAAGTTTGGTCAGGAGGAATAAAAGCACAAGACAATGAGTTGGAAGTGCTGATCAGGAGTATTGAGGCATATTAAGCAAACTGAGGTAGAGTTTGAAGAGGCTAAACAAGTAAATGGAGATGATAGAAGAACAAAGTGAGATTATATATATATATATATATATATATATATATATATATATATATATATATATATATATATATATATATATATATATATATATATATATATATATATATATATATATATATTGTTGTGCTAAACTTGTCGCAACTTATTCTGACTATATATTCTGACTACGTATTCTGACCATGCATTCTGACTATATATTTAATTTTGTAATGCATGGGAAATAACTCATGTAATTGTAGTCACTTTTTTATTTCTACTAGTTGTCTAATCGTGTGACGATAGTTGCCGATAGTTTGTGTGAACGATTTTGAGTCATGTGCATATACGGAGCGCTCAGGTCGTCAGTTCTTAGAAACAGTTGGCAATCGCAATGTTTCAAGATGTCATTTCCTTTTAAGGTTCGAATCTTTAGTCGAACATCTTAGAACATTCTTCGTTCCGTATATTAGCTGAGCTGTATTCGATTCGCGTGTTCTGCGCATGTCCTAGTTTGTGTCATTGTTTGAATGATTTCCGCCCAGTTCACTCTTGGCAGATTTTGCTTGTGAGCAGGACGAAGTTTTTTGTGCTGGCGTCCTTGCTGATATTATTCAGGAAAGAGTCCTCATCGTTGTTGTTCCTTTTGAGATGATATATCTCTATGTTATTCCAAGTGCCCGGAGGCCTATGTGATTTATGTGATTTAATTCCTGATGAACAGGTAATTGAATTTTGCTGAGTAACTTTATCGCCATCTTTTGATGTTGACATTTTTGCCTAGCCTGCCTTATTAAAGAGTCTATGATATGACAAGTTTGCTCAGCTCACGATCCACTTATATTGTCACGCATCGATTGATGCCTGTCCTAAGGACCATTTGCTTCCTGAACTTTATTGATGGATCTAGGTTTGATACCTTTGTTGTTTAAGGAACATAGAGGACGATAATATGACGCTCAGAAGACATGCCTGTCTTGTTGAGGTCGAATATAGGAGACTAGATTTAATCTCCCATTTGATATCTACTAGCTATGATGGAAAGGGAAAGCTTACCACCTGACTACATGCACAGCTGTTTATGATATCCTAAGAAGGCATATAATGTACCATTATTATTGATGCTGTCTGCTGTTCCTGCTGTATTGACTACGTCGATGATGTAATGACTATTGTTCTATACCAGTGATGTTACTGCATAATTATCTTCATGTATCTCGTCGTTGTGGCGTATATTATATGTTACCAACATCACTTGCTTTTCAACAATTTATTGACTTTATACGTTTATGAATTGATGTGACGTCCCTATCTGATACTTGTCTTCATAAACACGTCACACATAAACCAGACCACGACACCATAAGATCTTGCCTCATCATCCCTGGTGTCCGAGGGCGATAACCCTCCATGTTGAGTGGTGCTACTACCAAGACACATCAACACTTTATAGCTCCACATCAACATATCCAGTAGAGTACTGCTACACACCTCTAAATAGACACTCTACATATATCTGGGGGATTCTAGCACTCTACATATTGGTGGCCAGTCCAAAGGCATTCGATAAGCCCACCACATCTCAACATTGATTTGGTGAGCAGATTCGGGGTCCCTTACCCCCTACATTCAACAAACTACAAGACATCAACAAAGAATTTTGAAACTACTCAGCGTTGCCCGGTAAATGTGGAATTACATCTTTTTGCCATAAGGAAGAAATTTGACAGTACCCGGCGTTGTTACATATTGCCGGATATCACAGACTGTTGCTGTCTTTAACTCAAGTGAAGCCAGTCGCTGCTGTCAAGGTGCCAAGTTGCTGTCGTTGTATGAAGGTCAAGTGCCGGTTGTTTCGAGTTCGTTTTCAGAAGGCCAAGTACCGAATTCAAACATATTTACTATAGGATTCAGAAGGACAAGTGCCGAAACAACACTACATTCTATATATCAGAAGCTCAAGTACCATCGTCTTGACAGTTTTGGAACAGTTCAGATGTACCATCATCGTTGGATCTTCATTCCTTAGGACGCTGATTGTCATCTGTTTTTTTCTGCTGGGCTGACGTTGGATTACCATAAGTTAAGTGGCCTGTTTTGTTTGTGAACTGTGCCCTTATACTTCTACTGAGTCTTCTGTGTTTCATCTCATTCTTTTGTTATATGTTATATGTTTATATGTTATTTGTATATTTATATTTATATGTTTATGTGTCTGCGGGTTTCGGTTGGGCGGTGTCTCCCTTAGATCATACCACGTCATAGAGGTTGTCTATCGTGAGCGTTTTCTATAGGGTGTGCAAATTTCCGATACTGGAATTTGCAAAGCGACTTCTGTTGCTATTTTTTGTTAGTTGTGATGACATGTGTTAGTATTGTTTTCGTTATTTTTCTGCATTCTTTAGTTCTGTTTTGATTTGTTTGTAATTGCTAGCCTACTCTTTTCTATTGTTTAGTTTCATACACCATTTTTGTTTATACACTGTGGTGTCTTGTATTTGTATTATCTTCTCGCAGATATCATCACATTTTTTGTGATATTTCTTTAATTTTCGCTTTATTTTTTGTTGATTTCTGCGAATGTTTTCGTATAGTTGCTAAATCTTTGTTATTGTTTACATTGTATTGTATACAGTGTAATATTTACATTGTTATTGTTTACATTGTGATTGTGTTTACATAGTCATTGGTTACACTTATAGTAGTTAATTCACATTTGATAGTGGGTTATGCTTATGCATTACTACTACACTGATGATTAATAAATGATGAATAATATTACTTACGGTAATTAATTCAGATTGGATAATGGATTATGCTGATGCACCACTACTATACTGATGATAAATAAATGATGAATAGTATTGTGCACTATTGAATGGGAAGTGCACCTATTATCAAGGGTTGATTGATGATATTTCAAAAAGGTCTATACACAAGGTCTTTGATTTAAGACTTGTTTCCCACAGAGATTGTGATGATAATATAGTGTTGTGAGTAAGCAAGTGCTGATTTAAGACTTGTTATAATTAAATTTGAAATAAGATAATTAATTATTTCAGGTTGTGGACTCATATTATTACTCATCATGTCTACACTTGAATACTTTATTGAGCAAGGTAAATCGCTTGGGAAGACTGGTGATAAGTTAGAAGAATTTGCAACTACTCAATATGATAAAGCATTAAAAATGGAAGCTGAACAAAAGAAACTGCAGATGCAAGTTGATGAAAAGAGATACCAAATGGAAATGGAAAAACAAAAAAGAGAAGCAGAAGCTGAAGAGAAGAGACTACAGATTGAGTCTGACAATAAAAGACTTGAAAAAGAGATTGAAAATAAAAAACTTGAAAGGGAAGCTGAAGAAAGGAAGTTACAAAGAGAGGCTGATGAGAGAAAAGCAAAAATGGAGCATGAAGAAAAACTCTTAGCTTTGGAAGTTGAAAAATTAAAGGTGATGAACATGAGTAATGCTAATGATGCAAATAAGGTTCAGATAAGACTAATGCAAGCACTTTCAAGCTTAATCTACCACCATTCAATGCTTCCATCGACGATATAACATTCTATCTGGACAGATTTGAAACTTCATGTAAAGTACATAACATAGATAAATCACTGCAGGTTTATCATTTGTCCAAAATACTTAGAGGTGATGCTTTGAGTATGTTAAGTATGGTAGATGAGCCTGACAAGAACAACTATGAGGTTGTCACGGCTATATTGTTAAAGAAATACCAACTTGACGAAGACGGCTATCGTCTTTAATTTAAAAATATGTTGCCAGAAACTGGAATGCAATTCTCTGAATTCATTTCAAAGATACGTCTTACTTTTTCACGTTGGGTGGAGCTGTCTAAGACAGAAAAAACTTATGAAGGACTTATGGACTTAATACTTAGAGACAAAGTCATGTCTTCTGTCAATGAGTCTTTCCTTGCTTTCCTTCATGAACGTAAACCTAAAACAATAAAAGAAATGGAAGATTTCTGTTGCCAGTATATAACTGCGCATCCTCACGTAACCATTGGTAACTCTAAAATAAAAGAAGGTCTGCCAGTTGCTTCGGCAGCACCTTATGGTCAAAACTCTAGTCATAGATTCCAACAAAATTTTGATAGGAAAAGTAACCGTAGTTACGGTCAAAATTATGGAAATCAATTTCAGGTTGATTCTTCTTCGAAGAATTGGAGACGAGCTGACAGTCCTCGTTACTTCCAACCTAATAATTTTAAGCATTTCAGAAGAGGATATGGTAACAGAGGCTTTTCCTCGCGTAGACCTCAAAACCAAACAAATAGATGTTCACATCAATGTGGACATGATAATAATCACGGAAACTGTAGTTCAAAACAGGATAACGGTTATAATAGAGATTCTAATAACTACAGAGATAATAACAACAGTGATAACTTCAGAGGTAATAGTAGTCGCGGTAGATCTCAAAACAAAAAAAAAGAGATATCAGCAGGCTAACTCTGTTCAACAAGAATCTCAGGGAGCTTGTAATCAGGTTTCTGATAATAAAACCTCTGACGCTGTCACTTGCTCCGCTTTTGACTTTTGGAGAGCAAACAAATGCCCCCAATGCAGTACTCTGTTCGAACCGACTACAATATCGACTTTGAGTTGTGGTCACCTTCTCCGCGCACTTCCTGCTTCGGTTGCGCATGACGGGAGAGGTTCTCTAATCCTACATAAGGGTCTTGTTAATAATACTCCGGTCTCACTACTTTTCGATTCCGGATGCACCACTATTGGTGTTAGACAATCACTTGTAGATCCATCCTGTGCTACAGGAAAGGTTATCAAATGTGTCACATTTGGCGGCACTCTAGAGAAATATCCTACTGCTGTAATTCACATTGCCACTCCTTTCTTTACGGGAGATGTGCATGCCTGTCTCTTACCTAATCCTATTGCGGACCTTATTATTGGTCGTATCCACGGAGTTAGGGAATGTACCCCACAGCAGATTGCTGCTTGGGAAGATGATAATATGCAAGCTACCAATGCAGTGGTTACAAGAGCACAAGCTCTACAAACACCACAAACTTCGTTGAATAATGATGATGAAGTTCATAGCCAAGATAGTACCTTGGTTATTTCTCGTGACTCGTTCATAAAATTACAAGAAGAAGATCCTACGCTAAAAAAATTCTTCATTCTTGCGAAGAAAGGTGATCAAAATAAGGATACACAAAGAAAATCTTGGATAGCAATGAAAAACGGCGTACTTGTACGTATGGTACAAGACTCGGCTACGTCAGCACATTCGCAAATTCTTGTTCCCAAGAGTATGAGAGTGCAAATATTGCAACATGCTCATGACTCGCAATGTGCTGGACACATGGGATTTTCCCGTACAAAGTCGAGAGTCCTTGCGGCTTTCTTTTGGCCTTTTGTCAACAAAGACATTCGTATATACTGCCGATCATGTCAGGTATGTCAGGAGGTCAAATCTAGAGGACCACGACATGCTGCGCCTATCCAGGCTGCTGACATCCCTATTCGGCCATTTCAGAAAATGGCCATAGATATTATTGGCCCTTTTAAGATAAAGTCGGCCAGAGAACATCAGTTTATCTTTACATGTGTCGATATGTGCACACGTTGGTCAGAGGCTATCCCTCTAAAGAGCATATCTACTACAGATATCGCAGATGCTCTTTGGCTGATATTTTCTCGCTTGGGGTTCCCCAGAGAAATACTGTCAGACCATGGCACTCAACTCATATCTGATACTATGTCTCAAGTAATGTCTACCTTACACATTAAAAGATCTCTCAGTAGCATCTATCATCCTATGTCTAATGGGTTAGTTGAGCGTCTGAATAGAACGCTCAAGACTTTACTTGGTAAGATAACTGAAGATCATCCTCAAGATTGGGACAGGGTTTTACCCGCGGCTCTCTTTGCCTATAGAGAGGTCCCAAACGAACACACAGGATTTTCTCCCCTTGAACTTGTCTTTGGCGCGCGTCCGCGCGGCCCTATGTCTTTGTTACACGATCTGATCACTGCCGATGATATTAGTGATGACACTCAATCGTCATATGAGTATGTCATTGCTCTTAGGCAAAAGATCATTGAGGCATGCAAACTAGCAACTGCTTCGTCAGAAATTGCTAAAGAAAAAGCAAGGCAGTTTGCTAACAAGAACAGATGTCTACGACAACTTTGTCCAGGTGACAAAGCATTCGTCCTACTCCCCAGTAGGGAAAATAGACTTCTGATTGCATGGAAAGGTCCATATGCAATAGTCTCACGAATTTCCGATGTTGACTATGTGGTCGATATAGATGGAAAGCATAAAACTTTCCATATCAACATGCTGACGGAATTTCATGAGCGTCCAGACTATTTGCTGCCTATTTTCCAGGCAACGGACGATTCTTCTGTACCTCATGGTCATTACTCATCCCTGTCTGTCATACAGGATGAGGAATCTGTTTTTTCTGATGTGAATCTTCCTCTTCCAGTGGTTCCACTACATTCCATGGAATCTTGGAAAGATGTCTCCATTTCTCCTAATCTTTCTGTTGATGAACATCGTCAAGTCTCGTCGATGTTACAGACATTTAAGGATGTTCTAACCGACATCCCTGGTCACACGCATGTCATAGAACATGACATAATTCTTACCGACAATAATCCTGTTAGGGTTAGACCGTATCCTATCCCTATACATTTTCAGTCACAAGTGGAAAAGGAATTGGATGAAATGATTCAATTAAACAAAATTGAACCATCGACTTCTCCATATTCTTCTTCCATGGTTATTGTTCGGAAGAAAGATAAGAACATACGAATTTGCGTTGATTATCGCAAATTAAATCAAGTCACAAAGTTCGATGCTGAACCTATGCCTTTACTAGAAGATCTACTTATTAGACTTTCTAATTCTAGATTCTTCACTAAACTTGACTTGTCTAAAGGTTATTGGCAAGTGCCTTTAGCAGATCATGCCAAACCTCTTACTGCTTTCTCAACACCTAGGGGTCTATTTCAATGGAATGTTATGCCTTTCGGTCTTATGAACGCCCCTGCTACTTTCGTTCGCATGATGCATCGAATTCTTTCTCATCGTTCAGACGTCATCGCATACTTAGATGATATCTGTCTGTTCAGTGATTCCTGGGAAGATCACTATTTGGGTTTACATGACCTACTGTCCACTCTACGTGAGTTTAATTTGACAGCAAAACCCTCTAAAGCCTATATTGTATTTGGTGAAATCTCTTTCCTGGGTCATCGTGTTGGTCATGGTCTCTTGAAGACAGAAGACCACAATACTTCGAAAATATGGAACATCTCTGTACCTAAAACGAAGAAACAAGTCCGTAGTCTCTTGGGTTTAATTCAATTCTATGGGAGATTCATCCCGAATCTATCTTCGATCATGGCACCTCTCTCAACTTTGTTGAAGAAAGGGTCGCCTAATCTGGTTCGTTGGTCTCAGGAATGTCAATCTTCCTTAGACCAGATCAAGAAAATATTTTCTTCTCCTCCCATCCTAAGTCTACCTACTCTTGATAGGACTTTTGTTCTTCGAAGTGATGCTTCATCCACTGGGATCGGAGCAGCACTTATGCAGGAATATGCTGAAACTCTGCATCCTGTTATGTACATTTCTAGAAAACTAAATGCGGCAGAGAGGAACTACTCGGTTTTAGACCGTGAGTTGTTGGCTATGGTTTGGTCAATTCTCAAACTACAAAGATTCCTCCTGGGCGCACATTTCATTCTAGAAACTGATCAAAAAGCTCTTACAGCTATTCAGACTAAGAACTTGAAGAGTTCGAGATCCACTCGATATGCTATTGCTCTTCAACCTTTTCACTTCACGGTACGAGCTATCCGTGGGTCGGATAATGTGATGGCTGACATTCTGTCTAGATGCCCACATGATTCCAACTAATACTTCTGTCCTATTTCTAGATATACGACAGAGTCATAACACACCTATATTACTACAATACATTAGCACATCTGTCCTCACTTTAGGTGAACACATACTATTGTGCTTTGTTATCATCTTCTTCTGTTCCCATCTTTAATATAAGAGGAAGACTGAGTAGTTAATATAAGGGCCGAAAGTTTACTCGGCCACAATTATTAATAATAATGTATTGTATAGTATGAAACATAATGGCTATTAAATAGAATTATATTGGTTGTTTTTTTCTCAGCATGTCATTGATGATCTGAGAAGCTACCTTTCTGTTGTCAAACATGGAGAGTTCCACATTGTGTATTTACCCTTGGAACTACAGGAGATGTGTCCTGGATCGTCATTTATGTTTAATTTCATTATGTAATGATATTATTAAACGTTAAGATAATATACTATTTAATATTCACTATCAGATGTGTACATCCATTTTAAAGCGGTAGTAGTATATGACACCGCTATTTGATAACGATTGTATTACACGTGCATATGTATATTGTACTTACATGCTAGTGTAGTGTGTGTTGGTGGCACCTCACCGATATATTTTTTGAATCAGATTTTTTATCTGTTGAGAAATATTCTCACCAGACACTTTATGTGTCAATTTAGCCTCATATTAGGCAGTGCAATTACTTATCCTCGCATAATTCGTGCGTTGTTAAACCGCTTTTGGTTTTACTCTTGGATATTTAAAAAAAAAAAAATGTTGCACATTTTTTTTTCGGGAGGTTGCGGTAATGTTGCGCTAAACTTGTCGCAACTTATTCTGACTATATATTCTGACTACGTATTCTGACCATGCATTCTGACTATATATTTAATTTTGTAATGCATGGGAAATAACTCATGTAAATGTAGTCACTTTTTTATTTCTACTAGTTATCTAATCGTGTGACGATAGTTGCCGATAGTTTGTGTGAACGATTTTGAGTCATGTCCATATACGGAGCGCTCAGGTCGTCAGTTCTTAGAAACAGTTGGCAATCGCAATGTTTCAAGATGTCATTTCCTTTTAAGGTTCGAATCTTTAGTCGAACATCTTAGAACATTCTTTGTTCCGTATATTAGCTGAGCTGTATTCGATTCGCGTGTTCTGCGCATGTCCTAGTTTGTGTCATTGTTTGAATGATTTCCGCCCAGTTCACTCTTGGCAGATTTTGCTTGTGAGCAGGACGAAGTTTTTTGTGCTGGCGTCCTTGCTGATATTATTCAGGAAAGAGTCCTCATCGTTGTTGTTCCTTTTGAGATGATATATCTCTATGTTATTCCAAGTGCCCGGAGGCCTATGTGATTTATGTGATTTAATTCCTGATGAACAGGTAATTGAATTTTGCTGAGTAACTTTATCGCCATCTTTTGATGTTGACATTTTTGCCTAGCCTGCCTTATTAAAGAGTCTATGATATGACAAGTTTGCTCAGCTCACGATCCACTTATATTGTCACGCATCGATTGATGCCTGTCCTAAGGACCATTTGCTTCCTGAACTTTATTGATGGATCTAGGATTGATACCTTTGTTGTTTAAGGAACATAGAGGACGATAATATGACGCTCAGAAGACATGCCTGTCTTGTTGATGTCGAATATAGGAGACTAGATTTAATCTCCTATTTGATATCTACTAGCTATGATGGAAAGGGAAAGCTTACCACCTGACTACATGCACAGCTGTTTATGATATCCTAAGAAGGCATATAATGTACCATTATTATTGATGCTGTCTGCTGTTCCTGCTGTATTGACTACGTCGATGATGTAATGACTATTGTTCTATACCAGTGATGTTACTGCATAATTATCGTCATGTATCTCGTCGTTGTGGTGTATATTATATGTTACCAACAACATCACTTGCTGTTCAACAATTTACTGACTTTATACGTTTATGAATTGATGTGACGTCCCTATCTGATACTTGTCTTCATAAACACGTCACACATAAACCAGACCACGACACCATAAGATCTTGCCTCATCATCCCTGGTGTCCGAGGGCGATAACCCTCCATGTTGAGTGGTGCTACTACCAAGACACATCAACACTTTATAGCTCCACATCAACATATCCAGTAGAGTACTGCTACACACCTCTAAATAGACACTCTACATATATCTGGGGGATTCTAGCACTCTATATATATATATATATATATATATATATATATATATATATATATATATATATATATATATATATATATATATATATGGGAGCCGCGCTGGTGTAATGGCTTCGGCGTTGTACTGGCGACCAGGTGTTCATGGTTCAAACCCGGGCGTCGGCGTTTGAAGAAATGTTTACGGCCGGAAATTTGACTGAATAGCCTGAATGGCTCCTGTGATAAACCCTCTGTGGATGGGAAGGAGCGAAGCTCCTGACCGGGTTGGAAGGAAAGTCCTCAGGTTCCCCAGCCTCGCAATGACATATCATTGGGCCGAAGGGCTGAAAGCCCAAGTGCCGCTGGTTAAGAAAAAAAAAAAAAAAAAATATATATATATATATATATATATATATATATATATATACATGAGATAAAGAGTTTATGTATGAAGCAACTATGATACAACTGTATGTGAGCTCTATGAAGAATTACCTGCGTTATTGAAGAATATTACATGTAAATAAATGTTTTTGCAAGAGATAAAACCTATGTTTGAGTCTATCCTTGAGGGTTGTTGTGTGTAGGCCAGGTCAATAATCATTATAAAATCCACTATACGATCAGTCACTATAATAACAACGGAGAAGGAAGAGAACGAGTCGAGGGTTGAACAAAGGAGGAAAAAGTAGTTCATCCAGGAATCACCAACTCTGGCGGAGATGGCCAGTACTTATACACAATAGCATTAACTTGGAAGATAAACAAAAGAGACTTGTGTGTGTAAAAACTTGAAATACTTCACTAGGCCTGCCATCTGCCACCCAGTGAAAGCACACACACACACACACACACACACACACACACACACACACACACACACACTGGTACACTTGACTTCTGAATTATTTTGTGAACACTCCCTTAGGATAGAAGCTTCATTACACTTCTATCTACATCTCAGCCAAGAGTAATCTTGTGCGAAGGTAGGCACCTTCGACGACCCATTTTGTCCATACTCTTGCGTTTTGGTAGCTGTTGGACCCCTACTGCAAAGCAGGGGAGGCAATCCGTGACAACAACCAACCACTTCAGACTGAAAGGAAATAACCATCATGACAACCAACCACTTCCGAATGAAAGGAAATAACCATCATGACAACCAACCACTTTCAGACTGACAGGAAATAACCATCTTTGTAACAGGTTCAACATTCAACAAACAATTATAAATGATTATCTGTACGACACAAACTGAAAAACATGTCATCCCGAGGCGTCCGCTCCACCAGAAGTAGAAGACTGACAGCATAACCTTGACTACCGCCCCCGCCCTAGGGGAGAGAAACTATCAAGAACAGAGAAACGGCTGAGGCATAATAACCATTTTAGGAGACAGAAGAGGTCACATGACAGCGATTAAGATGGATGAAGACTATAGCGCAACGATTTTGCCGATGACCTGACCATTCTGTCTCATAATCGTTACCAGATGCTAGAGAAAATGAAAATACTAGATGAGAGGTCACGGCAAGTGGGTCTGAAAATACACGGTGGAAAATTAGAATAATTATGAGAATAAATGTAGAAAACCATAACTAGATTACACTGGACTATACCTAGATTACACTGGACTATAACTAGATTACACTGGACTATAACTAGATTACACTGGACTATAACTAGATTACACTGGATGAAACACAAGTACAGGATGTACAATCACATACATATGCCTTATCAGTAATGTGCACAAAGTCGGAGAGACAGACAACGGTATCAAAATAAATCAATAAAATACAAAAGGCTAGAGGAGCTTTCATTTCATTGGAAAAAATATATGAAGATAAAAGACATCAAGCCAAACACAAAAATCAGAATCTTCAATTTAGATATGTCAAGTTAATCCTATTGTGTTGACGTCGATGTTTATATAAACCAATCTATTGCTCGTAAAAAAGGAAATGCAGAAAAGAGGCATCCCTGTCGCACTCCAAACCTAATGTATGGCTTTGAATTATCATATTATTTTACTTGTGGTTCCCTATGCAGCATGGAGTCACTACTGCAGCTGGTCGCCTTGCAGAAAGCTTGCACAAAGTGTGCAGAAAGCTTGCACAAAGTTTGCAGAAAGCTTGCACAGAGTTTGCAGAAAGCTTGTACAAAGTTTGTACAAAGCTTGCACAAAGCACTTAGATGCTGTTGCAGCAGTGGTGTCTGTGGTAATGTGTTGATATGAAGATGTTGCAGCAGTGGTGTCTGTGGTAATGTGTTGATATAAAGATGTTGCCACCATCATCCACAACCTCGGCCTTGAGGGAGCAGCTCCTATTGTTTCGTTGTGTCCAAAAAGACAAACCGGAAACAACATATGGCTGTGAAACATGGACAAGAACAAGAACCAAGGAGTTATGACTGTCATAGATGGGGTGGGTGGGTGGGTGGGTGCTTGAGTTCAACAGAACAATTGAAACGTGCAACTGATGACAAGAACCAGACATGTGCCTGTGGAACAAGAAGTGCTGGACATTGATGTGACACAGATTGAGGAAACCTGTTGACAGCATTACGGGGTAGTCCTTGTGTTGGAATCCTCAGGGTCAGATAAGTAGGGGAAGACAAAACAACGTATGGAGAAGAGAACAGGAGACAAACATTAAAAACTCGAGGAAAACATTGAACGACCTTGACCTGACGGCACGCGACAGGAGTACCGGTACCTGGCATATGCTCTTTGATCAGTTGGAGGCGCGTGAACGAAGAACGTAGTGAATGAACGAGTGGAGACGTCGGTCTGATGTGCGAACAACAAAGATGTCAAACGTAGATGACATTACGATCATTAATGTCATTGGGAGATGAAAGAGCAAATATATCATTAAACAAAGACAATAGACATATGGAGTATACACTTGTGAAAAAAGATATAAAAGAGAGAATGCAATAATGAAGATATGATAAAGATGAACCGTAATGAAGATAATCGACGCAGCACCTATATTTGTTTATGTGTGTGTGTGTGTGTGTGTGTGCGTGCGTGCGTGTGTATAAGAGAGAGAGCAGGAGAATTTACTTATAAATCCCATAAAAGAGATGGAGTCAAATGCCGCACAAACACAGCTAATAAAGGAGTATAACTAATTAATATATGTTATATTTGGGAGCCCTATGCAACGTTACTCGCGAGAGCTTAGTCACATGACTGCACATGACTGTTTATATATGTTCAATGTGTACCTACCGCAGAGTCGTTAATGGTATTGGCAATGAAGCTGGCCTGACCCACCCACACGTCAGTCTCATTGTTGTACTCCGCCCCTGCGCTGACCCAGTACTCCTGTCATTGAAAGATATCTTTGTTAGTAACAACCACCAGGTTTTGTTTTGCAGAGTAAAAAAAAATTCAATCAATCAATTGTTAGTTATGGCACTTCCGTCTTACAGCACATACAAACTTTGTGAGTTACGGCCGCACATTAAAAACTATCTCTGGAGCTGGCCATGGTGTGGTGTCTTATTTCTGTCTTACAGCACATACAAACTTTGTGAGTTACGGCAGCACATTAAAAACTATCTCTGGAGCTGGCCATGGTGTGGTGTCTTACTTCTGTCTTACAGCACATACAAACTTTGTGAGTTACGGCAGCACATTAAAAACTATCTCTGGAGCTGGCCATGGTGTGGTGTCTTACTTCTGTCTTACAGCACATACAAACTTTGTGAGTTACGGCAGCACATTAAAAACTATCTCTGAAGCTGGACATGGTGTGGTGTCTTACTTCTGTCTTACAGCACATACAAACTTTGTGAGTTACGGCAGCACATTAAAAACTATCTCTGAAGCTGGACATGGTGTGGTGTCTTACTTCTGTCTTACAGCACATACAAACTTTGTGAGTTACGGCAGCACATTAAAAACTATCTCTGAAGCTGGACATGGTGTGGTGTCTTACTTCTGTCTTACAGCACATACAAACTTTGTGAGTTACGGCAGCACATTAAAAACTATCTCTGAAGCTGGACATGGTGTGGTGTCTTACTTCTGTTCCTTCTGGTGGTTTTTAGCTGATGATGCAGATTAGTTTTGTCAGGTGACAGAAAGAAAACGAAGAGAAGATCATGGCAGACGACCGCATGAAGACAACTTCTGCAGATCTGACGTAGTAAGATAGTAATAATAACTGGCAGAAGTATAGAACACGTAGATTAACTCGCTGAAATACTTGCCTGTTCTTAGATAAACGTAGGCGTTCGTACATAAACTTGACTGTTCTTATATAAACTTGACTGTTCTTAGATAAACTTGACTGTTCTTACATAAACTTGCTTGTTCTTATATAAACTTGACTGTTCTTAGATAAACGTGCTTGTTCTTATATAAACTTGACTGTTCTTAGATAAAATGCTTCACTTGAGATATGCATATTTTGTTTCTTCAGACAAGTGCTTGTCTGTTCTTAGACAGACCTATTTCTATGTGAACATGTCCTGACTGTTCTTAGACAAGCACTGTTCTTAGAAGTTTGTCTAAGATGACTGGCTGAATGGACTGATTAATTGTCTGCCTGTGTTGACACAAAATATGTCTCAAGTCAGGTCGACATATTTTAAGACACATACCTGACTGTTCTCTGACGAAGAGTCTTGGTTTTCTCAAGGTATAACCGAGTGCCATAAAGACAAAACGTCGCGACAGAAAAGTCCGCATATCTTAAGACAAAACTTGACGCGTTAGAAAAGTCTGCATATATGTTAAGGATAGATTTGAGATGCAGATAAAATAGTGTGACATGTTACTACACGCTAGCACATTTCCATTTTTATGTGAGGAATTGTGTTCGCCTGTGGTCAAACTACGGTTTGCACGAAGCGTCCACCCGTGGTGAGCGATGCGTTCACCCGTGTTGAGCGACGGTCAACTAGTGACGTTTCGGTCACATGTCGTGGGGTTCAGTGTGTAAATTAATTGGGCTTCCGTCTTCGTGTTTGCGTCCAAGAGAGATGTAATTTTTCGAGCTCCGGGATAATGGAGCGTGATATGAATATATCCATTGTGGCATTATTGATTTTTATGAGGCCACCACGTTATGTGTAAGATGGTTCACGAACTTATCTAGAAGTTCATATCATAATTTACTACAAGTGTAACTTTGAGATATGAGGCAACTAATATTTGGTTTGCCCTGATTTCTTCTGCCGCATTACTTTGGTTTTCGTGGATTGCCCGAACCTTTAGTACAACGGCCAGGATTGAGTGGAGATGAGAGTAGTGCATCATTATTATATTATATGCCACGTAAAGATGTCTAACGTTTGAAACTTATTGACGGACGAGGGATAATCTACTACGCTTATCCATTGCTATGTACTTTTGATGTGTTGATGGATACTATTGTGAAGTGACTTTATGTATTAAATGTCAACCATGTTTTCCCCGTGGACCTGTTCACCTACCGGCTTTGTTATGTGTACTGACCATAATGTCCTGAATGAACACCTGCTATCATTCGCGTATACATGCATGATCCTCTAATATGTTCCACCGTAACACCATATAATTTGGTGTGCCAGTATGATTTTGGATCGATATTTTCATCAGGACATTATTTTCAAATTCACATAAGCAAGTATACCTTCGTACTTTGCAAATCTACAGCTGCCATTTAATCTGTATATTCGATCGTCACCTCTGTTTAGCGTGGTATTGTAAACACACCACCTCATGAACTCAGTCATTGCCAGCGGGTCCAGTTGGATAACGAACTTTGCCACTGCGCATATCCAATGTTCCAGTTTCAATGTCCTATTGTTCGCTGTAACGTTCAAGATTACAATTTCAAGCCAACCAGTTTCCAAGTTTATTTCGTGTTCCAGTCTACATCACAACGTTTATAAGATTCTTTCAAGTCCTGCCACGGCGATGTCAAGTTATTTTGTACCAAGTCAACACAACGTTTCAAGATCTACACAGTTCATGATGCCCATCTGATTGAGACCGTGTACTGTTTACATTTTATCCGTGCTTCACTTGTATTGAGGGACAGCGTTTTCCAGTGTTGACACCTTTTCCCGGACTTGCATCTGATCGGATTACGATAAGATAAGTGCCTGTTAATACACTCTTGTATCTTTGCCGTGGTGTAAGCCTTTTTGTTACATCTGTGTTATTCGTTTTCTTGTTCTATGTCTTTGTACAAATCTGTTGTTAGCGACACATGTCATTGTAAAAATGACCGCTGAGCAGATATTTCTATAGGTTTTGCTTACATTTCTCAAGCAGTAAAATTTCCGGCCTGAGTTTACTCACCGACGTGGTTCACTGCCTGTTTAGTGTGACCTAATTTGTTAGGTGTGCTGCCCCGTCTTTTTAGTTGTCAGTTTTTGTAGTGTGTTGGTTTTGTTTTCTTCTCCTTAGTTGACAACCATTCTGTTCGTAATGCTAGTCTAACCTTCTATCACTTGTTTACATTTATATATATTGTTACAGGTCCTGTCCTGTTTTTTGTTTTGTTTTAAGCAGTAAGTCTGTTCTATTTGTTATTTCTCCTTAGTTTCCCATTTGCATTCTTTTTCGTTTACTTGCTGCTATTATTACATTGTCTTGATCACTTGTACTTGTATTTTTGTTTAGTTCCATCAATTCTATTCTTGTACATTACATTTTTTTCTCCTCTCTTTCTCATTTCCCTCGTATCTTTACTACTGTTGATCGGTCATACTATACTATTTTGTTATTGATTAGTAATATTAAGAAACTATTTGCATTGATAATATTGCAAAGCACAAAGTTAGTGAATTGGTATTGACGGACTAATTGAGATACATTTATTACATAATATATAATACTGTATTGATAGTAAGATACTGAAGAAGTAAATAATGGAGTATCAGGAATTTATTACTATGGGCCAAGAATATGGTTACAAAGCGAAGGAATTAATGGACTTTGCCAAAGCGGAATTCAATGCCAAAGAAAATCAAGAAGCCCTTGAAAATAAAAGACAAAGAGATGCACGGTATGAGGAGCGAGAGCTCAGAAAAGCAGAGATACTTGCAGAAGAGAACAAAAGGATTGCAGAACAGCAGGTAGAGGAGAAAAAGTTGCAACAAGCACATGAAGAAAAAATGGCGACTTTACGTATTGAAGAACAAAAAGTGCAACATCAGAGTAGACAAACTGATGACTCTGAACATAGAGGTTCCTCTAGCAACCACGATAGCGGGTTTGTTAAATTTCGTTTGCCTGTGTTTAAGCCAGAAATAGACGACATTTCGTCCTTCTTACAACGCTATGAAAATGTTTGTGAAGAAAATAATCTTGATAGGTCTCATTGGTGTACAAGATTAATGGATTTAACGACTGGTGAATCCTTAACGGCTCTGTGCCAATTGGCCGGGCCGAATAGACGCAATTACGATGCTGCTAAAATATTATTATTAAAACTTCATCAGTTAGACGCGGAAGGTTATCGTATGAAGTTCAAACATATGATTCCTGAAAATGGTAAAGATTTTACACAGTTTGTAGCTGCAACTCGACTAACATTTAATAGATGGATACAACTTTCCGGCATTGAAGAGAATTATGAGGGCCTTAAGGACTTGTTATTGCGAGACAAAGTCTTGTCTTCTGTAAGCAGACCACTGCGAGAATATCTACAGGAAAGGAAGCCGTCGAGTTTGAGTTCAATGGAGGAATTATGTAGGCAATATTGCAATGCACATCCGGGAGTTTGTGTCAGTAACAACCATATTAAGGAAGCTTTACCTGTTGCCGCAGCTAAAACTTGGAACCACAACAATTATAGACAAAGATCCCAGTTTTTATGGGAATTTCAAACCAAGTAAATTCAATAACTCACAACCATATAGAAGTAGACAACCATATAGGAACTATTCACCCCAAAACAGAGGTAATTTCCAACAAAACTCAGGAGAGGGAAGGAAGGATAATTTTGGTAACTATAATAAGAATTGGAATAACTGGGAACCCAATAACCAAAATTTCTCACATCGTAATAGGTCCCAAGACTATAGAAATCAAGGAAACAACAATAGGAACCAAGGAAATAATGACAGGAGTCAAAATAACTCTTTTTACAATCAGAGACATAGATCACGCTCTAGAAAAAATGCATATTCGAACTACCATGCCAACTCAGCACACACTGCTGCTACACCTGAGAACGTGCAGGACAACAATGTTGTTAATCATTCAGCTTCATGTTGTTCGTTTGACTTTGATACTGCTTCACAGTGTCCAGATTGCCAAACTCTATTCCAGTCTAATGTGACTTCCTTGTTAAAATGTGGTCATCCGCTCCCAGCAGTTACTGCTTCATCAGCACATGATGGCACAGGGGTACTACAGCTTCATAGAGGCTTATTGAATGGCACTCAAGTTACAGTACTCCGTGATTCTGGTTGCACGACTGTCGGAGTGAGACAGTCATTAGTACATCCGTCTCATGCAACGGGTGACTTTGTTAAATGTGTAACTTTTGGCGGGACAGTGGAATTTTATCCCACAGCCGTGGTGGATATTCATTCACCATTTTTTACTGGCACGGTTAAAGTGTGTTTGTTAAGAAGTCCAATAGCGGATGTCACACTTGGCCGGATACACGGCAGCAATGATTGCTCACCCGAACAAATTGATCAATGGGAACGTCAAAATTTATCAACTGCTGCTGCAGTTACTACGCGTGCCCAGGCCAAGGCACCAAAGGAAAATGATGATACCGATCCTGAAACTCAGGACAATTTTCACGTTCACTCTGATATAGACAAACAATCCTTTATCAAACTTCAAAGAGAAGACAGATCTTTGAAGAAATTCTTTAGATTAGTTAAAGATAATGATTACGTTGAAGATAGTTTGTCACAAAACAGTGGTACACACTTAAAAATGATGTATTGGTTAGGAATTTTAAAGATTCATCTTTAATCAGACATCAGGTAATGGTTCCCCAAAAACTTCGTCTGTACATTTTACAACATGCACATGATTCTCACTGTGCTGGCCATATGGGCTACTCTAGGACGCGTTCCCGAGTTTTGTCCTCTTTCTTTTGGCCGGGAATTTCCAGAGACACCTCCATATAGTGTCACTCTTGCGTTATTTGTCAAGAGGTAAAATCAAGAGGAGCCTATCATACGGCCCCAATTCAGGCGTGTGATATACCTGTACGCCCCTTTGAGAAAATGGCCGTTGATATTATCGGTCCTTTACCTGTTATGTCCGCAAGGGGACACAGGTATGTGCTCACATGTATCGACATGTGCACTCGATGGCCCGAGGCCATTCCTCTTAAGAACATCACCACTAATGACGTTGCTGATGCCCTCTTCTTGATTTTTTCTAGACTTGGTTTCCCCCGAAAACTTCTTTCAGATCGAGGTACCCAATTTGTATCTGACACTATGACTGCTGTTATGAAACGCCTCAATATCGACAGGTCTCTCAGTAGTGTTTTCCATGCGATGAGCAATGGCATGGTGAAACGTCTTAACCGGACGTTAAAACAGTTATTAGGAAAGGTTACAGTGAAATATCCTCAAGATTGGGACAGGGTTCTACCCGCCGTACTGTTCGCATACCGTGAGGTAGCAAATGAACAGACCGGTTTCTCGCCTTTTGAGCTTGTGTTTGGAGCTCAACCTCGAGGTCCCATGTCACTTATTAAGGACCTACTCATAGACTCAGAGATGACTCAGGACATCCAGTCATCGTATGAATACGTCGTTAACCTCCGGCGTAACATTATAGATGCCTGCCAACTGGCTACAGCTTCTTCAGAGGCTGCTAAGGCAAGATCACGCCAGCTCCAAAATCGTAATAGACGATTACGTCAACTATTACCTGGCGATGAAGCTTTTGTATTGCTTCCAAGGAAAGAAAATAGACTTTTAATTGCTTGGAATGGCCCATATAAAGTGTTGTCACGCATTTCTGATGTTGACTACATCTTAGATATAAAAGGGAAAAGGAAGACCTTTCACATAAACATGCTTAAAGAATTCCATACTATACCGGAACATCTTCAAGCCATCTTTCAAGCAGTTGATGAGCACCCTAGGCCTGCTACTCACTACTCGGCGCTATCGGTAATTCAGGAGGAAGAATCCTCTTTTCCGGATATTCCCATGAACTTACCTGTCTTTCCTCTTCAATCGACTGAGACATGGAAGGATGTTGCTATTTGTCCAGCTTTGTCTTCTGAACAACATTCCCAAGTCTCTAATCTTCTAGAATCTTTTCAAGATGTCCTCACAGACATCCCAGGGCGTACAACAGTTATTTCGCATGACATCGTCCTTACAGATGATCGACCAATTCGTCTACGCCCCTATCCTGTCCCTATTCACTACCAGCACCAGGTTGAAGAAGAATTAAAACAAATGCTTGATTTAGGAATTATAGAACCTTCCAATGCACCTTACTCTTCACCTATGGTCATCGTTTGTAAGAAAGACAAAAATATCACATTGTGTGTAGATTACCGGAAGCTGAATAACATCACAGTCTTCGATGCTGAACCCTTACCCCTGCTTGAAAATCTTTTGTCTCGTCTCGCCAAGTCTCTTTTCTTTACTAAAATTGACCTTACCAAGGGATACTGGCAAGTTCCCTTGACTGACAGAGCTAAACCACTCACTGCCTTTGCTACACAACAGGGTCTTTATCAGTGGAACGTAATGCCATTCGGACTTACGAACGCCCCGGCAACGTTTGTCCGTATGATGAGAAAAATTCTCTCTCATCGGTCCGATATAATCACATATATAGACGACATCTGTCTATTCAGTTCCACTTGGGAGGAGCACTTCTTAGGTTTACATTCTCTTCTGGACACTTTACGTCTCCATCACCTAACAGCCAAGCCCTCAAAGATCTTTATTGCCTTTGAGGAAATTTCATTCTTGGGACATAAGGTGGGTCACGGTTTTCTTCAGACCGTGCCACAGAATGTTTCCAAAATCCTAAAATTATCTGTGCCCACTACTAAGAAGCAAGTTCGTAGTCTTCTCGGCTTGATTCAGTATTATAGTAAATTTATACCGAACTTGTCTTCAATCACTGCAGACCTCTCTGCCTTGCTTAAAAAAGGCTTACCGAACCACGTGCACTGGACACCAGAGTGCCAGGCTGCGTTAAATTATGTTCAAAATATTTTTTCTGCACCACCTATTTTGAGGTTACCAGATACAAATCTGACTTATTATCTCCGCACAGATGCTAGTTCAAAAGGTATCGGCGCATCACTGATGCCAGAGTTTGAGGGAAGATTACATCCAACCCTCTACATATCCAGAAAGCTCAATGATGCAGAAAGGAAGTACCCAGTTATAGAAAGGGAGCTGCTTGCTGTTATCTGGGCGGTAGTCAAGCTGGAACGATATTTGTTGGGCGCCCCTTTCATCATACAGTCGGACCAGAAATCCCTTTCCTCATTGAAGAAGGCGAATCACAAGAACCCAAAGCTAGCCCGGTTCGCCATCCTGCTTCAACCTTTTCATTATGAAATCGAGGCAATACCAGGGTCTGCAAATGTGGTCGCAGATGCTTTATCGAGATGCCCACAGCTCGAACCTGAAAATTCATATATATTTAGTTAATTGACTTTATATTATACATGTGTGAAGCCATGGTGTTTACCCACTAGTAGTCATTATGACAACGGGCGATAAGTACATGAACACTAAGTTAATTTCCAAATCATTCATATTAACATTTGTGATTTAAACGACTTTGAGATAATCATTATTCACTTTAACCAGTGGCACATTGAACAGTGTTATACTACTTACAGACATGAACAATTTCCAACTAAAACATCATGTTATTATTCTGGAAGGCACATTCACATTAATTAAGATTGCTATATTAATACCGTACCAGAAATCTACTCCTAACACGGATAGTTTGGAGTATGATTGTATTATTGCAAATTTGTTTTGGACATTACTTGTCTTGCCAACGTACAAAGGTACTTAGAGCAGAATAATTAAGTAATGTAATAATTGTGTTAATTAGTTATCCTTGCGTTCTTGTACTATTTTTTTTTCTCTCTTCTTTCTCTTTTTGTGAGATATTCATGTACTTTAGTTACATTAATTTTATATTGCATTGTTTCATATCTTATTTGATTCATATCATGCGTGAATTGCGTTTAAGTTGAATTTAGGATTTTTGACAGCATTGTTACTTGGAGATATAACCTTCTAAATTATTTTTTTAAAATTATTATTCATGCATTTTTGAATTTTTGATTTGGATTTTTTGTTTTTATTTATTTTATATATCTCATACCATTTTCATATATGCATGCTATTTTTTGATATGGTTATTGTAAACTCACATGATCATACATTTATGTATCCTTTTGTTACATCATTGGAATATCGACTGTATATGACTTGTTATTTATTGACATATGACTGTTTATGACTGATGACAAATTCATCTAGCATGTTATGTAATGATAAGTTACATTATGCAGACTGACTGCGACTAGGTTATTTTCGATATGGCTCAATATTTGTGATATGATCAATTTTGGCCGAGATTTCCGCATAGGAAATATTTGAATTGGGGAAAAAAAAAATTTGTTTTTTTTACACCGCGAAGGTGGTGATATGTTAAGGATAGATTTGAGATGCAGATAAAATAGTGTGACATGTTACTACACGCTAGCACATTTCCATTTTTATGTGAGGAATTGTGTTCGCCTGTGGTCAAACTACGGTTTGCACGAAGCGTCCACCCGTGGTGAGCGATGCGTTCACCCGTGTTGAGCGACGGTCAACTAGTGACGTTTCGGTCACATGTCGTGGGGTTCAGTGTGTAAATTAATTGGGCTTCCGTCTTCGTGTTTGCGTCCAAGAGAGATGTAATTTTTCGAGCTCCGGGATAATGGAGCGTGATATGAATATATCCATTGTGGCATTATTGATTTTTATGAGGCCGCCACGTTATGTGTAAGATGGTTCACGAACTTATCTAGAAGTTCATATCATAATTTACTACAAGTGTAACTTTGAGATATGGGGCAACTAATATTTGGTTTGCCCTGATTTCTTCTGCCGCATTACTTTGGTTTTCGTGGATTGCCCGAACCTTTAGTACAACGGCCAGGATTGAGTGGAGATGAGAGTAGTGCATCATTATTATATTATATGCCACGTAAAGATGTCTAACATTTGAAACTTATTGACGGACGAGGGATAATCTACTACGCTTATCCATTGCTATGTACTTTTGATGTGTTGATGGATACTATTGTGAAGTGACTTTATGTATTAAATGTCAACCATGTTTTCCCCGTGGACCTGTTCACCTACCGGCTTTGTTATGTGTACTGACCATAATGTCCTGAATGAACACCTGCTATCATTCGCGTATACATGCATGATCCTCTAATATATTCCACCGTAACAATATCTTAAGACGAAATTTGTCACAAGAGAAAAGTCCGCATATCTCAAGACAAAACTTGTCACGATAGAAAAGTCTGCATATCTTAAGACAAAACTTGTTGCGATAGAAAAGTCTGTATAGTGTAACATAATATGTTCGTTCTCTTTGTGTGGTTTTCGTTCCTCTCCGGCAGTGTTAATCGGCCATTCCTTATACTTGCTAATTCTTTCCTTGTTTTTTTTAATAACGCTTTCATCGTTCACGGTTATCTTATCATATCTTGTCCTACTTCGTCACTCACCGTCCTGGTTTTACCTGACTGCTCGACGTGTTTGTTAGATTACGGCAATATTTGTATTGTCAACACTAGATGGAGGAATGAAAGATAGGCTGGGACTGCCTTTGCACAAGATAGCATGGGGTGAAAACCTAAAAGGTAGTTAACCTTTGATACAGGGAAATATGTTGCAGAAAATTGCCTCTAATCATGTTGTCTCGGGAGACACGGTAGCACAGTGGTAAGTGCACTGGCTTCCTAGCTCAGTGGTCCATGGTTCGATCCCCGGTTGAGGACCTAACACCATATTCCCAATATGCCCAATGGGCGTGAAACGGGATCCTTTACCTTTACCATGTTGTCTCAGTTGTCCAAAATGGACAAAAGATGGTATTGTGAGATATGTGTCAGTTCGCAAACATGACGTGACCAAATACACGGCCGATTTCACTGGGATGTCGGAAGATGACAATCTTGTTAACGATTAAGACACGGAAAGTAATGTAACACTTCTGGCAGACTGATGTTGTCGTAATGATCAACTATGAGAAAGTATTATTTTGGAGAAGATTATCAGCGATAGATCTGGGAATTAGTGAGTTGGTAAACATGCCAGGCAACAACGGAAGTTGTAAGACCTTATATGGTCATGGAGTTTGACAATACCATGTAAAGGGCAATATCTTATGTTGTCATGTAATAATGTTCTACATGAGGGTAAGGGGGGCTACCAAAATTAAACACTTATATACAATTGGTTTGGCATTTGAAATGCCATGATAAGCTGCTTCTGGTTGGATTTCTCTTGAACGAAGCAACTTATAAGATACCGCTTTGTGACTACGTCACTCACTTCCAATATCGTTAAGGAGAAATCATAGACAGCCAGTATCACGGAATATTAGGACCCCAATAAAAGACATACCATAGGACTGGAAGTGAATTATAAGATTAGAAGGGAATAACTCCAGAGTCATCGCTTTGCACCTTAAGTTCTAGAATCCTACTTCAAGTGTTCCCAGTTAGACACCTAATCCACCTGAAGAGACGGCATCTTAATTCATTTGCCCGATAATATTCGGACGTATCCTTCGCAAAACGTCTGTATTCGCCCGATATCGAGTTTATTGTACAAGCTGCCAGATGTCGACGCTCGACACCTACAGCAGACGGGTCTTGAAGACGCTTGACAACCTAAGTAGTAACCCCAGCCTTACTGCATGGGACGTGCTATAGCCACCAGATTTGGCTATTGAAGAGAAAGACCAGTGCAAAGCACCTGCGGGAACCAACAGCGACTGAAGCAGACGCTAACTGACCCCACACCGGCAGTTAAGTACCTTACAAGCACAGCCAATGGACATTTCTAAATGTTTCCTATGATCCACCAAAATTAACATCATCCGATGATGAGAAATGTCATGGCTTCTTTGTTATAAACAACTTTGTTTATATTACAGTGTTAACCTATATACCAAAAAAAAAAAAAAAAGATAATGTCCACTGACAAAACAAGATGCCAACCAAAAATTACCATCAATGATGAGGAAATTGAAAATGTCACAAATTTTTAATATCTTGGCTCCATAATTAACAACAATGGAGACAGCTCAAAAGAGGTCAGAAGGAGACTGGCCATTGCAATGCAGAGGTTAAATAAAAAGAAGAACCTATGGCATAACAGCAGCAAATTAATAAAAGTAAAACTTCTGAGAACGTGCTTCTTTCCGGCGGCAACGTACGGATGTGAATCATGGACCATTACACGAACATTAAAGAAACAAATCGAATCTTTCGAACATTTATAACACATAGGGAAGGGAAACCCGAGGCCTGTAAACAGTAAATTAATATGAGACAAACATAAACGTATGTTATCAGGCACTCGTAGGAAATAAAGAAGTAGAACACTAGACAACAGAAAAACAACAGACATGAGTGGCTTACCCAGGATTCGAACCCTGGACCTTCCGTGCGACACTAATGACCTGTCATCGAAGCATCATTTTTTGGTGATGCGTAGATGGCAGGGAGGATAGTGTGATTCGCTTGCATAGCTAGGCGGGGTTGTCACACGGAAGGTCTAGGGTTCAAATCCTGGGTAAGCCACTCATGTCTGTTGTTTTTCTGTTGTCTAGTGTTCTTCTTCTTTATTTCCTACGAGTGCCTGATAACATACCTTGTATGTTTGTCTCATACGAATATTTCGAAGCAAAGTGTTACAGAAAAATTCTCAGAATATCTTGGACCAAGAAGAAGAAAAATAAAGACGACCTAAACATCGAGGAAAACTGGCTCATAAACAATACCATGTCCCGGAAACTAAAATATTTTGGCCACATTAAACGCCCTAGTGGCTTAGAGAGAGCAGTAATGGAGGGTATGGTACCAGGAAGGCGAGGCACGGGCCGACCAAGACGACTGTAGACACAGGACATTGAAGACACCTTGAATACGACAATGGAAGAGGCGGGAAGGCTGGCTAGAGATGGAGATGCTTTCAGGCGGGCTGTGATGAGAGCGACGTTCTGCAAAGGACATGCGACATGATGACCTATAAGTGATTATTAAACATTTTTATCTCTAACAATAATTCTATAGCTGGATTAATCACTATTGAATTAATTGTGTGTCTGCTTCCGTATGACTCATATTGTTTTAAATATATAACCATATAGAGCCATTAAATTCATAGATGTTAAATCACCTTCAGCTGGGGGCTCAGAAATTGCGAGTCAATATTTCCTCACAGAAAGGGCGCGAGAATAATAAGTTCATGACAGCTTAGGTGAAAGGTATTATGTTCGCTTTTCTTTAAAATCTGTGAGGCTCACTTAAATAGAAGCATCATTCGTCTATTTATATCTCTGTCAAGAGTAATGTTGAGCGAAGGTTCATACCATTGAAGTCCCTCATTTTTATACTCTTTGGCAATTGTTGGACCATCATTTCAGAGCAAGGGAGACAATATCGTCACAAAGTCTCAAGGAAAAGCATGTCGCGATATAAAAGTCTCCATATCGTAAGACAAAACCTGTCGTGATATAAAAGTCTGCAAACTTAAGACATAATGTGTCATCTTATAAATGTCTGCATATTGTCGCAGCTGTAGCGAGGTTGTGTGTTGTTATGAGTAAAATTAATAACGATTATGTGTGAAGTATCTTCAGCTCGACAGAGCTTCATTTCTTATATTTAATTACGGATTTACTCACAATAAAATGAAATGACGTCATGCCGGGAAGGAACGGTAGCAGACGCGAATTTGAGCAGAAGGGGGGTGTTATCGTCTGCAAGGAGAGATGCCGATTGTGTTTTAATGCAAGAGGTCGCATGTATGTTTGTTCCTGCAGTCTACTGTGTTTTACCTGAATTTTTACCATCACCAGGGCACCAATATACTCAGCTGATGTGTTTCTAGCTTCTTTGAATGTCAGGAACTAATTTTCCTTATTGTGTCGAATGTATCAAATATATTAAACTGTTGAGAATGCAAGGACAGTGACTCCATAGCAGAACGGACTGCATTACGGCATTATGAAGACTGCATATTACTGCCTTTGCCATTGGGCGTGAACCCATTATTATACATGATGGAGCTATGTAACAGTATTGAATAAATTGTGTATCGTGACTTGTGGAGAGGCGTTACGCTTATATTGGCTTTCAAGTTGATTAGTGTCTGTCGACATACCCCTATGTGTGTATTTGGCCACAAACTTTGATCCGCATATTATATACTACTACAACTGATGGACGGCACGCATCACGTGTTTAAGGACAAGTTTTGTGATAATAAAGAATTTGGCTGTTGAAGAAAATGACTCGTAGAATGACAACCTGCTTGGTTTGGTTTGGTTTTAAGGACTGTTTTCATTGCACACGGATAACTCCCTCAGTGCTCTGATCTCCTCCCTTAGATCACACAAGGAGTATCTTAGCACAGTGCACGAACTCCGAAGCAACGGCGAGAACCTACTTAAGTTAGTGAAGATTAGGGATTTTGAGCACCCACAGACCGAGCGAGATACACTCGAAGAAATTCTGAGGATGAACCAGGATCTCCTAGCGATAGTCTCTCTCTGTATCGTGATAAAGGTTACAACAGCAAGCCCCCACTCCCTAAATAGATAGGAAGATTTGACAATAGACGTACAACCAAGACAGCACAAGTGAAGAACTTGATCACGATGCAGTAAGCGTACGGCACTAAATGCTACTTTTAATTGTACAACAGCAAAAATAAGTATGAAAAGAAGAATTCAAAGAACAAAGCACATGATTAATGTCTGATCAAGGTGATATACTAACTAAAGAAGTACTATCGACAAAACTAAATTAACTTGCTGGTCGATTGTTCATGAGGATAAACTCTAGTGTCCGGTTAGAACTCTTCCGACTCCACGTAATGGAATGTCAAATTGCTCTGCGCAATGATGAAAATTAAAAACAGCTACCACATATATATTTATAAGAGATTATAAAACTTGGATAAGGATACATCCACTAGCATTGATTCAGCAGGAAATTCACAGATAACCAGCTCCAGAGGATAAATACGTATGTATACGCTGTGGGACACTGAACTTATGTATCACTGTAGGTATTTATGGGTTACCGTACAGGATAGTTTTTATAAATGGATGCTTGCTTAGAATAGAAGGACTGAAATGGTATGACAAAGTCACAAATGTGGAATTGATGACAAGAACCAGACAAGTGCCAGTGGAACAAGAGTTGAGACGCAAACGCTGGCGATGGATAGGACACATATTGAGGAGACCTGTTGAAAGCATTACAAGGCAGTCCTTGTTCTGGAATCCACAGGGAAAGAGAGGCAGAGGTAGACCAAAAAACACATGGACAAGAGAACTGGAAACAGGTGAAAATGATGAGGAAAACATGGAAAGAACTTGAGCGGATGGCACAGGACAGGAAGACTTGGCATGTGTTTGTTGAAGGCCTATGCTCCTTGGGGAGCTAAATGGTATTGTACAGGATGGTTGTGTGTTGATATTTCGTTGCATCAGTTTGAAGGTTGATATGTGACTTTCTTCGTATTTTTGTATATGTGAATATAAGATCTGGGCTCCCAATTCCAATGTATGGGTATGCCTTCTTATCTTGAAAGTAATGGATGTGGAGTATAACCCGTGCTGTCACCACCAGGTTGGGTCACCACAGGAGGGGGCACGTCATTAGACTGTGTCAAGTACGGTACTAAGATCCTGTTGACTGAAGATTCATAACTCAGTCAGACGCTAAGGTCAGAAGACGAAGCTCTACTTTGCTCATGGTTTTCTGCTATGGAACTCTGCACGCAGCAATCTAAACACTAGTAAAATTTAATTCACGGTTTAAAATGTCTGTCGGAAGTGAACAGCGGAGTCACTTTGAAAGCTTTTCTCGAGTGGCGCAGGCTGAGCATTGCTTTGTCCAGTGTTCGGGTGCTCGAGATTTTTCCGTGCTTCGCACGATGTTTCCCACCCGTCATATTTTGGCAGGTCCAGCGCTGGGTTGTGTGTGACCAAACGATAATAAACGATTTAAAAACTATGATAGGTGTCGGAAAATGATGGTGAAGTATAGTGATGCTTAGTGATGATAAGTGAAGTATAGTGATGCTAAGTGATGATGTGGTGAAGTATAGTGATGCTAAGTGATGATGATGAGTGAAGTATAGTGATGCTAAGTGATGATTATGAGTGAAGTATAGTGATGCTAAGTGATGATGATAACGTTGAAGAAGAGGGACCCATACTTTACGACGCATATCTTAAGACAAAATGTGTCACCTTATAAACGTCTCTGCATACCATTAAGACAAAACTGATCACATTATAACAGTCTGCAAATTCTAAGACAAAACTGATCATCATATCTTAAGACAAAACATGTTGCCTTATTAAAGTCTGCATATCTATGGACAACTACCTGGTTGTTAGCAGTTTTGCTGTTCTGTATCATGACAGCCTCGTAGGTGATGGATATGGTGCTAGGGGTGACGCTGCTCAGGTCTGCTCCGCTGTTGGTCACTGTGCCGAGTCTGATGATTGCTCGGTCATCCTGCAAGGAAAAGTACAATTCTATTTCTCTCTCTCTCTCTCTCTCTCTCTCTCTCTCTCTCTCTCTCTCTCTCTCTCTCTCTCTCGCTCAACCTCTCTCTCCCAATCTCTCTCTTTCTATCTCTCTCTCAAACTCTCTCTCTTAATCTCTCTCTCAATCTCTCTCTCTCTTTCTCTTAATCTCTCTCTCTCTCTCTCTCTCTCTCTCTCTCTCTCTCTCTCTCTCTCTATTTCTCTCCACATTATGTTATTTTGATTGCTGCATGTTTCATTTCGGAGACCTCATAAAGAGAAATATAATACAGGTACACCCCTCCATACCAAGAATGCCATAAAATGCAGTCAGGGAGGGTTGTGCGTGAAGATAGCTACCTCATAATGAAAAATACATTGCTACAGAAACTGTCACAACAAGGACACAGACATATTCTTCTTGTTAGGGTGTTATCTCCAGTGACGACTACATGCTAGTGTGTTATCTGTAGTGATGGCTACATGTTAGGGTGTTATATGTAGCGATGACTACATGCTAGGGTGTTGTCTCCAGTGATGACTACAAACTAGGGTGTTATCTGTAGTGGTGACTACATGCTAGGGTGTTATCTGTAGTGATTACTACATGCTAGGGTGCTATTGGTAGTGATGATTACATGCTAGGGTGTTATAAGTAGTGATGACTACATGATAGAGTGTTATATGTAGTTAGGACGACATGCTAGGGTGTTATCTGTAGTGACGACCACATGCTAGTGTGCTATCTTCAGTGATTAAATGCTAGCGTGTTATCTGTAGTGATGACTACATGCTAGGGTGTTAACTATAGTGATACTATATGCTAAGGTGTTATCTGTAGTGGTGACTATATGCTAGGGTGTTACTGTAGTGATACTACATGCTAGGGTGTTATCTCTAGTGATGAATACATGCCATGTTATCTGTAGTGATGACTACAAGGTAGGGTGTTATCTGTAGTGATACTGCATGCTAGGGTGTTATCTCCAGTGCTGACTACATGCTATGGTGTTATCTGTAGTGGTGATTACATTCTAGGGTGTGTTGCGTGCATATTTTGACGCACATA
This sequence comes from Oreohelix idahoensis, assembly GCA_024509875.1. NCBI lineage: Eukaryota > Metazoa > Mollusca > Gastropoda > Stylommatophora > Oreohelicidae > Oreohelix > Oreohelix idahoensis. Next base: position 527,881 of record JAMPIV010012037.1, read on the forward strand.
TTACAAAAATCGATATGGCTATTTAATATGGAAGAGATATAGACATTCATTCATTTGTGTATGAAAATGCTGTCTATGGTAAAAGCGAGAGAATCCATGTTTGATTCACACTTTTGATTATAGGAGTAATCGTTCTGGATATTGATCCGGCGCAAGGATATTGCGCTTACGTTTGTACTTATTTTTTAGGGCCAGAAAATATATTAATTTGCTTATTGTGTTTATGGCCTGAATTCATATGTATTACATATTATTAGTACAAGTAGAATCAGTCCTATATTGTATATTTTGGATGGGTAGGCGGGACTAGATTCTTGTTATTCCGGTCTAGCGGAAGTATGAGTTGTCTTGACAAGTCGTGATGAGTTCCGATGTACCGTGATAATGGCGGGTACGCACTTTTCAAAGGGCTGGTAGATTCTTAAGGAAATATGATTCATGAAGTGGTTTTCTTCTAAAGGAGATGGTATCTCTACTATAGTTTATGTTAGAGACTCTCCTAAGGTACGGTACAATGTATAATTCGGACTCCATGTATTGCCAGACCCTATTTTGATGATCTCATGTCGATTCGACCTAGATGGAACATTGTGCTTCGTATCGCTAGGGTCGTGTTTTGTATCGACAAAGATGACAGACTTTCCTACAGCGGTTATGGCTACGTGAACTAACCTGATCACCGTAGAGCTGTATGGGAACATTTATGAAATCATTTATATACCCATTATAAATTAACTCTGGCTTATATTCTCCTTCCTATGAATGAGTGAACGACAACTCAGGGAGGCGGCCATGTTAGATTTCGGTCATCATATGTTTTGATCACTGCCAAGAGAACAGATTATTTATCCTATTATCGGACAGTGACAGGGAGATCTCAATCTTGCTAGAAACCCCCTCTTTCGTGGTTTCATAATATATGCTACAAACTATGGACGTCAAGTAACTTTAGTTATTTACCGATCTGCCTTCACTGACGCGTTTAGTCAGATAGGGGGATGCGGCCATAATGTATCATGACAATTGAACTTTTGATGTACTGCCCATTATTTCTGAATGTGTCATGACTTCAGATCTGCTATGTATACCTACAAATTGATATGTCAACATACCATGATGTACTCGTATGTCCCAGTGTGTACGTCTGAATAAATTGAGTAAACAAAGATTCCAGCAGTCTGCATTGGTGCCTTGTAGACACAAGTGTATGAGTGGTTATATTGGTCAGCACACGAACAGTACACCATTCGCGGTAATCACACTCTACACTTCTACTTCATACATACACCATCCTGCGTCGGTTGGAGTGACCAAGTTTAGGGCCTACTTCCCCTGGAGCCTTTGCCTTCCCTAACTCAGGACTAGGGTGAGTTACCCATTTACAGCTGGGTAGACTGGGGGCATGCCTGATCTCAACAACACACCACTCTTCCTTACAGAGCATACAGACTGACACTTTACAGAGTGGGAAATAAACAAATAAAGAAGAAAGAAACTTTACAGGTGTTGTCTGTAGTGATGACTAAATGCTATGGTGTTATCTCCAGTGATGACTTGATGCTATGGTGTTATCTCTAGTTATGACGACAGGCTAGGGTGTTATCTGTAGTGATGCCGACATGCAACGGTGTTATCTGCAGTGACGATTATATGTTAGGGTGTTATCAGTAGTGATGACTACATGCTAGGGTTTTATTTGTAGTGATGACTACATACTAGGGTGTTATATGTAGTAATGACTACATGGTAGGGTATTATCCGTAGTGATGACGACATGCTAGGGTGTTATCTGCAGTGATGACGACATGCTAGGGTGTAATATGTAGTGATGACTACATGCTAGGGTGTTATCTGTAGCGATGACTACTTGCTAGGACGTTATCTATAGTGATGACTACATGCTAGGGTGTTATATGTAGTGATGACTACATGCTAGGGTGTTATTGGTAGTGATGATTACATGCTAGGGTGTTATTAGTAGTGATTACTACATGCTATGGTGTTATCTGTAGTGATGACTACATGCTAGGGTGTTATCCGTAGTGACGACTGCATGCAAGGTGTTTTCTGTAGTGACGACGACGTGCTAGTGGGTTTTCTTTAGTAATGACTACATGCTAGGGTGTTATCTGTAGTGATGCCTGCATGCTACAGTGGTATTTGTAGTGAAGACGACATGCTAGGGTGTTATCTGTGATGACAACTCTATGCAATGGTGTTATCTGTAGTGATAACTATATGCTAGGGTGTTATCAACAATCATGACTACATGCTAGGGTGTTATCTGTAGTGATGACTACATGCTAGGGTGTTATCTGTTGTGATGACTACATGCTATGGTGTTATCTGGAGTGATGACTACAAGCTAGGGTGTTATCTGTAGTGATGGCTACATGCTAGGGGTTATCTGTGGTGATGGCTACATGCTATGGTGTTATCTGTAGTGATGGCTACATGCTAGGATGTTTTCTCCAGTGATGACTACATGCTAAGGTGGTATCTGCATTGTTTACTACATGCTAGGGTGTTATCCCCAGTGATGACTACGTGCGTGGGTGTTATCTGTCATGATTGCTTAATGCTAGGGTGTTATCTGTAGTGATGCTACATGCTAGGAAGTTAGCTCCAGTGATGACTACATGCTAGGTTGTTATAGACAGTGATAACTACATGCTAATTTGTTATCTCTAGTGATGACTACATGCTTGGGTGTTATCTGTAGTGATGACTACATGCTAGGACTTTATCTGTAGTGATGTCTACATGCTAGGGTGTTATCCGTTATCTGTAGTGATGACTACGTACATGCTTCGGTGTTAACTGTTGTGATGACTACATGCAAGGGTGTTATCTGTAGTGATGATTACATGCTAGGGTGTTATCTGCAGTGATAAATACATGCTAGTATACAGCTAGAAAGAAGACACGATGGGATTGTTTTATTTCAGTGTGACTTATACTGACCATTCCAGTCTGGGAGTCAGTGTGACTATTCCAGTCTGGGAGTCAGTGTTGGCACACAACCATGAGTGTTAAAGAAGGCCGGGGTTGAAATCAAGCATTCCAAATTTCCAAAGACTTTCTCTTTCTCCCTTCTCCCCTCCCGCTTTCTCTCTCTCATATCCTCTCTCTCGTTCTGTCTCAGATCATAAACTGTTGACACAATTTGTATTGTTTTCATTTTTGTCCATCTCTTGGTTTTTTTCTTCTTCAAAATTCAGGTAAAAGTCACATGTGCTCATAAACACATTGATAACATTAAGAGACTATCAAAACCATTCCCAAATACAAAAACATACAAAAATACAAGCATACCATACACTCAAATACAAACATCCACATAAATGCGTACACACTACACAAATATAAGAACCATACACACAAACTCAAATGGGATACACAACAGACATTCACGCAGACACGCAAATAAAAGATGTTAGATCGATATCCCCAGAATTACACTTCCCCACTCCGTCCCGTAATGTACAGCCTACTACTTCTAGATGGTACATCACATTTGATATCTTAGCAACTATTTGTAAACCATGGTCGCCAGTCTGATATCAGTCCAGACACGGTCATCTCAGTTTTAACAGTACACCTAAATGCACACACCCAACTAGACGCACCACAAAAGTTGGTAGATACCATGGCGACCAGGCAAGCAGAATGTGTTTCGTCCTTGTCTGCCATATTTCATACCTCGACATGATAGAGAGCTCACACAGCATGGACGCATAGCCACCTAGCCATTGTCTAGTACTTACATATTTAGTATTGTTCAAGGAGTCCATCTCAGGGACTTGTGTTCCGGACACAGCAAGATTACTTCCAGAATTGACCACAACATTACACAACATCATCACGGCACTGTCCGAGTCAGGAGCAAACAACTCCACCTGAAATAGTCAGCACAATTACAATATGCACAGGTACGCCAAAACTGTTGCTTGTGATATAGTATAATATGCTAAGGGAGCTAATAAATAAAATTGTATAGGATTGAAAAGGCGAGATCAGTTTGACAACCGGTTCAGTGAACACAGATATAGTTTACGTTATGCCAGCAGATCAGTTTGACAACCGGTTCAGTGAACACAGATATAGTTTACGTTATGCCAGCAGATCAGTTTAACAACCGGTTCAGTGAACACAGATATAGTTTACGTTATGCCAGCAAGGTCCAGGACAAATGGGATTCGGAGAAATGTAAGAAGCGTGCGACAGCTCACTGAACGTAGTAAAGCTATGCTGCAGACGTGGAAGACTTGAGACAAGTGATAGCTGAACAAGGTTAATCATTTGATAGTTTGACAGGTCAGAAGATCATAAATAATATTCATCCCCCAAATTCTCTGGTGAACCGTAGCTTGCCTTTTTTTTCTTTTTTTTCCCCTTAACCAGCAGCACTTGGGCTTTCAGCCCTTCGGCCCAATGACATGTCATTGCGAGGCTGGGGAACCTGCGGACTTTCCTTCCAACGCGGTCAGGAGCTTCGCTCCTTCCCATCCACAGAGGGTTTATCACAGGAGCCGTTCAGGATATTCAGTCAAAATCCCGGTCGATGACACACCTACAAATGACCGCCCCGGGTTTGAACCTTGAAAACCTGGTCGCTAGCGCAACGTTGTAACCATAACACAAGCGCGGCTCCCAGCTTGCCTTGTTTATCTGCAACGAACGAACGAACGAACGAACGAAATCTTTATTTCATCAGGGTAAAGAAATAGGCATAATTGCCTTTTTACATTTCTGCCCTGCAATACAATTTTCAGTGTGTTAAAAATTAAAATATTAACAACTTCAGACAGGATCAATTAATAATATCATCACAATCAGAAACTTAGCTCAGACAAGTACATTTACTCATAGTCATTCACGCACATAGAGAGAGAGAGAGAGAGAGAGAGAGAGAGAGAGAGAGAGAGAGAGAGAGAGAGAGAGAGAGAGAGAGAGAGAGAGAGATCAAGCAATAGAGCTACTTAATATAAAAAATTCAATTTAAAATTGAAAATATTACAATGACAGTTAAATGCTCGTGGAAACGTTGAAATAACTGAAACAGAATTGTCGTTAAATGTGTGTACAAGATTTCATGACATGTGAATGCAGATGTCTTTTGAATGTGGTGTAATTATCAGTTTTGACAGACTTGGGTAGAGAATTCCATGCTAAACCACCTGCATAACTAAAACAACTTCGGAAGAGGTCAGTTCGAGGTTTTGCAAGGTCCAAAAGTAGGTCGCCACGTATAAAATATGAGCAGTATTTATATCGAAAGAACTTTTGCAAGTATGAAGGCGTTCTGCCGTGTAAAATTTGATGCACAAATAGGAGATCTTGGAAAAAGAAGAATTTTTTAAGAGGAAGAACATTCAGCTGTGAAAATAGCTGAGCACTGGGAATGTTATCATTCAGGCAAACAAGTCGTAGCGCCCTTTTGTGTAGGGATTCTAGGCGTTTCAAAAATGACAAGCCACAGCGACTCCAGATATTTGAGCAATAAGAAAGGTGACTTTGAATATGTGCATAATAGAATATAAGTCTAGAGTGCGGACATAAAAAATGTTTGATTTTTGAGAGTTGAAACAATTTTTGTGAGATCTTGTTTGCGATGAAATAGACATGTGACTTCCAGCTTAGAGACTGGTCGATGACCACACCCAACAGGCTGTGGTCCGTAACTTGCTTAATACGTTCTCCATCTAGAGATAAAGATAACGTATTTGGTTGACAGTGCAGAATCTTTTGGCGGGTTGAGATAATCAAAGATTGAGTTTTGTTTTTATTAATGTACATACTATTAGTAGTGCACCAATCTTGTACAATGTCCAGGTGATGCTGTAAAAGAGACTGAACAGTGTTAATGTCTGTGCCAGCTACTGTTACTGTGGTATCATCAGCAAACATAAGACAATCGTCATGTGGCAATGACAAGGGCAGGTCATTGATGAAGATGCTGAAGAGTAAGGGTCCTAGTATCGAGCCCTGCGGGACACCCATTGTAGTGGTGTATGATTTAGAGAGCACATTATTGTATAAGACTCGTTGTGTTCTGTTTTCAAGGAATGATTTTATTAATGTGATCACTTGTGGATGAAATTTGTACACCGCAAGCTTTTGTATTAGCAACGAGTGGTCAATTGTGTCAAATGCTTTGTAAAGGTCGATTAATAACACTCCATTTATTTTTTCGCAGTTGATATTAGAATGCCAGATTTCGGTAATCTTAGTCAACAAGGATTGACAAGAGTGTTTGGGTCGAAATCCAGATTGGTTTTCATGTATAAGATTGTAGCTGTTCAGTGAAGAAAGAATATGTTTATACATGTGTCGTTCAAGAGGTTTAGTTATGACTGATAGTAGGGAAATCGGCCGGTAGTTTGTGACGACATTACTATCACCTTTTTTAGGTACTGGTACCACTAAGCCTGTTTTCAGTCGTTGAGGAAACACTTTCTTTGTGAGGCACAGATTGTAAATGTAAGTGAGTGAGTTGCATACAACAGGCTCTGCAATCTGAAGTATCCTCAAAGATATTCCATCTTCACCGCACGATTTCTTCTGAGGTAATGATTTAATTAAAATAGAGACCTCCGAGACTGACAGTAAAGGTAATTCAGGAAGGTTGGGCTTCGTTTAACCTTGATTGAACGAAATCAGAAAGAGCAGTACAATTCAGTTGCTGATGATTTATCCCGGATGTTCGTGCGATCGACGAGAAGAACTGGCAAAATTCATCAGCATTAATGTTTGTAGCTTGCTGTCGGAGGTTATGCCGGCGTACATTTGTGAGAAGGTTAATAGCGCTCCAGATTTTAGATGAGCTCCGGCCGTCGTCAATAATGGATCTGAGGTGCTGTCTTTTAGATTTCCTTAAAATGTACTGCGCTAAGTTTCTATATTTTCTATAGCTTGCATGGTCTCCAATCTTCTTGAAATAGTCTCGCTGTTGCCTAGTTTTCAGGTATTCCATTGTTATCCATGGAGGCATAATTCTTGACTTGACACGTTTCATACGCACAGGAGCATGTTTGTTAAGAACTGAAGTGAATGCTGACATCCATATTTCTAGGGCTTCAGTCGGGTCAGATACTCCATAGACATTATCAAAAGATGTCGCTAAGAGATCAGACAAGAACTTGGAGCTATCAAAATTCTTGAATATTCGTGCCTGTACAACCTGGTGACAGAGTTTAGGAATTCGAACTCCCTTTTTGGTCTAGGTGCAACATATGGGATAGTGATCGCTTAGACCACATACGGGAACGCAGACTTCAATGACGTGAGCAAGAGATTGTGTAGAGAGCTGCGCACGATCATTTGCGATTTTGGGTTTTCCCGATAGAGGGCTCCTTCAATTATCGTTGCGTAGACTTTATAAAAGAAGTAAAATGCGTTGTGAAGGATGACGTCAGAGTGAAAGTGTGGAGATTGAACCTTGATTGGGCCGGTGGAAAGGCAAGGTGTCCATTTTGATGTTTGCACTATTCATATCGTTCATGTTTTGAGGAATTCCGAGACTAGTTGACCTCTCAGATAGCCAACAAGTGAAGACTGAAATGATCTGTAAACAGTTTATTCTGTTGCATTTATTATGTGGATTAAACCTTGGATCGTCTTGGCCTGGTTTATTCCTTCAATACATGCTGTGTATATCCGTACGTCAGTCCATCTTGAAAGAATCATATAACATAAACTGTCAGGGTTACACAGCATTTGATTTTTTTTGCTGTTAGAAGGGCTCAGAAGAGGCCAGAGGTGGCCTACAACATATGTTTACCCACAGTTGGCCCAATATAGAAATTTGGACAGTGGGACCAGTTCTGAAGAAAATTATTTACAATCGTAACATCCAGGATGGATGAAGAACTTTGACTGTTACTACGTGACCTTGATGATATAACGGTTATACCTCTGCGGGATCCGCTCTGCACAGAGCGCTGTCTCCCTCCCCGCGCGAGCGAGCGACGAAATGCTCTGTTCGAAGGACAGTTATCTGGTTGATCCTGCCAGTAGTCATATGCTTGTCTCAAAGATTAAGCCATGCATGTCTAAGTTCACACTGTCTCACGGTGAAACCGCGAATGGCTCATTAAATCAGTCGAGGTTCCTTAGATGACACGATCCTACTTGGATAACTGTGGCAATTCAAGAGCTAATACATGCTTACCTTCCTTAGATGACACGATCCTACTTGGATAACTGTGGCAATTCTAGAGCTAATACATGCTTACCGCTTACCAGCTTACCGGCGAACCTCTGTCTCTAACGACTGTGTGTGGTGCCTTTTTCGGGCCCTCCCAGTATCAGAAATCGAGACAGAGAGTCGTGTCCGTTTCCAGATAGCGCTCGATCAGTCCGGCATTTTCCTCAGACCTACGGGTCTCGAGGTGTCTGCGTTCCCATATATGGTCAGCAATGACTCGGGGACGCAGAATGTCCGGCTCCCAGACCCTCTGCTCTCGAGGTGTCTGTATCCCTTATACAGTCAGTAATGACTAAAAGGGAAGATGACTTGGAGGGCAAGTTCCGTATCCTACTAGTGACTAGGCTGTTGCTACTGGTGTCAGACTGTATCGGCTAGACCGTTCCTCTGACGTCCAGGCCGGGTCATGCTGCATGGGCAACAGCCTGATCTAACATTGCCCAACCTCGTGCCACCGAAAGTTATTTCGGGAGGTACGCTCCTTTGGTCAGAAATGACTGATAAGGAAGATCACCTCTGCGGGTGCAGTATGTTTTACTGATGCTGTTTGATGTCGTCGCTCAACTTTTCGTTCCTGTGCTTATGAACATTTCGTTTTTCTTGCTGCAACGCATCTCTTGCTGGACTTACCATATTGTTGCAATAGCGTTATTAGGATTGTTGCAGAGTGTTACTGTGACTCGTACAGCTGTCGTGGTATGACATGATGATCAGGAGTGGCCGAAATGGTGTGTGGGGTATAGATAAGTCCATAGACGCGAATGGGTATAGGTCCTTGATCAACTATTCATCGTATACACACACACACTCATACCACATGTAGAAGTCAGGAAGGTTGAAAACGACTTATACGGTTCCAACTATTTATTACGATACAACACGTATACGTTGACATCAAAATATATATATACTGTCATTAGGACAAGGTTCAAGCACATCAACATCGTGTAGATAATATTAGTTCACTGCATCCAATACAACAGAGACTCTGGCAAAATAAGCCACATAAGTGCCGGACTTCAAAATATCTAATGTTCTCTGTATATCCTCTGACAAAACAAGTCAGGTAAATCTTTGGGCAATATAACCGTATAAGTGCCGGGCTTTGAAATATCTAATGTTCTCTGTATATCCTCTGACAAAACAAGTCATGTAAATCTTTGGGCAATATAGCCGAATAAGTGCCGGGCTTTGAAATATCTAATGTTCTCTGTATATCCTCTGACACAACAAGTCAGGTAAATCTTTGGCAATATAGCCGCATAAGTGCCGGGCTTTGAAATATCTAATGTTCTCTGTATATCCTCTGACAAAACAAGTCAGGTAAATCTTTGGCAATATAGCCGTATAAGTGCCGGGCTTTGAAATATCTAATGTTCTCTGTATATCCTCTGACAAAACAAGTCATGTAAATCTTTGGGCAATATAGCCGTATAAGTGCCGCTCTTTGAAATATCTAATGTTCTCTGTATATCCTCTGACAAAACAAGTCATGTAAATCTTTGGCAATATAGCCGCATAAGTGCCGGGCTTTGAAATATCTAATGTTCTCTGTATATCCTCTGACCAAAGAAGTCATGTAAATCTTTGGCAATATAGCCGCATAAGTGCCGGGCTTTGAAATAACTAATTTTCTCTGTATATCCTCTGACACAACAAGTCATGTAAATCTTTGCTACAAAATAGCGTAAAAAGTACTTTTACCTTTACTGCCATCCAGGAATAAGTCACTTAAACATACGCCATATCCTTGGCTCACAGAAACATATCAGAAATATATCAGGGGAACATCTCAGACATTTCTATCACACAAACTCTGTTCCCCGATCACAAAGTCAGAGGAAAAAATGGCTGAACACCTTTTCAGCCAAAAGCGCCCAGGTCGACTGTCACGAGATACAGTCTCCCGGTCCCGCCAAACCATCACGCACGCGCGAAACCTCGCGTGGCGTGAGTTTAGCTCACACGAGAACAACCTGAAACGTACTCGTAAACTGTTCTAGAAAAATCTACGAACAGAAAATCTTAAATGACCAAATGGCAAATCAAGGGAGATAACTAAATCAGACCTGTACCAAAATGTATTACCACCTGTTAACTCCCTTAGACCATAGTATAAAAGTTCACATCCCCAGCTTAACACAAACTGACTTTAACAGTCTACCGCACACCCCCCCCCCCCCCCCCCCCCAGGGAAAAAAATGATAACATTAAAAAAAAACATACATCGAATAGAAAAACAAATGAGGGTGGTAGCATACAAATATCTACACTTAAGTATACCCTAACTTTAGTATACCCTATATAAAGTCATAAACACAAGAAGAATAAGAGAAACCAAAGGAATGCAGATAGAACGCTATGATATCATAAGAAAAAGTAGAAAAGTGACGAGTGAACAAAGACAAGATGGGATACGAGAGGACAGAATAAAGATGTAGGGAAGCAATGCTCTAAGAATGAAGAAGACAAAAATATGACATGGTAATCAAAACCAATGCATAGCATAAATGAATACCAAAGAAATATAGCAGCGTACATGACAATTTAAATTCACTTGGACACCCCAAAACAATAAATAATGAGCATGATAACCCAGACAACAGGCTCATAACATATAAATGATGCGCCTATACAGGGCAACAAAATATACAACGCCACATACCAGGCTATCACTGACGCACAAAGGAGCGTCGGGAGATAAAAGTATCTCACAAACTAAGAGAAAATATTTTCTCATAGTACTAATATTATATAAAAAAGGAGCTGCCGCAATCACACAATAAAGTGCTGGCAACATTACAGTGCTAGAAAAAATCACATACATATGACTTCATATATCCCAACAAAAAATACAATATTGACATGTCTCGCAATGATAAATTACAAAAATAGAGGTGTCATTACCATATTATACTTACAACATAGTAACCTACAATAGTATCGTAACACTAACATAAAAAAAAGTATACCACATCATAATACAATATCTTTTATCATAATATCGTATACAAATGTACCATAATGTTAATTATCTCTAGCAAGTACATATAAGAGATGACTTCCGAAGTCCCAGAACATTCTGTATTCAAGAGGGCACCACAGACATCTAAAGTAGCGTCAAATGCCAAATGGTAAATAGGGACGTCAAATCTTGAAATATCTGGAAAACTGTTGAGACTCTCCATATAACAGCACTGACTCGCTGGGAAAGCTTACGCTGTGAAACAGTACAAATGAGAATCTCTGTTTGATAACCGCAGGATTATATAATATACAATAGTTAATTTAAATCTCTACTTATCAAATGTGGCTGAGTAAACTTCCGGCCCTTATATGGTGATAATCAAACCTTCTTCCGTTACACTAGAGACGGGAACAGAGTAAGTAATACAGACTAATCTGGAATCCTAAATTAAACAGGGTCCTAAAAATATCTGAGAGAAATAGCAGCATGTAATTTATGTAGAGAAAAATCGTGAGTATACACATGATACCCACGTCAAAAGGCAAATCTAGAAGATGGTAATAATGACTAAGAGCGTCATGATGGCTGACAGTCTGCGATTTTGCGCAAGACAAAGGAAATGCCGTTGACAAATGCATATAACTCGAAGATTGGACTGAAGTTGTAGCCTGTGTATTGGGCAAGGAAAAAAGTAAGAAGCATACAATGAAGATGCAAAACCAGATAGCAGTAAACTTGGACCTACGTCGAAGTTTAAAACAAAAGCAGTGAATGCGACAAAAAGTCATAAAAGACGAAGATACTGAGCTAACCGGTCCAGTAAGAAAAATAAGGAAACTCATAAGGTATAGATATGTACCAATAAGTAAATCCTTACATGAGGCAAAGAAAACGCTAGTTATTGCAGCAAAGAAGTTGCAATCATCATGACTGGATATAGATTCAGTCGTAGCACTAAAGTTAGTGTGTGTGTCAGATAAAATCGAAGGATCTTCTTCTATAATAGTTGTTAAAGAAGGATCAAAGTTAGAGCGACGACGTACTGAAGTATGTCGAACTGGGCTAAAAGAAGCACCAAAATTAGCATGATGAACAATCGTATCATCAATACTGTTAGATTGTCCAAAATTAGCAGAATGAATCACGTTAGCAGATTGTACCTGGTGAAAAGCTTTTGGCACAGTCCCTAAGGTAGAAGCAGTAAGGTGATGTTGCTGTTCCCAAGCAGCAATTTGTACCGGCGTACACACCTTTACGCCATGTATCTGTCCGACAGTAAGGTCGGCGATAGGTGCTCTGAGCAAACATACGTGTATATAACCAGTGAAAAACTGTGTGGCAATGTGGACTATGGCAGTCGGAAAAGTCTCAACTGTCCCATCGAATGTCACACATTTCAACATATTACCTGTTGCACAAGATGGATGAACTAAAGACTGTCTAATTCCAACAGTTGCGCATCCCGAATCAAAAAGAACTGATACTAGGTTATTATTCACTAAACCCTTTATGTAGAATAAGAGACCCTCTTCCGTCATGCGCAGCTGCGGCAGGAAGAGCGGGTAGAGGATGACCGCAACTTAAGGTAGATATAGATGTAGGTTGGAACAAAGTTGTGCATTCCGGGCATCGAGATGCCCTCTCAAAATCAAAAGCAAAACAAGCACTAGCGTTATTGACACTATTATTATTGTTACCTTGATTATTAACATCCTGAGGCTCTTGTTGAGCAAAGTTAGCTTGGCGAAAGGATCTATTATTGTCGTTTTGCGATCTATCGCGGCTATTATTTCTATTGAAATTATTGTTATTTGCTCTATTGAAATTATCGTTCTGATTCGAACCCCAGTTTTCATAGTTGCGATTGTCATTTCTCCTTTGATCAACATTTCTATTAGATGGGTGTTGTTGTCTCCGAGAAAAATTATTATCAGGTTGATAACCTCTATTGTAGTAATCTCTCCCAAAATTTTCATAATTGTTGGGACCAAAATGTTGAGGACAGTTAAATTGTCTCTAGTTTCTTGAAGAAGAATCATAACGTGATGGACCTCCTTGGTTCTGTCCAAAATTACGATTATTCCAATTATCAAAATTTCGATCAGCACTTTGAGATCTACGTCGCAAATTAGGATCATATGGTGCTGCTGAAGCAACAGGTAAACCTTCTTCGACTTTAGAATTGCTAACTGGTATATTTGGATGTGCCGTGACATATTGACGACAGTATTGCTCCATATCATTTAAGTTTGGAGGCTTTCGTTCATGTAGAAAGGAAAGAAAAAGTTTACTAACTGATGACATAACTTTGTCACGAAGCAGTAAGTCAACAATGGCCTCATATGTGTGTTCGGTTTTTGACAATTCCACCCAATGTGAAAAGGTTAGGCGAATATCTGATATAAATTCTGAAAAATCCTTCCCTGTCTCTGGCAATAGAGACTTAAAGCGTAGGCGATAACCTTCTTCATCCAATTGGTATTTTTTAAATTAGGCCTCTCTGACAACATTATAGTTATTTTTGTCAGTATCTTCCACCGACATCATAGTCTTTTGAGCATCACCTGTAAGTAACCTAAACAGTTGATCACAATATTGCGACTTGTCTATCTTATGAGAGTCGCATGCCAATTCAAATCTAGTTAGATAGAATGCAATATCGTCTTGGGTAGGGTTGAAAGCAGGTAACTTAATATCATAAGGTTTAGCATTTGTCTTATTAGAAGTAGTTTGATTGTTTGCCTCATTTTGTGAATTACCCATATTCACTAACTTTATTTTCTCCAGCTCCATAGCTAAAACTCTCTCGTCGTGTAACATTTTCTGTTTTTCAGCCTCAATTTGCTGTTGATTTTTTCTCTCTTCAGCTTCTAATTTTTTATTTTCAGCCTCTAATTTCTTTTGTTCTATCTCCATTTGGAATTTTCTCTCATCTGCTTCTCTTTGTTGCTGAATTTTTCTGTCTTCTGCTTCTCTTTGTTGCTGAATTTTTCTCTCGTGGAAGGGCAGAATGTTAGACGGGCCTGCGCGCCCAATTCTTTACCCTTCGAAAATAAAGTTCGTTCGTTCGTTCGTTCATTCTCTTCAGCTTCTAACTTTTGTTTCTCCATTTCCATTTGGATTCTTTTATCTTCAGCCTCTCTTTCTAATTTCTTTTGTTCCATTTCCATTTGGAATTTTCTCTCATCTGCTTGCATCTGCAATCTCCTATCTTCAGTTTCCATTTTCTGTCTCTTTTCTTCAGCCTTCTGCGCCTTAGTATATTCAGCAAGTGCAAATTCTTCTAATTTTTCCTCAGTCTTGCCAAGGGCTTTCCCTTGTGCAATGAAAGAATCCAGAGTAGACTTTCTGCTAGATTATATAAGATAAATACCTTGTGCAATAATTATTATCTTAGAAACTCACTTTTATCCCAACTCAGTGGGTGGCAAGTCTTTGCTCAAGAACTTGTATAATTAATTTAACTTTCAATAATACAATTAATTATTTATATACCTATTGTGCATATAATCTTGACAGTGTATAACAAAATGGATAACACAGACAAGAAAGACAAAGACACGATATAAATAACAGATGATAACGTTCGCAGAAATCAACAAAACAATGAAGCAGAACTAAAGCAAAATATTACAAAGCTTGTAATGACAGCTGCGAATAAATTAACAAAACAAATAACAAAAACAGTGTATAAACGAATAGGTGTAAAGAAATAAACGATAGAAAGGAAAAGCAGACAAATACAAACAAATTAATCAAAAACTAAAGAACAGAAAGAAATATAACAAAAACAACAATGCGACATCTCGGCACAACTAAACAAAAATATCACGAAAGACCAACGTGGTGGACAAAAATACGTCAGCAACAAAAAGTCGCTGGTAATTTCAACTGCGGGAAATTCGCAATAAGGTCGTTAAAGACCGCTTTTGTAGGCCCTCGGTAAAGTGTGGTATATCCTACAAAAGTCTCCTCCCAATCTGCCCGCTGAAACGAAAATTATATGACATAAAACAAAACATATAAATAGCCTATATATATTGAGGAAGGTCTAATTAAACCACAATATAGAGGCAATGTTTACAAACAAACAAATAGCCACTTATCTTTTAGGAAGTCAAAAAAAATCCCAGCCTCTAGAATAGCAGCAATGATGAAACAGGAAAACACAGCTAACGTAATTCGTTGATGGTCAATCCTGGAACTTCCAAGCAGATGTGATTATCAACACAACTCCAAGTACAGACATCCGAAGTTGGCTGGAACACTGCATTCTTGACTCGAAACAAACTCGTGTAGATAACTTCTGGGTAACGCCGGGTAATTCCGGATGATAATAAACACAGTTGAACTATATTAATGATAGCTCCATCAAGCTGGCTAACCACTGTTACAATAGCGTTATTAGGATTGTTGCAGAGTGTTACTGTGACTCGTACAGCTGTCGTGGTATGACTGATGATCAGGAGTGGCCGAAATGGTGTGTGGGGTATAGATAAGTCCATAGAAGCGAATGGGTATAGGTCCTTGATCAACTATTCATCGTACCCACACACCCTCATACAACATGTAGAAGTCAGGAAGGTTGAAAACGACTTGTACGGTTCCAACTATTTATTACGATACAACACGTATACGTTGGAATCAAAATATATATATACTGTCATTAGGACAAGCACATCAACATCGTGTAGATAATATTAGTTCACTGCATCCAATACAACAGAGACTCTGGCAAAATAAGCCACATAAGTGCCGGACTTCAAAATATCTACGGTTCTCTGTATATCCTCTGACAAAACAAGTCAGGTAAATCTTTGGCAATATAGCCGCATAAGTGCCGGGCTTTGAAATATCTAATGTTCTCTGTATATCCTCTGACAAAACAAGTCAGGTAAATCTTTGGCAATATAGCCGCATAAGTGCCGGGCTTTGAAATATCTAATGTTCTCTGTATATCCTCTGACAAAACAAGTCATGTAAATCTTTGTCAATATAGCCGCATAAGTGCCGGGCTTTGAAATATCTAATGTTCTCTGTATATCCTCTGACAAAACAAGTCATGTAAATCTTTGGCAATATAGCTGCATAAGTGCCGGGCTTTGAAATATCTAATGTTCTCTGTATATCCTCTGACAAAACAAGTCATGTAAATCTTTGTCAATATAGCCGCATAAGTGCCGGGCTTTGAAATATCTAATGTTCTTTGTATATCCTCTGACAAAACAAGTCATGTAAATCTTTGCTACAAAATAGCGTAAAAAGTACTTTTACCTTTACTGCCACCCAGGAATAAGTCACTTAAACATACGCCATATCCTTGGCTCACAGAAATATATCAGAAATATATCAGGGGAAAATCTCAGACATTTCTATCACACAAACTCTGTTCCCCGATCACAAAGTCAGAGGAAAAAATGGCTGAACACCTTCTCAGCCAAAAGCGCCCAGGTCGACTGTCACGAGATACAGTCTCCCGGTCCCGCCAAACCATCACGCATGCGCAAAACCTCGCGTGGCGTGAGTTTAGCTCACACGAGAACAATCTGAAACGTACTTGTAAACTGTTCTAGAAAAATCTACGAACAGAAAATCTTAAATGACCAAATGGCAAATCAAGGGAGATAACAACTAAATCAGACCTGTACCAAAATGTATTACCACCTGTTAACTCCCTTAGACCATAGTATAAAAGTTTACATCCCCAGCTTAACACAAACTGACTTTAACACATATGCAAACACTGATGTCGCCCAAATTTCGTACCGCTAATCACACTCTCAGATTTTACATCATGTTATCAAGCTCATTAGCGTGCTAATCTCAATTGCTTGACTTTGTACATCAGAAAGCTAATGCATTTCGTTAGACGCTGCCTATTGTTCAACTTGTAGAAGATTGTCGATGACCAGTTGTCATCTTTCGTTTGAAATTCTTTCTTCTTCTTCTTCGTTCGTCCTGAAAAGAACGTTGGTTGCGTTGTGTCTGTTTACAGCGGAGCTGCGATATCTGCGCCTTTTGGCCGGCACATCCAACTTCAGCAAGGCATTTTTTGGGACCGGGTTTGCCTTCCCTCGTCGATCCCTACTCTCTCAGCCAGACTGCAGTGATGCAGCCTGTTTCCAGGACCACCACGTGGAGGTGGAGTAGGGTCTTGGTCAGCTCTGATTTGCTGACCCTGACGCCAGCAATCAAGCTATGGGTCGCTGACTGCATTCTCTATTGCTGCGTCTTTGGGTCCCGAAATTCTTTCAAGGCACCCTCATTCTGCTTTCAGTTATCATCCGTGCAAGAGTGTGCGGTCGCTTGTTTTTGAAGTTAGCAACTTCCTCGGTGAAGCAGCAGTCCTCAGCTAAGTTCCGTGTTGGTGCGTTGTTTGCACTGTTCAGTATGCTATATAGTGTGGTCGTATGACCTACAACCATCAGCATTTATTCATGCTGGAAGCTGGTTATAATGAGAATAAAACTATCATTAGTTATTATAGAAAAAGCAAACAAGATTTTTAACAAATATAAAAATACCCCAGACAGCTAAGAGCAGGGTAGAGCAAGGTTAGATGGGCCGGACATGTTGTTCGCATGCCCGAT
Organism: Oreohelix idahoensis; assembly: GCA_024509875.1. NCBI lineage: Eukaryota > Metazoa > Mollusca > Gastropoda > Stylommatophora > Oreohelicidae > Oreohelix > Oreohelix idahoensis. Next base: position 545,648 of record JAMPIV010012037.1, read on the forward strand.
AAACGCCTCCCAAAGCAGTTGATGTGCAGCAAACTCTCTATAGGTAAGCGAACAGTAGGTGGACAAAAGAAACGCTTCAAAGACACACTGAAAGCATCGTTGAGCAGCTTCAAAATTGATGTCTCCTCCTGGGAGACTATCGCACATGATCGCTCTGCCTGGAGGACAAACATTACTCAAGGCGCTCGCATTGCAGAACAGAATTTAGCTGATAAGGCAGAAGGCAAGCGTGCTGCAAGAAAAGTCAGAATGCGCAGCCACACTACTGTCGACTCTAACCATGTGTGCCCCGTATGTGGCATGGCCTGTAGGGCCAAAATAGGACTAATTAGCCACATGAGATCACGGCACTGATGTCTCACAATTCAAGTCTGAAGCTGTCGCCATCTTCGCTTGCGATGGGCAACTATTATTATTATTATTATTATTATTATTATTAGAGCAAGGTGAAGCTGCTGTGTCAACTTTGGGTAAAAAAGCCACGTGACAAATCGGCGGCAGTTGGCATGGAAATGTAGTGACGTAAGTAGGGACAGATACATCACGCTATGAGAACGTGATGTTTGACCAATAATTTATCAAACAGAATGAGCTTCCAACCAATGAAAACGTAGCCAGCTCAAGGCAATAGAAATTGTCGGCAGGAAATTATTGAACCGGCAGTCTTGAAGAATTGAGCAGTGTAGAAGGACGTGTCAATGACAGTCCTGCACTCAAGTTGAGGTATTCAACGATTGTGAGAATATTTCATGTATGTGTATTTGTACACATGGAAAGGTTATTTTGATACCTATTCAAGTAAGTAGTACCATCGCCCTATCATTTTATATTTCAGCGTATTTTTGTGAAATGAAAGCATAATGACAGAAGAAGAGAAACACAATGGAGGATACATATGATAAAACGGGAGAAGAGGATTTGAAACTAAGAATAGACAAAATGAAGATAAATACTGGAAAAGAAAGCAAATATGAAATTATGATTATCCAGGATTTGGTAAAACTTGAAGTTGGGAAAGAATATTATGAAGCATCTTGGATTGAAGTGAAAGCAGGAAAATATATTCTTCATGAAAGGAAAAATAACTAAGATTTGTTTGATGTAAAAAATGTATAATCGATGAACATTGTTTGACATTATTTGACCAGTTTTTTGCTGTTTAATAAAATTCATTTGTAACGGACAAGGCTGTTGAAGATTGATTGTCAGTTGGATAACATAGATGTACTGTCAAAGTTCACATTTCTCAACCATTAACACTCTCCAACGCACAACACCTGTAGAAGGAACGAACGAACCACATCACTCAGACAGGGTCTAAGAAAAAACCATCTCTGGCGAGCTATAAGCCAGTACTAGATCACACTTAGACATGGACTAAATAAAAGGAAAAGAAAGTTTCCATAAATAAAGTAATAACACGGCTACATACATTTGAATACATTCTACATACACAGCCCGGTTACAATAGTGGGCATACCTTTTTGTTTTGTTTGTTGTTAATATATGTTTGAATATATGTTCAGTGTTTTTCTTATCTGTTTTGTTGCGGGTCGGTTGGTTGAGATTGTGCTGCCGGTTTGCGAGTTTCCGACAGTACAACGGTCTATAGACGTGCATATCAGATTCTTTCAGGGAAATTGCAAACTATGCAAGTATAGGAAATTTTTACCCCTGCCTGAATTTTATGCGCTATTTCGTGTCTAGCGGGTTTCGTGTTTATTTTGCACAATATTTGTTACGTCATTTCGTTTTCTTCAGTGTCACGTGTTGTTAATGCGCCGTCCATTCTCTCAGTTTGTTCTATCTTTTTTTTCTAGTATTTACCATTTTTTGGACGATCCTTGTTATCGTTTGTCTCGTAATTGTTCACATTCTAACGTTATTTTGATAATTATTTACTTCATCGTTGTGTTATCATATTTTCTGGTCAATGTAATCTCTGTTTTCTACATCATTCCGGGCAATGTATTAATATTAGATTATTTGCAAGCATCAAACTTACCTATAAATATAGAAGAGGTGTTAAGAATAGACAGACCTAGTGAACTGCATAATATAGTCAAACAATATTTAACACGAACAAATGTTAATATATAGTGGCTGGGAATGTGAAGGTCTGATGCTGTTCTTACAATGCATATGACTTTTAACAGATGAAAGTCAATTAAATATCTGTTAAAGTCAGTTATATAACTGGAACCACCAGGACTTTACACCCCTCCTCTTTAATATTATTCTTGTTCATAGTTTCTTCTTGATTTTGTTTGTTTTTTTGTTTTTTTTTTAAATTTATTTAACGTATAAGCATAATTGTGATTGTCCCTATTTACAATGATTTGACAAATGTGATGCCACTTTCTCATATCGGCAGTTGCTCATATTATTTGGAATTGAAAACAATATATATCCTAATTATAACCCATCAGAGGTTGAACGGGATATTTTTCTTCATTAATTTTAAAAAAAAATTAAAATATGTGGCCGCAAGACCTACCACCATAGCATTTATTCGTGCTAGTAACTAATTATTATAAAACATAAGAAATTACTATTAACTACTATAGAAAGTAAACAGTGCAGTTACGACATTTCATAGTTAATAAAGAAACGACATACATTGAGTATAGGATGACATAAAACGAAACTGAAACTGTGTCAAGCTTGGCATACTAACGCTACTTTCGGCGGGAGTTTCCATAGCAAATAGTGACGTAAATGGGAATAGCATTACTCCCAGTAAGATCGCTTGATAGAATGACCAGTAAATAAATTAATAAAATAATAGTTTATTCAATGAAACGTTAGCTAGAATCGCGCACTACCGAAAGACGCCCAGAAATAATTTTCTGGTAGTCAGTTGTAAAATCAAAGCCTTGCACATAGGACGTGATTTTAACTGTGCGAGGGAGGTATTTGGCGCCACCCCCGGTCTTGCACATGTCCTGGCTCTTCCGCTGAAATATTCAACAAGAACCTCGGTGTATTTCCTTACTCTTTAATTATTTGCAGACGCAAGAAAGTATTTTCTTCATTTTCAAGAAAATTCTGTATGAAACAGATTTTCTTGTTTTGTGGTACCCAAGTAAGTACGATTCGTACGAACATTTTTATTTTAGCATTTGCCTAAGAAATCCTTTAATCAAGTAAAGCAACGAATGAAGCCAGTATTGATAAATATAAAGCAAGTAGAGGCACTTACACCCACAGTGCCATATATGAGTGTACCTTCAATACAGGAGATCGAAGAAGATATAGAAGTTAAGGAATATTTTAATCCCTGCTGGATAGAAATAAGAGAGGGACAACTTATCATACGTGAAATGGATTCTATGTCTGAAAATGTAACTTCTGAATTTATACAAATGTTGCTGTTATGGGAAAAAACTTCAATGGTTAAAAAAAACTTGATATTTTATCAAAGAAGTTACTGAGTATTCTTTACAGTTGAGCTAGACCCTTAGTTGTGAACCTTTACCAAGTGTTGTACTGTATCGATCATCATCACCACTACTATCTCCCATTTTAAAACAACATAAGAGTTAGGAACCAACCTGGGTCAATGTAGTAAAATCTGTGAAATAATCGCTAAATTCAGTAAGATTTTAGTCCTATGATAATAAATAAACCCGCCCTTAGGTGTCTGACTATTGTCGTCTTCGACGCCAGTAGAGCGCTGCCTTTTGTGCAGTGGAAATGCTTAAAAAATGACCCGCCGTAAAATCTAACACACTTTGTAGTTTCGGTTTCGAGACGTACAATTAACATTTTAACATCTTGCCCGATCTGCTGCACGAAACTGAGAAAAAAACTTATAATTAACGATCTGCCAGAAGTGTGACACCAAACTACGTTCTGAATTAAAGTAATATTTTGACTTTAACGCCACTAATTGTAGCAATCCGGACAATTTCCAGATCGGCGGCACGAAACGGCGACAAGTATTAATACAAAATTAACGCGCTGCCTTTGCATAACCCCTCCTCGCTTGACACGCAGTACCATGCATATATCCACGCTGTGTGAAACGCCAGTAGATATAAACACACAGACAGTTTTCAATTTCCTCCTAGTGGTAAATTTCTGACGTAACCCGAACAAGTTGGTATTTGAATGAGGGGGGAAGATGGCCGACTTGTGAAAAAGTTATATTTGACGATTAACACTGACAAAACTGAAAATCTAAACCATAATGAAACTGACCATAAAAATCATATATTCAGTTGGCTTAGTGTTTCCTGAGCAATAATATGTTTTAATATATATGGTAGTCCAATTATTAACCAAGTTATTGAGATAATACTATATGTCTACGAACGATAAGACGGACAGACTGTTGTTCCTACTCGTTTATACATAACGTTATTGGGGACGCTAGTTTAAAAAAGAGGCATTGGAGTAATTCAAATCCGATTGGTGGGTATAAGAGTATAGGAGTAAAGGGGGAAGGTAGGAAAATGTTAACCAAAACTAAACATCTTTTGTATTGGCATAACTAAAGCAGACTGACAAATGGACTACGAGACACATAGTTTGTTTGGAATTTTGTTTTTGTTGTTCAAAACTAAATTCAAAATTTGGTAGTCGCCTGATTTCATTGGCCAGCTCTAATAGATATTGGCCAAGGCTTAGAGGTCTCGTGGCCATTTGACAAGACATTTTTATATCAACTAGTGCGTTGAGATCAAATGTGAAAAAGTGTAAAATAAATAAAATATTCGCAGTCTGGGCAGGGCAGAGAAAACGGAGGCCATTTTCTGCCAGTCAACGTTACTTGTGTCATATTTCCTTGAATCTGTGGTAAGAATGCTTTATGTATTAATATGCTTGATTAAAACTGCAAAACGTTTGATACTGCTATTGGGAAAAGTGAAGGACATGCCGGGAGCAAACATTATTGAGTCCTCACATTGAACTGTATTTAACTGTTGCATATTGTTATGATTTTGTATTAATATTAGTATATCAGAAGATGTTAGTAAGCCTCTGTGTTCCATGAACACTCTTCAACATGCCTAGAGCGTTTATAATTAAGAAAAGAAGAGAAAATCATACAAAAGGAGATGTGGTTACTTCACGTTATTGTATTGAAGAAAACTATGTAAAAGTACAGTGGCGTATCGGCCATATGGACCTGGGGTGTGGTCACAGCAAGGTGTGAGTCATATAAATTATTGGCTGGTGCACTTGTATGCACACGAGGCTGACCCCATACCATCATGTGTACAATAGGGATAAGAAATTGTGATCCGATATGAAAAGGCCAGAGTGTCTTTTATTGCAGGGTGTTATTTCCTGTTACCAGCCGGTGACAGGAAACCTGATGAGTGAGTTTAAAGACAGAAAGTCTTCATAAAAAGTTTATGCTGTCAGCAGATAGCCAGAAGGAGCTTGTGTGTGCTGATATATATCCTGCAGCGCCATACTGACTTGTTATCTTCATATCAAGAATCCCAGGTGATGTGTCAACATCTGGGACTTCTGACACTTCATATAAATAAAATTGTTATTCCCAATAATAAACAGAAATTTATGGGGCGTGATGAAACAACAGCTCCTCATAACAAATGACTGACCCTACTATATATTAAAGTTTAGTCTGTGAATACACCTACAGGAACAAGATAGTAACCTTATACTTATCGGACAAAGAGTCCAAACATTTTAGTTAAACAGTGTATGTAAGATATATTTTCCTCATTTTCAAAGACCTGTCCGGAAGAGATGGCAGGACAGGCAGATTAAATTGTACAAAGAAAAGAATTCAATTTTAAAGAAAACATTAACCACAGTCTTATTCATTTACTTATAGTGAGTTAAAGTGTATTGTGTTGATGTACCACCATTGTCATTTCACCCCTAGACACTATTCACATCAGACACCAGCCACTAGAATTAAAATATAGACCGTGTGAGATCTAGGGAGGTAGCGTTAGGCTCCCTGAAAATACATCATCATCATCATCCTCTTTTATAGTCAGGGGCCTACATTTGCTTGACCTCACACGGTTAACACAGACACAACTTTCTTTCCTTTTAGGTATAACATCTTAACCTCCCCAGCAAATTACACTTGCTACAGTCCAAATAGATTGAAACCAAGAAATTAATATCTCTGGCGGACTTTGAGAGTGGGAGATTCTGACAGTTGCGGTAAGCGATTTTAGTACTTGGTAATGTCTTAGAAAACTCATGAACATCAGTTGGAAAGAATTCAAGACTAATCGACAAATAAGAGAAGACTCTAGGCAGAAATATGTCTCCGACTATATAAGGAAAAGACGATGGTCATATATCGGTCATGTCCTACGAATGCAAAACAACAGAATACCACTACAGGCGCTCACTTGGGTTCCTGAGGGTAAGCGGAAAAAAGGAAGACCAATAATAAGAGAAGGAAGAACGTTGGGCCTAAATAATGTGCAAGAGCTAAGAGGAGTGGCGTCACAACGAACAACCTGGAGAGCACTGGTTTCTGCCTTATGCGCCGTGTTTGGTGCTTAAAGAATTTATTATTATTATTATATTAATTAGCATAAATTTGTGCTTGGGATATGTGATAAGTCAGAGTAAGCCTTCATAACGGGTTATTTTTTAATGTGGTAATTACAGCAATCATTCAACCAAAGATCTGAAGCTATAGCCAGTTTTTTGGGGGGATTGGTGTGCTGGTACCATAAAAAACATACTGGGTAGAGAATTTTACGCCTGATGTAGTGCATCAAAAGTATAATCGGTTTCTTTTACCTACGGATAACCAAGTTAGGAAATCTTTAACACACACAAAAGGTAAATCTGAACAAATGTAATTTTTTTGGCCTCAGTGGCGGTTTGTGTACATAATGTTTTCTTCGCAACATGTACTTTGCATCTAAGTGTGTACTTGGGTATTAATGGGTATCTTAAATCCAATTTGTATACTTAACTAGCGCATACTTCTATTTGTCGTCATATGCTGTATGTAATGTTTAAATGTGTCGAACGCCCCGCCCCTATTACCAGTTTAGACTGGTCAACGAATTGTGTAGAGGCAGGTGGGTTAGCCGACCTGACTGATTTTAAGGTCACATCTCGCCAAGAGGGAGAGGGAAGGGCAGTTTGTAAACATGCCTGAAACCATTCCAGCATTAGGTTCCGGAACCGGGCTTTGTAGTGTTATGCAAAAACTACCATAAGCCGGCACTGCACTTGTGGTTGATCTGACGGTGAGCGGGGGAGAGTAAGATAAAACTGCAGCGCAGTTCAGCCTTGATCAGATTAATAGAAGGGTAGGCGTGTATGTTTTTCTTGTATCTAGTTAAGACCTGTTTATTGTTGTGACGTATTGTAGTGTTTATGACTTATTTGGCACGATGATATATGAGTTGTTTGTGTTTTCTTTACAGCTAAGCCGGTTAGTTCAGGCCCTACGCTGAAGCCTTAGGCCTGATTACCTTCCTGGAGGAAGAGTCGTACAATTCATCGACCCATTCACAGCTGGGTTGCACGTAACTACGTGCGTGTCTAGTTCATCACCCTATTACGGGTACATTGTTGAGTGCACTTTGCTTGGAGTAAATACACTTTGCCCAACAACTACTAAGAGGAGCGCTCATGCTCCGTTTTCAGCAGTTCTCTTTACCAAGCTAATAAGAGGAGCGTCCATGCTCCGTTTGCACCAGTTCTCTTCACGAAGCTACGTCGTCCCTTATCAGTGAGGACCGCTTCAGTAGTAGTGGGCCATTACACAAAAGATGGATTATTTCCTCATCATTTGTTTTATCTTGATTGTTGCCATCGCAACCCCCGATTCCCTGGATTTACAGCCGAGTGCAGTCAATTCACTGATAATCCTGCAATTACCCTGGAGAAGATAGGGTTACAATTTCTCCAACTGCTAACCGTGATCTCAGTGAAGCATCAACGCACGCGTACCAACGAAGAAGGATTTTGGGGTAGAGTACACTCAAATTAATTGAGGGGAGGGTAGATTGTTTAAGAACCTAGTGAAGTGATTAGAAGTGTTTGCTGACAGGGACAAGTCAGGGGGATTATGTTTGTGTAGGTACAGTTCTTTATTTCAAGTTTTTTTGTCAGCAAAGGATTATTAATTTTATATCCACCCCAAAATTGTGGGAGCGTGGAACCTATCTGTTTTTTTTTCCCGGCAGTGTTTCCAACATTTTTTCTACTAACCTTTGGTTTGAGTGTCTCGTACATTTGATACCTGCATATTACTGTAATTTTTTGTTGTTGTCATGCTTATTTTTCCCGAGTTTTTTTCTATTGTTAATAAATATATATATATATATATATATATATATATATATATATATATATATTTATTTATTTATTTATATATATATATATATATATATATATATATATATATATATATATATATATATATATATATATAATTTCTTTTTACGGATCAGATTTCCTTTCCTATCTGTACATGTACTCATTAACTTGTACTCCTACTGTTGTATGTGGATGCACTGTAGTAAAATACAACCTTATCTCCTAAGTAGAGAAAGAGGCAGTGTGGCAGTAGTTGAATAAAAGGTCACTGAGTGGCGAGGGGAGAGTCAGTATAGGCTCTCACCTCGATAACTATAAGTCACAATATTCACTATCAACACCATTTCTTGTCTATCATCTCAGATCTCTCTCAGATTTCGTCTTGTCTCTGACATCACACAGACTTGGTTCTCGTCAGACAGACTCTTAAATAACCCACTCGTGGCACTGCCCTATGCAGCATTGTTTTTGACTTTTGAAAACATCTTGTGAAAACTCCATTGAGATAGAAGTATCATTATCCTTCTATCTACAACTCTGCCAAGAGTAATCTTGTGAGAAAGTAGACACCTTTGAAGACCCATATTAAATACTCTTGAGTGTTGGCCACTGTTGGACCACTACTGTAGAGCTAAGGGGAGGCAAACCATGACAGTCTTCTCGGATAAGGGCAAAAAGTAGGAGGTCCCGTGTGCAAGTTGCGTATATTAAAAATCCCATGGCAGTTGGAAATTGTAAATAGTAGGCCACATGGCCGTGGCCCTGGCAAAATTTTAAAAAATCAGGAAACGTACCCACCACAAAAATATTTCAAGAATGTGGGATTCTTGTATATATACATTAGTATCAGTAGTATGTCATGCACGTTTCGATTATCATTCTGCAGGTGGCGCATGACTTTTATATAGGGAAATATACCGATCGATTCTGCAGGTGGCGCGTGCCTTTTATATAAGGAAAAATATTAGATCAACAATGGCGGGTGTGGGTTACTAAGGGGATTTTTTTTAAGTGTATGACTCAGCAGTGTGTTGTTATGTTTCTTATATTTCTATATATAAAATATGCGCCATATATATATACTGATATATATATATATACAAAGAATCCCACATTCTTATATATATGTGGTGGATACGTTTCCTGATTTTTTAAAATTTTATATATATATATATATATATATATATATATATATATATATATATATATATATATATATATATATATATATACAACATTTATACAATATATATACATATATACAACACACAATATATATTTTACAACATAGATAAATATAACAAAGGCCAAGGCTTTTTTAATAGAAGTATATATTTAATATCCCAGTGTTTTGTTACAGCTTCTGCCCAGAGCAAATATATATAAACGGCTCAGGGTAGTAGAAGAAAAAGGACTATATGTCTAGGGGAGAAGTAGTAACATTGTCGTCGTGTACCTGTCTTTTTATGTAAAAATAGGACAGAGAATTTCTGTGTTGGGTGTACGTGTAGATGGCTGAATTGTGTGTCTTAAAACCTACATTTTCCCCCTTTTTTGGAGGTGCGATCGTTTATATAAGGAAATATGACGTCAAGAACTCGATAAAATGGCGATGCAAAGGCTTATAGAGGAAAATATAAAAATTGATAAATTCGCATAGTATGATTTATATAGAGGAAGATGTCTAATGAGCGTGGTGTGGTGGTGTTGATTTTAGTTTTGTCTGGTGTTTTGTGTGTAGGTATTGATGAGAATATAGGGTGGTGAGAGGTGAAGGGGTGTAACTATCGGAGTCAACTATTCTTTTGATGTAAAAATATGACAGGGAATTTCCGTTGTTGGGTGAATGTAATTACATATTGATACGGGCTCTGGTCCACAGGGTAGTTTTCTTTATTATTTATATTATGTCATGAGTAATAAGGCTACTCAGGCCAATGTCCATCTATTGGTATGTAAGTGACCCCGCATACAGCCGTATTCTCCAGCATAAAAAATACTGTCAAAGGCCAGGCTGGACAAGTTCAAATAGACAGTTTTATTGAACACAACGATGCTCCGTAGAGATATATGTCATATGCAGACTAGCTTATGGTGTCAACTAGACAGTCCTTAGTGTCGCTGTACAGTCTGCAACTGGAACAATGTCGAGGCCATTTTCATTCATTTTTAATAAAGTTCAAACACGTTCTTTTACCGCTAGTTATGAAACCGGATCGATGGTCGGCGCAAAAGTTCGCGAGGAAACCATTGAGCGTATACTTTATAAATTTCCGTTAGTGTAGAGAGTCGAACAGCTTCGGTTAGGGGGGAGGGGGGCTAAATATAGACTGTCGGTATCCACCTCGCATAGCTGGAAATTGGATCGATCTACGAACCTATCTAGAAAATCGTAATAAAACTCTAACAGGCAGAGTTTTTTGCGTATTGGTAGACGAAAAATCCTATCTGCAACGGGATTTACCTTTGTAAGACTAACATTTACCTTTGTAAGACTAACATTTACCTTTGTAAGACTAACATTTACCTTTGTAAGACTAACATTTACCTTTGTAAGACTAACATTTACCTTTGTAAGACTAACCATGCTACTTATTTCTGTTCACTTCATTGCATAAAAGCTCCAAACACAAGAGATCAATAGTAGAAATTTATAAAAGAATCATTCTTTCGTTCGTGTGTTCGAACCCCAGGGATTTAAGGTTTCACTCTTTTTACACTTGCGGTATCTGGTGATAGGTTTTTGGGCTTTCTTACAATTCCAGAAGCCAGCTCAGCGGGCTCAACACTGGTGGAGGTCACATCAGACCCACTAATTAGCAGGTGATACAATGCTACGAGTTGGATGGTTCTTTACACTATTAAAAGAATTGAAAGCTGATTTTAGTCTTTACTCTGGCAAGGTCTGGTTGTCTTCTTGGCACGAGTGAATTGTCACAGTGTTCTACTCTGGCTGAAGTGTCAGGTTATATTGCCTGTCTTCCCCTGCATTTGTTTGTTGTGCATTCGTTCCGAATGTCTGCCAATTGTTTTAAACATGCGGGCGACCACGGAAATTTAGTACATTAAATAAATTTAACTAAGTATTTGTTCCAGTTATCAAACAGTTATCTACATTTTTGTCCTGCAATTTTCAAACTTTAGTGAAAACTTTTCTTTCAATCAGCAAAGATGGTCCCAAAATTTTCTACCAGTCCTGTTCAAATGTTCCAACCTGTATGTAAATATCTATTAACCTGTTTTTAATTTTGTTATTTTTGCAGGTGCCAAATATTTTTTTGAACATTTCTTGCATGTGTCAAATGTTTCTTACACTTATCAAATATTTCTTACAGTTGTCAAATATTTCTTACAGTTGACAAATATTTATGCAAATGTTTTTTTTTCCAGTTGTAAAATATTTCTTCAAATGTATTTCTCTAGTTGTCAAATATTTCTTCAAATGTTTTTTTTTTCAAGTTGACAAATATTTCTTCAAATGTTTCTTACAGTTGTCAAATGTTTCTTCCGGAATTCAAAGCTGCATTGTTTCCATCATAAAAAGCCTCTATTCTAACTTTACATGCAGTGTTGAATTGAGTAATGTAACTTTCGAAGTGAAAACAGGAGTACGACAGAGATGCCCCTTATCAACAACATTATTTTTGACAGATATAGATTGGGTGATGCGCCAGACAGCAGAGGGCAGTCCAAGAGGAATTAGATGGACAAAGTTTTCTACACTGGAAGACCTGGAATATGCAGATGACATTGCACCACTCGCGCATTCACATCAACACATCCAAGAAAAAACCGACAGACTGAATAAGTATGGCCAGCAAGTTGGCCTGAACATCAGTCTAAAGAAGACAAAGGTCATGACACTAAATGTGGGCAATCCTGAGCCAATAACAGTAAGGAACTAGCAGTTAGAACAGACAGACACATTTACTTACCTAGGATGCATTGTAACATCTGACGGCGGAACAAGCAAGGACATTAACAACAGAGTGAATAAAGCGAGAACAGCCTTTGCTAGTCTCAACAACATTTTTAAGTCTTCCCAGTACAGCACAAACACCAAATTAAGACTGTTTGAGAGCTGTGTACTTTCTGTGCTTCTCTATGGTGCGGAATGCTGGAGAGTAACAGAGAAGGAAATGTTGAAAATGTCCTCCTTCAACACAATCTGCCTAAGGAAAATTCTCCGAACCTTTTGGCCAAACACCATCAGCAACCAAGAACTACTTATTCGGAGTAACCAGGAGGACATTCACACCATCATAGCTGGCAGACGCTGGAGTTGGGTTGGCCATGTCCTCAGAAGGGACCCTTATACCATCACAAAAGCAGCTATGCTTTGGACCCCCGAGGGAAAGCGAAAGAGAGGCCGACCAAAAACAACTTGGTGGAGAACTGTGGAAGCCGAGATGCAAAGAATGAATCAGAGTTGGGACACTGCCGACCGTGCAAAGTGGAATCAATTTGTTGCTGCCCTACAAGACGCCACTAGGCGTAATGGCCGCCGACTGCTTTGACGGTTGGCGGTTATGGATCAAAGAAGTAGAAGTGCTACCAGCCTTATATGGCTAGTGCAATAGAATTTTATTACGTGACTGTGTTACGAGCCTCAGTCAGTATATGACTAATCGCTTGGTGACATTGTGATTATGTTTGTTGTCGCCGCATAAACCTCCCGCAACTCCCACGTCATATTACAGTTCCAGATTTATTTCCAGGCATGTGACTGAATTTATTATCGGAGATTTTGGGGAGATGATACTGATGACTAGCCATGTTGCTTCTATCGATGGAGATGTTAAGATGTTCGAGAAGATGATGATACTGATGACTTATCATGTTGCTTGTGACGATCGAGATGTTCGAGAAGATGATGATACTGATGACTTATCATGTTGCTTGTGACGATCGAGATGTTTGAGAAGATGATGATACTGATGACTTATCATGTTGCTTCTATCGATCGAGATGTTTAGATGTTCGAGAAGATGATGATACTGATGACTTATCATGTTGCTTGTGGCGATCGAGATGTTTGAGAAGATGATGATACTGATGACTTATCATGTTGCTTGTGACGATCGAGATGTTTGAGAAATAGTGTTACTGGTAACTGACAACATTAACTCAGATATTTCTATTCTTGTCACAAATATTTGTGTTAAATGATTGACTTTCTCCTGCCGGTCCAGTATTTTTCTTATTAATTTTTCTTTTCTGTTAAAACTACTTGTTTGTCTTATCCCCTGTCTCCTGGTTAGGAAAAAAAAACCAACCAACCAACAAACAAACAAACATAGTAGACTAACCTGGATGTCTGTGGATGTTTTAGGAAACAATATGTCCAACTTGAACTGGATCCGTATCCCAACTCTGATCTCTGTGGTGTTTTCCATTAGCCCGAACTTTGACAAAGTGAAGGTCACGTTAGCGGGCAAGGTCACGGACTGTTGTCGGTTAGATAATCAAGGTCATCAAATTAACTGTCAATTTAAATGGCGGTTATCAATCAGATATTCAAAGTCATCAAATTAACGGTCTATTTAAATGGCGACTGTTCATCAAAGTCATCATATGAAGTGTAAATTTAAATGGCAGCTGTCAATTAGACAATTACATTCATCAAGTTAGCTGTAAATTTAAAATGGCAGCTGTCAATCAAAGTCATCAATTTACTGTCAAATTAAAACGGCGGTTGAATCTGAGGGTACTATATACAATAAATGTAACAAAGTTTGAGTTTATGAAACAATAAATGTAACAAAGTTTGAGTTTATGAAACAATAAATTTTAAAAATGCTTGAGTTTATGAAACACACAGACCCGCCAAATACCGGCTGGATAAAATTATAGCAGATGATTTTCTTTTCCGACTTGACATCCGCCATAACTGGTGTGTAGAAATGAGTTCAATGAGTTCATCATCACCATTTTCCTGTTTGCTCCTTATGTTCTTGTGACTTATGTAGTTTAACTGTGCTAGGTTTATGTTCTTGTTACTGACATAGTTTGTCTGTGCTAGGTTTATGTTCTTGTAATTGACATAGTTTGTCTGTGCTAGGTTTATGTTCTTGTCACTGACATAGTTTGTCTGTGCTAGGTTTATGTTCTTGTGACTTATGTAGTTTAACTGTGCTAGGTTTATGTTCTTGTCACTGACATAGTTTGTCTGTGCTAGGTTTATGTTCTTGTGACTGACATAGTTTGTCTGTGCTAGGTTTATGTTCTTGTGACTGACATAGTTTGTCTGTGCTAGGTTTATGTTCTTGTGACTGACATAGTTTGTCTGTGCTAGGTTTATGTAAAGTTCGTTCGTTCATTCACTGACATAGTTTGTCTGTGCTAGGTTTATGTTCTTGTGACTGACATAGTTTGTCTGTGGTAGTTTTATGTTCTTGTGACTGATATAGTTTGTCTGTGCTAGGTTTATGTAAAGTTCGTTCGTTCAATGATATATTTTGTCTATGCTAGGTTCTTGTTCTTGTGACTGGTATAGTTTGTCTGAGCTAGGTTTATGTGCTTGAGACTGATATAGTTTGTCTGTACTAGGTTTATTGTCTTGTGACTGATATAGTTTGTCTGTGCTAGGTTCATCTTCTTGTGACTGATATAGTTTGTCTGTGTTAGGTTCATGTTCTTGTGACTGATATAGTTTAACTGTACTAGGTTCATGTTCTTGTGACTGATTTAGTTTGTCTGTGCTAGGTTTATGTTTTTGTGACTAATAAAGTTTAACTGTGATAGGCTCATGTTCTTGTAACTGATATAGTTTGTCTGTGCTAGGTTTATATTCTTGTGACTGATGTAGTTTAACTGTGCTAGGTTTATGTTCGTGTGACTGGTTCACACCAGCTTCCATGTGCTAGGTACATGTTCTTGTGACTGGTGTAGCTTCTTTATGCTAGGTTCACGTTTTTATGACTGATATAGTTTGCCTGTGCTAGGATTATGATCTTGTGACTGATATATATTTTAACTGTGCAAAGTTCATGTTCATGTAACTGATGTAGTTTAACTGTGCTAGGTTCATGTTCTTGTGACTGATAACGTTTAAATGTGCTAGGTTCGTGTTCTTGTGACTTATGTAGTTTAACTGTGCTAGGTTCATGTTCTTGTGACTGATGTAGTTTAACTCTGGTAGGTTCACATAGTTGTGACCGATATAGTTTAACTGTGCTAGGTTCATGTTCTTGTGACCGATATAGTTTAATTGTGCTAGGTTCATGTTCTTGTGACTAACATAGTTTAACTGTGATAGGCTCATGCTATGGTAACTGATGTAGTTTATCTGTGCTAGGTTCGTATTCTTGTGTCTAATTTAGTTTAACTGTACTAGGTTCATGTTCTTGTAACTAAAATAGTTTAACTGTGCTGGGTTCGTGTTCTTGTGACTAATATAGTTTAACTGTGATAGGTTCGTGTTCTTGTGTCTAATATAGTTTAACTGTGCTAGATTCGTGTTCTTGTGTTTAATATAGATTAACTGTGCTAGGTGCGTGATCTTTTGTCTAATATAGTTTAACTGTGTTTGATTCTGAGCTAGCAGCAGAACTATTAGAACCACTATTTGCACAAGTCTGGAAAACAGGGACAACACCAACAGAGTGGAGAAAAGGAATAATTGTCAAATTGCCCAAGAAGGGAGATCTTGCAGACTGCAATAATTGGAGAGGAATAACTCTTCTCTCAGTTCCCAGCAAAATACTAGGCAGGATAATTATACAGAGAATTTCAAAAGCAGTAGACCACAAACTGAGGAAAGAACAAGCAGGATTTAGAAAGAACAGAAGATGTGTAGATCATATATTCACTCTTAGGAACATTATAGAGCAGTGCTCAGAATGGCAAAGACAGCTGTACATTAACTTCGTTGATTTTGAAAAGGCTTTTGACAGTATACATAGGGACAGTTTATGGAAAATACTGAGGGCTTATGGAATTCCAAGCTGCATAGTGTCAATTATAAAAAGCCTTTATGCCAACTTTACGTGTAGCATTGAGCAGAGCAACCTAACCTTTGAAGTGAAGACAGGAGTATGACAGGGATGCCCCTTATCAACCACTCTATTTTTAACAGTCATAGACTGGGTGATGCGCCAGACAACAGATGGCAATCCAAGAGGAATAAGATGGACTACATTTTCTACATTGGAAGATCTAGAATATGCAGATGACATTGCACTGCTAGCACATTCACATCAACACATCCAGGAAAAAACGGATAGACTTAATAAGTACAGCCAGCAGGTGGGCTTGAACATCAACCTAAAGAAGACATAGGTCATGACGCTCCATGTGAGCAACCCTGAGCCCATATCAGTAAGGAATCAGCAACTGGAACAGACAGATGCCTTCACATACCTAGGATGCATAGTAACACCAGACGGCAGAGCAAGCAAAGACATCAACAACAGAATGAACAAAGCAAGAACAGCCTTTTTTGGTCTAAACAACATCTGGAAGTCCTCTCAGTACAGCACAAGCAAAAAATTAGGATTATATCAGAGCTGTGTGCTTTCTGTGCTTCTCTATGGCGCGGAGAGCTGGAGAGTTACAGAGAAGGAAATGTCGAAATTGTCCTCTTTTCACACAACATGCCTAAGAAATATTCTCCTAATTTGTTGGCCGAATACCATCACCAACCAAGATCTGCTTACTCGGAGCAAGCAAGAGGACATGCACACCATCATAGCTGGCAGACGCTGGAGCTGGGTTGGTAATGTCCTCAGAAGAGACCCCGATGCCATCACAAGAACAGCTATGCTATGGACCTCTGAAGGAAAACGAAAGAGAGGCCGACCAAAAACAACTTGGCGGAGGACTGTGGAGGCTGAGAGGCAAAGAATGAACCAGAGTTGGGGCACTGTACGAAGGATGGCCGCCGACCGAGCAAAGTGGAATCAATTTGTTGTTGCCCTACAAGACGCCACCAGGCGTAATGGCCACTGACTGCTTTGACGGTCGGCGGCTACGGATCAAAGAAGAAGAAGAAGTGTTTGATTCATGTTCTTGTCCTGGTATCCTCGAGTCATCCGTTTTTACTACCAGGAGAATGTGCTATATGCTGCTCTATAGTGAATACTATTCCCAGACGATTTTGAGAGATGAGACGCATACATCTGAAGGCAGGTCTTCTGGACCACCAAAACAATGTAACACATTTATAACGAGACATTACCATCCGTTGCACCATCAATAAGAAACACTTCCGATTGTTATCAATTTCGCAACAACAACAAATAACCACCTACTCGCTTATGGCGGGATAATGGTTCCTCACTACCGAGGCTGGAATAATCTAAGAAACTGTCGCTGTTCGCGAGGTCATCTGTCATGTCGACCAGGTACTTGTTTGGAGCGGCGTCATCCCACCTGTCGCTGGTGTGTACAACCAGGGTCATTGTATCATAGGTCATACCGTCATCGTTTGCTCCAATCGTAAGTTGATACCTGTACAGATTGACCAGATAAATGGACATCAGAAAATAAGTTTTGTGTTTACAATTTATTTTCGCTTTTTAGATTACAACCTGGCAACTTTTCATTCCCCCCCCCCCCCCCACACCCGCAACGGTTTTTATAATATACCATGAAGAGGCTCAATCTATCTATCTGTCTGTCTGTCTGTCTATCTATCTATCTATCTATCTATCTATCTATCTATCTATCTATCTATCTATCTATCTATCTATCTCTCTCTCTCTCTCTCTCTCTCTATCTATCTATCTATCTGTCTATCATCTTATCTATCTGTCTGTGCATCCGTCTGTCTGTCTGTCTGTCCGTCCGTCCGTCCGCACGTATGAATGTCTGTCTGTCCGTCGTTGTTGTTGTTTTGAAGATGTGATGGGTGGAGAGCGGGCACTTAACAGCTGACCGTTATTGTCTCTTCTCGTTCCATCTTGGTCTACCCTGTTCAACCTGAAATTTGGTTATAATTGGGGTATTTAGTGTCATTTTATTTTCTAATTTTGTTTTCAATTTAAATAACTTTTGTCTTTAGCAGTTGCTGATTTTAATTTATATTAGTATTTGTCCATTTTATTTTCTCTTATGTATTGTTTATAGATAACTATTGTCCTTTACACTTGGTTTTACTTTGTATTAGTCTTTGTTCTTTTTGAGTTGTTGTCCCTTTTTTTTTTTAAAACCTCGTTGTCTTTCCTTGTCCTATGAGTAGTTAGTAAGTTTTTTTTTAATTTTGTGTGTTTTTATTTTTATTTTAGGATTTGTTAGTTCTTGTTGCTTAATTTCTATTTAGTTGAATGTCTTTTCTGAAGTACTAACCTTATATGTTTTCCTTTGTTTTATGTATATATCTTTTAAGTATTGATTGGGCATCTCTGTCCACCTCTATCTGCCTATCTTTATCTGGCCATTTCACATTGTGTTTGCTTATTTGTAATGGCGATTGTACTTCATTTTTAAAATGTACTTGTAGATTGTTTCACTCTGACATAAGGTCGGTCAATCTTCTACACACGTTATTTACTCTGTTCACATGTTCACAATCTTGGTGTAAAAGGTAAAGGATCCCGTTACACTCCCATTGAGGCATTTTGGGAATATGGTGTTAGGCCAATATTTTCTTGACCATTGGTACACCAGGGGTAATGTGCTCATGCTTTTTTTTGTTGCTGTTATTAGGACTTTTTTGTTGGTGTTATTAGGACTTTTTTGTTGGTGTTATTAGGACTTTTTTGTTCATGTTTTAAGTCTCTTTTTGTTATAGTTTTTTGTCTATTTTTGTTTGTGTCTTTATGGCTGTTTTTGTTCATATTTATTGTAGTTTCTATTCCCATCTTTACGTCTGTTTTTTTTTACACCTTTATGTCTGGTTTTTGTTCACATCTTTATGTCTGTTTTTGTTCACATCTTTATGTCTCTTTTTACAGATCTTTATGTCTGTTTTTCTTCACACCTTTATGTCTGTTTTTGTTCACACCTTTAAGTCTAGTTTTAGTTCACATCTTTATGTCTGTTTTTGTTCACACCTTTGTGTCTGGTTTTGTTCACAACTTTGTGTCTGTTTTTGTTCACATATTTATGTCTGGTTCTGTTCACATCTTTATGTCTGGTTTTTGTTCACATCTTTATGTCTGGTTTTTGTTCACATCTTTATGTCTTTTTTGTTCACATCTTTATGTCTGTTTTTGTTCGCATCTTTATGTCTGGTTTTGTTCACATGTTTATGTCTGTTTTTGTTAACATCTTTATGTCTGTTTTTACATATCTTTATGTCTGTTTTTCTTCACACCTTTATGTCTGTTTTTGTTCACACCTTTAAGTCTGGTTTTAGTTCACATCTTTATGTCTGCTTTTGTTCACACCTTTGTGTCTGGTTTTGTTCACATCTTTATGTCTGGTTTTGTTCACATCTTTATGTTTGGTTTTTGTTGACATCTTTATGTCTGTTTTTGTTCACATCTTTATGTCTGTTTTTGTTCACATCTTTATGTCTGTTTTTGTTTGCATCTTTATGTCTGGTTTTGTTCACATGTTTATGTCTGTTTTTGTTAACATCTTTATGTCTGTTTTTACATATCTTTATGTCTGTTTTTCTTTACACCTTTATGTCTGTTTTTGTTCACACCTGTATGTCTGGTTTTAGTTCACATCTTTATGTCTGTTTTTCTTCACACCTTTATGTCTGGTTTTGTTCACATCTTTATGTCTGGTTTTTGTTCACATCTTTGTCTGTTTTTGTTCACATCTTTATGTCTGTTTTTGTTCACATCTTTAAGTCTGGTTTTGTTCACATCTTTATGTCTGGTTTTTGTTCACATCTTTATGTCTGTTTTTTGTTAGCGTCGTTATGTCTGGTTTTGTTCACATCTTTATGTCTGTTTTTGTTCACATCTGTATATCTGTTTTTGTTCACATCTTTATGTCTGTTTTATGTCATGCTTTTATATCTGTTTTTGTTCTTATCTTTTTTTCTGTTTTTGTTCATTTATTTGTTAATATCTGTCAAGATTTTATTCAGGGTATAAAGAATAACTGTCTCTGTTTTAATATCTTTCTAGATCTTACTCCACTTATAGAGAATAACTGTGTTAATATCTATCTAGATCTAACTACGGGTATAGAGAATAACTGTGTTAATATCTATCTAGATCTAACTACGGGTATAGAGAATACCTGTCTCTATAATAGGAAACTCTATGCAGAGCGATACAATAGGAGGCAATCTGATCATCAGAAGTAGTCCCTTTTTCGATCAAGTGTTTCGGCCCCTTAATCTCCTTTACACTCTAAGGTGGCGGGTCCACTTAGATCAAGACTCCCACGTTAATATATTTTACTCCAGGTATAGAAACTAACTGTCTCTATGATAATATCTGTCCAGAACTTACTCCGGGTACAGAGAATAACTGTCTCTATGTTAACACTTACCTAGATCTTACTCTGGGTACAGAGAATAACATTTATCTAGATCTTTATCCAGGTATAGAGAATAACTGTCTCTATGTTAACATTTATCTAGATCTTGCTCCGGGTACAAAGAATAACAGTCTCTATGTTAATATCTGTCTAGATCTTACTTCGGGTACAGAGAATAACTTCTTCTTTGATCCTTATCCGCCGACCGTCAAAGCAGTCAGTGGCCATCACGCCTGGTGGCGTCTTGTAGGGCAACAACAAATTGATTCCACTTTGCTCGGTCGGTGGCCATCCTTCGTACAGTGCCCGGACTCTGGTTCATTCTTTGCATCTCAGCCTCCACAGTCCTCCGCCAAGTTGTTTTTGGTCGGCCTCTCTTTCGTTTTCCTTCAGGGGTCCATAGCATAGCTGTTCTTGTGATGGCATCGGGGTCTCTTCTGAGGACATGGCCAACCCAACTCCAGCGTCTGCCAGCTATGATAATGTGCATGTCCTCTTGCTTGCTCCGACTTGGTTGGTGATGGTATTCGGCCAAAAGATTCGGAGAATTTTTCTTAGGCAGATTTTGTGGAAACAGGACAATTTCGACATTTCCTTCTCTGTTACTCTCCAGCATTCCGCACCATAGAGAATCGCAGAAAGCACACAGCTCTGACAAAATCTTAATTTTGAGCTTGTGCTGTACTGAGAGGACTTCCAGATGTTGTTTAGACTAAAAAAGGCTGTTCTTGCTTTGTTCATTCTGTTGTTGATGACTTTGCTTGCTCCGCCATCTGGTGTTACTATGCATCCTAGGTATGTGAAGGTGTCTGTCTGTTCCAGTTATTGATTCCTTACTGTTATGGGCTCGGGGTTGCTCACATTGAGTGTCATGACCTCTGTCTTCTTTAGATTGATGTTCAAGCACACCTGCTGGCTATACTTATTAAGTCTATCCGTTTTTTCCTGGTGTTTTGATGCGAATGTGCTAGTAGTGCAATGTCATCTGCATATTCCAGATCTTCCAATGTAGAAAACGTAGTCCATTTTATTCCTCTTGGACTGCTCTCTGTTGCTTGTCGCATCACCCAGTCTATGACTGTTAAAAATAGAGTGGTTGATAAGGGGCATCCCTGTCGTACTCCTGTCTTCACCTACCTCAAAGGTTAGGTTGCTCTGCCCAACGCTACACGTAAAGTTGGCATATAGGCTTTTTATGATTGACCCTATGCAGCTTGGAATTCCATAAGCCCTCAGTATTTTCCATAGACTGTCCCTATGGATACTGTCAAAAGCCTTTTCAAAATCAACTAAATTAATGTACAGCTGCCTCTGCCATTCTGAACACTGCTCTATAATGTTCTTGAGGATAAATATATGATCTGCACATCTTCTGTTCTTTCTAAATCCTGCTTTTTCTTTCCTGAGTTTGTGGTCTACTGCTTTTGAAATTCTCTGTATAATTATCCTGCCTAGTATGTTGCTGGGAACTGAGAGAAGAGTTATTCCTCTCCAATTATTGCAGTCTGCAAGGTCTCCCTTCTTGAGCAATTTGACAATTATTCCTTTGTTCCACTCCGTTGGTGTTGTCCCTGTTTTCTAGATTTGTGCAAATAGTGGTTCTAGTAGTTCTGCTGCTAGCTCAGGGTCTGTCTTAAATAGCTCTGCATTTAAGTTATCGTGGCCAGGCGGTTTTCCATTCTTTAACCCTTTGATTGCCGTGTTGATTTCTTCCTTCCGTGGAATGTCTGTATTAACATCTAGATCGTTTTCAGCCTCAGGAACATTCAACTGTGTCTCTGGTGGTTCCTTGTTCAGAGTTTCTCTAAAATGCTCTGCCCATCTTGTTTCCTGTCCCTTTGCTGTCGTGATGAGATTTCCTTGCTTATCTCTTACTAATGTAATATTGTTTGCGCCTCGTTTTCCGCTGATGATTTTAGTTATTTTGTATACTGTGCTTTGTTCATTTCTCAGTGCTGCCTCTTCTGCCTGTCTTGCAAGATCGTCTAGGAAATTCTTTTTCTTGGCTCGGGTTTGGCGTTTAACTTCCTTGTCCAGATGACTGTACTGTTCGCTATATAGTTACTTTAACCTGGGGGACGTCGCTTCTGTTTTCTTTCGTTTCATTTCCTTTCTCATCGCTATGGTGTTTAATGTTCCTGGTTTTATCCAGTCTTGCTTCTTCCTTTCCTGGAATCCCAAGCATGATTTGCTGCTTTCCTTATATATTGTTGAAATGGTCTATATCATCAGACGATGTCTTTTCCTGACTTTTGGCAAACTGATATCGTTTCTTTATATCAGCCGCAAAAGCTGTTCTGGTAAGTGGATCCTTCAATTTGTTGATGTCAAACCTTTTCTGTGTAGTTACAGTTGGTCCAGCCGTTCTGAGTTTCACTTTCAGCTTTGCTACTACTAAATGGTGGTCACTTCCCACATCTGCATCTCTTCTTACCTTCACATCTTGAAATGCATGTCTCCATCAACCATTAATCATCATGTGGTCTATCTGGTTTCTGTCCCGACCATTTGGTGATTCCCATGTTAATTTGTGAATTTCCTTGTGTGGGAAAAGTGTTCCTCCAATGACCAGGTTGTTAATGCTACAGAAACTTATTAATTTATCCCCATTTTCGTTTGCTGTTTCGATTGTCTGCTTCACCACTGTGCACATGTGGATTAAACGAACAAACTGCTGAGCATGTTCTACAGGATTGTCCTCTGTATGACCAGTTAAGAAAGATATACTGGCCCAATGACTCAACACTAAACTCAAAGCTATATGGAGCTAAAGAGAAACTTCAAAGAACAGTCGAATTCATCATGAGAACTTGTCTGACGGTGTAAACATCAAAGATGCGATCGCAAGAAGAAGAAGAAGAAGTTTGCTGTTCCGCTGCCGCGTTTCCCCATTACTCTTTCATTATATGTATTGTGTGTACCAACTTTCGCATTTAGGTCTCCCATTATTACGATAAGATCATATCTAGGTGTGTCTTCCATTTCTTTCTGCAGTTGTTGATAGAATTCATTCTTGGCCTCTTCGTCGCTGTCATTTGTTGGTGCGTAGCATTGTATAATTGTAGTGTTGGTGAATCTCCCCCTCAATCTCTTTCTTATCAGTCTGTTGTTGACAGGTTTCCATTCCAGTAATGTCCTTTCTATTCCTTTCTGTAGAATAATGGCTACACCTTCATTGTGCTGTACATCCTCTCTTCCAGAGTAAAGTACTGTTTCTCCTGTTGCTGTTTTAACTTTTCCTGCCCCTGTCCATCTGCTTTCGCTTATCCCTAGAATGTGTAATCTATAGTTTCTCATTTCCGCTGTGACCTGTTTTAGTTTTCCCTTCACGTTCATTGTCCTGACATTCCAAAATCCTATTCTTGTTTCACGTTTTGCGGTCAGGACGTCCGTTCTCGTGTCAGTGGCTTCCTTTCGGCTTTCACCACTGACAGTCATACGAGCCTCAGACTCCGGATGTCCGTCCCGCAGCAACGTTTGTTCATTTGTTGTCGTTTCCGTAACTTCGTTTCTTTTTACATAGACCGGGGTGTCAGCCCTATGCTACAACCCCCAACCTGGAGGACCAGGGTGTCTGCTTTAGTCTGACCCCTGCCCGCGCAAACCTGTCCAGCTTGGTAGAACCTTCCAGGACTATAACTGTCTCTATGTTAATATGTGTCTAGATCTTACTCTGGGTACAGAGAAAAACTGTCTCTATGTTAATATGTGTCTAGATCTTACTGTGGGTACAGAGAAAAACTTTCTTTATTTTAACATTTATTTAGATCTTGCTCTGGGTATAGAGAATAAATATGTTAATATCTGACTAGATCTAACTCCGGGTATAGATGATAACTGTCTCTATGATTATATATGTCTAGATCTTACTCCGGGTATAGAAAATAACTATGTTAATATCTGTCTAGATCTTACTCCGGGCACAGAGAATAACTATGTTAATATCTGTCTAGATCTTAATCAGGGTATGGAGAATAACTGTCTCTCTGTTAATATATGTCTAGAACTTACTCCATGTATAGAGAATAACTGCCTCTATGTTAATATATTTCTAGATTTTACTCCGGGTATAGAGAATGTCTCTATGTTAATATCTGTTTAGATCTTACTCCAGGTACAGAGAATAACTGTCTCAATGTTAATATCTATCTAAATCTTACTCAGGGTATAGAGAATAACTGTCTCCATTGACGGTGACGTCACCAGTATTCTTGTCGATCAGGAAGTTGGAACTCTGGTCCTGGCTGGCAATAAAATAGGTCACATTGGAGCAGGGGCATCCCTCGGGCTCTTTACAAAATTCTGTGTGTTAGACAATAGATTACGGTGGTCAACAGGTCATAGGTCACTGGAATTAAGACAACAACAACTAACATTTATGATGTTAGGGGCAACAGGTAATATCTGTGATATTCATAATAACATGTGATATTTCTGACTCTTCTGTTATCAGCTTATTTAGTGTTAGCGAAATCTGTATCTGTGATAGAAACAGTGGCGGTTCCAGGGGGTTGTCATTGGGGGTGCTGCACTGTTCATTCATTTAAAATACTATACATAATATTCACAAATTGTGACCACCATGTGAAATATCAACCCAGATACAAATGATTAGTGTCTTATCTCATCTAAAATCTGTCAAGAAGTTCTGAAAAGTTATTTTAAAAGTTTACTGCAACTAGGAGTAATCATTGTCAGTCGTAGCAGCTTCCCGAGTCTCAAACCGGTTACACGGACATATATGCTGCTATTTCTCGTGTTTAAAATTGTCATTGTAACTTCCCTTTAATTTGCTCATTGCACTTGAGCTGTGGATGGCTGCAGCTCTGGTTAAAAAATTCAAACCAATCGTAGTTCGCCTCTAGCTGTGTGTATGACAAGCATTCGCTTATAAGAGGTCAAGGTCACTTGAGCTGTAATCGTTTGCAGCACTTTCCCCAATACGGTGTTAGATAATTTTTTTGGTTTGTATTTAACCCTTCCGGTGTAACCTCAATTTTTTGGTCTGTCCGTATTATGTATTATAATGTAGTAGAGACAGCAGTATGCAGTCCTTTTCTTAGGGAGTGCTGCAGTTCAACAGCTCACTAAAGAAAGCCGCCACTGGATAGAAATATACACAACTCACGTGTTTGTGATACTAATCTTAGCATCTGTATTTATGATAGTAATATAAATAACTTACGTGTGTGATACTAATGTTACCATCTTTCATTGTACTAGAAATACAGTGTGGTCATAAAGTTTTTCCCTGATTTCAAATTTTTACGAGATCCTCCAGATGTTAAAAGCATCAAAGCTTGGTATATAAAGTTTACGGACACTGGCAGAGTCGGTGACATGCCCAGAGCATGTAGGCCTCGTGTGAGTGAAGAAACTGTGGACGCAGTGCGCACGGCGTTTCAACGCAGTCCTCAGAAATCAACCTATCGTGCCTCAAGAGAACTTGCAATCCCTCGAATATTAGTGTTGAAAATCGCAAATGTTGAAATCTCATCATCATCATCAGTTGCCATCTCCACAACGAAGGTTGGCTGTAATGGATCTCCAACGTCTTCTGTCTCTTGTCTTGGTGGTGCACTCTGATAGACTCTTTCCTGTCCATCTCTTGATGTTGTCTTCCCACTTATAGCGCTGTCTTCCCCTTGCACGTTTGCCTTCAACTCTCCCTTCTGTTATGGTCTTCTGCAAGGTGTTATGCCTTTTTATGTGGCCAAAGTATTTTAGCTGTCGAACTTTGACCTCCCTCATTAGTTCTCTTTTCATACCTAGATTTTCTAGGACCTCCTTATTTGTTTTCATCTCTTTCCATGAGATACGCCCCATTCTTCTATATATCCACATTTCAAGAGCCTCAATTCTTTCTTCCAACTGCTTATTCATCGTCCATGTTTCTGCACCATACAGAAATGCAGAATATATATAATACTTTATGATTCTCAGTTTTAATTTGTGAGATAACTGTTTGGATGTCAGTATATGTTTCATGTTGTTGAATGTAGCTTTGGCCATTCCTATTCTCTTCTTGATTTCTGTTTCACATCTGCCATCTTCTGTTATTATATGACCGAGATATACGTAGCTCTTGACTTGTTCCAGGATTTCTCCATTTACGCTTATCTTTAATGTGGGTTTATCGTCTGTTTTGCTAATTATCATAGTTTTTGTTTTCTCAATATTAATGTCGAGTCCATATTCCTGACTTATACTGTTCACTTGCTTCACTAGTTCTTGTAACTCCTGTTCGCTTTCAGCTAACAACACGGTATCATCTGCATATCTAAGGTTGTTTATTGACCTTCCACTGATGTTCAGTCCTGGTATTTCTTGTATCTGTTTGAAAATTTTTTCGGTGTATAAATTAAATAGGCAGGGGGACAGCACACAACCTTGTCTGACACCTCTTTTTATGTCTATGTATGGTGAATAATTCCTTCCAGATCTTACTGTGGCAGTTTGCTCCCAATAAAGGTTACTGAGTATTCTTATATCTTTTCCATCAATACCTATGTCTTCGAGGCATTCAATTATTTTCTCATGATGGACTCTGTCAAAAGCCTTCTTATAGTCAATGAAGCACATATACATACTTTTTTGGACCGCTGTATATTTTTCTGCTAATATTCTTAGGCAAAATATTGCCTCTCTTGTTCCACTGTTCCGTCTAAAACCAAACTGCTCTTCCTGGATTTCGCTGTCTACTTTACTTTTTATTCTTTCCTGTATCTACAAATAGCATAAAAAACTGTTTTAGTTCTGGAATAATTTCCAAAAAACCAAATGTCTCTGCACATAATACTTTTTTTTTTTAATTTTTGAAATCAGGGAAAGACTTTATGACCACCCTGTATATACAACTCTCGTGTATTTTGTTAAAATATGTATATGTGATAGAAATATACACAAATCACGTGTTTGTGACAGTAATGTTAAAATCTGTATCTGTGATAGAAATATACATAAATCACGTGTTTGTGACACTAATGCTAACAACTGTATCTGTAATAGAAATATACATAAATCATGTGTTTGTGACACTAATGCTAACAACTGTATCTGTAATAGAAATATACATAAATCACGTGTTTGTGACTGTAATGCTAACAACTGTATCTGTAATAGAAATATACATAAATCATGTGTTTGTGACACTAATGCTAACAACTGTATCTGTAATAGAAATATACATAAATCACGTGTTTGTGACTGTAATGCTAACAACTGTATCTGTAATAGAAAAATATATAAATCACGTGTTTGTTACAGTAATGCTAACAACTGTATCTGTAATAGAAATATACATAAATCACGTGTTTGTGACAGTAATGCTAACAACTGTATCTGTGATAGAAATATACATAAATCACGTGTTTGTGACACTAATGCTAACAACTGTATCTGTAATAGAAATATACATAAATCATGTGTTTGTGACACTAATGCTAACAACTGTATCTGTAATAGAAATATACATAAATCCCGTGTTTGTGACTGTAATACTAACAACTGTATCTGTAATAGAAATATACATAAATCACGTGTTTGTGACAGTAATGCTAACAACTGTATCTGTAATAGAAATATACATAAATCACGTGTTTGTGACAGTAATGCTAACAACTGTATCTGTAATAGAAATATACATAAATCACGTGTTTGTTACAGTAATGCTAACAACTGTATCTGTAATGGAAATATACATTAATCACGTGTTTGTGACAGTAATGCTAACAAATGTATCTGTAATAGAAATGTACATAAATCACGTGTTTGTGACAGTAATGCTAACAACTGTATCTGTAATAGAAATATACATAAATCACGTGTTTGTTACAGTAATGCTAACAACTGTATCTGTAATGGAAATATACATTAATCACGTGTTTGTTACAGTAATGCTAACAACTGTATCTGTAATAGAAATATACATAAATCACGTGTTTGTGACAGTAATGCTAACAACTGTATCTGTAATAGAAATATACATAAATCACGTGTTTGTGACAGTAATGCTAACAACTGTATCTGTAATAGAAATATACATAAATCACGTGTTTGTTGTGATGATGATTATTATTATCGACTGTTCAGAAATGGATGAACTGTTTTTACTTCTCTGTCATTGTTGCGAGATGGAAGCTAGATAATAAAATAGTTCCCAGAAATGGAGAGGAGAGAGCACAGGACAAGCCTATTAGATAACTGCACAGTTCTAGATCAGTCTTTCTTAAACTATTTCAGTGTCATTCACCCTACAGTCTTTCTTAAACTATTTCAGTGTCATTCACCCTACAGTCTTTCTTAAACTATTTCAGTGTCATTCACCCTACAGTCTTTCTTTAACTATTTCAGTGTCATTCACCCTACAGTCTTTCTTTAACTATTTCAGTGTCATTCACCCTACAGTCTTTCTTAAACTATTTCAGTGTCATTCACCCTACAGTCTTTCTTAAACTATTTCAGTGTCATTCACCCTACATTTTTTCTTAAACTATTTCAGTGTCATTCAAACTACAGTCTTTCTTAAACTATTTCAGTGTCATTCACCCTACAGTCTTTCTTAAACTATTTCAGTGTCATTCACCCTACAGTCTTTCTTAAACTATTTCAGTGTCATTCACCCTACATTTTTTCTTAAACTATTTCAGTGTCATTCACCCTACAGTCTTTCTTAAAATATGTCAGTGTCATTCACCCTACAGTCTTTCTTAAACTATTTCAGTGTCATTCACCCTACAGTCTTTCTTAAACTATTTCAGTGTCATTCACCCTACAGTCTTTCTTAAACTATTTCAGTGTCATTCACCCTACAGTCTTTCTTAAAATATTTCAGTGTCATTCACCCTACAGTCTTTCTTAAACTATTTCAGTGTCATTCACCCTACATTTTTTCTTAAACTATTTCAGTGTCATTCACCCTACAGTCTTTCTTAAACTATTTCAGTGTCATTCACCTTACATTTTTTCTTAAACTATTTCAGTGTCATTCACCCTACAGTCTTTCTTAAACTATTTCAGTGTCATTCACCCTACAGTCTTTATCACAAAATTTCATTCACCCTACAGTCTTTATCACAAAATTTCTCTCACTGGCGACTAAATTTCCTAATGTTTTTGGTAATATTCGGCTTACTCTTCCCTCGTATATATAATTAATTTTGTCACGTGAGCAAAAAACATAAATTAACTCATTTCTAAAGTGTTTATTTTATTCAGATTTTTTGAATATCCTAAAAATATGTATAGAAAACTAGGAGTGTCAATAAAAAAATGAACACAGAAAAATTATTAGAATGTTTACACAAAGTCAAGTTAGTAAACAACAATCTTAGAATTAGATTCTTAGAAACAATGTTTTCTTATAGTGTATGTTTACACAAAGTCAAGTTAGTAAACAACAATCTTAGAATTAGATTCTTAGAAACAATGTTTTATTATAGTGTATGTTTACCACAACAAAATGGCAAGCAGTATACTTCTACACTTACATGTATGTTTTTTATCATCAATGACTATGATGTTCCTGCACTCACATGACAAGTTTCTCAAACCGAGGTTGAATTTCCTTCTCCAAAACGACCCACATTACCGAATCAACATACTGAAGTGAATTTCGTTGTTTGGTTTTCAATTCTACCATGGTGGAAAATACTTGTTCAGACAGGAAATCAATCATTAGTAGTGGTTGAAGGGCCTTCAGTGCAATTTATTTGTATTCAGGGATAGCAAGTAATCCAACCCAAGAGTCCCCATAATAGGATTAGATCTCAAAAGATGATTTTTTAGTGAAATCATAATGAAGATTTATCAACACTTCTGACATTTCCCCAACATATGCTCGCTTTATATGTCTGGTGATAAAAGGATTAACGATCCACATCTGATTTTACAAGTCTGCAGACGCTTCTAAGGAAAATGTGTTTCAAAATTTCTAGACAGCAACACTGTAGATGGTCGGAAATGATGCCCTTCAATGTTTTCTCCAGATCAGGCTGTTTTTCTTCCCCCTTTACTCACACACTGCAGTCTGTTATTCACATCACCTGAAACTTTGTTTTGTGTCCCACTCTGGTATAGGAACCCTTCAGACACAATATTACGAGGACTGGCTGGAAGCTTATTGCTAAGCAATCGGCTCAGACGTGCAGTTCAGCTTGACTTCCCTCGGCTGTATGCTGTGGCCTGTGGCTTCTTACACGTCTAGGTCAGTCTGCTGGACGTCTTCTCAGCTAAAAGATCTTGAAGTGAATTTGTGGAAGTCCAGAATTTAGTCTGAAGCCGCTTTTATACAGTTTTCCAGTCAGTATGATTTGATTGAGCCTGTGTCTGGTTGGATCCCCCACTCTCATTACGATTGGTTTCTCCCTTTCACCTCCTCTGCGTCTGATAGGCTCTCTTAGCAATTTTGATTGGTTGTCTCCTTTTTTTAACTCAGCATATTTAGGTAACTCCCCGTTGTGAACTGACATAAAGAATTATATTACGATCAATCATAAAGATACTTAATTACGGGGAAATTTCCAGAGTGCTTTCGCCCAGTCTCGCTACACTCATCATTAAATTTATCTCTTCTTAGACGTGTCCGCCTCTTGATGAATTTGTCACTTGATGTGTCTGTCTTTTGATGTGTCTGTCACTTGATGTGTCTGTCTCTTGATGTGTCTGTCACTTGATGTGTCCGTCTCCTGGTGCGTCTGTCTCTTGATGTGTCTATTACTTGATGTGCCTCTCTTGATGCGTCTATTATTTTATATGTTTACTACTTGATGTCCCTGTCTCTTGATGTGTCCGTCTCTTGATGTGTCTGTCTATTGATGTGTCCATCTCTTGATGTGTCTGTCTCTTGATGTGTCTGTCTCTTGATGTGCCTGATACTTGATGTGTCTGTCTGTTACTTGATGTGTCTATTACTTGATGTGTATGTTACTTGATGTGTCTGTCTGTTACTTGATGTGTCTGTTTCTTGATATGCATGTTACTTTATGTGTCTGTCTGTTACTTGACGTCCCTGTTCCTTTATGTGTCGGTATGTTTCTTGATATATCTGTTACTTGATGTGCCTGTCTGTTATTTGATGTGCCTGTCTGTTACTTGATGTGTCTGCTACTTGATGTGTCTGTTACTTGATGTGTCTGTTACTTGATGTGTATGTTACTTGATGTGTTTTTCTGTTACTTGATGTGTCTGTTTCTTGATATGCCTGTTACTTTATGTGTCTGTCTGTTACTTGACGTCCCTGTTCCTTTATGTGTCGGTATGTTACTTGATATATCTGTTACTTGATGGGCCTGTCTGTTATTTGATGCGCCTGTCTGTTACTTGATGTGTCTGCTACTTGATGTGTCTGTTACTTGATGTGTCTGTTATTTGATGTGTCTGTTACTTGATGTGTCTGTCTGTTACTTGATGTATCTGTTACTTGATGTGTATGTTACTTGATGTGTCGGTCTGTTACTTGATGCGTCTGTTTCTTGATATGCCTGTTACTGTATGTGTCTGTTACTTGATGTGTCTATTTGTTAACTGATGTGTCTGTTTCCTGATATGCATATTACTTGATGTGTCTGGCTCTTACTTGACGTACCTGTTCCTTTATGTGTCGGTTTGTTACTTGATATATCTGTTACTTGATGTGTCTGCTACTTGATGTGCCTGTCCGTTACTTAATCTGTCTGTTACTTGATATATCTCTTACTTGATGTGCCTGTTTGTTACTTGATGTGTCTGTTACTTGATGTGTCTGTTACTTGATATGTCTGTCCGTTACTTGATCTGTCTGTTACTTGATGTGTCTGTTACTTGATGTGTCTGTTACTTGATCTGTCTATTACTTGATGTGTCTGTTACTTGATGTGTCTGTTACTTGATGTGTCTGTCTGTTCCTTAATGTGTCTGTACTTGATGTTTCTGTTACTTGATGTGTCTGGTACTTGATGTGTCTGTTACTTGTGTAGCCGTGTATGTTTATACGGCACTAGTAGTTATATAGATTTTATTTAGTCAGAGTTAATCCTTTATATGTTGTGGTGGTTCAAGTGCTAACTGGCCTTCCGCCAGAGATGGGGATACTTGACCTTTTGTTATTTGTTTCAACCCAGGAATGTTCTTCCCTTTAAGTTTGGTGATAAGCAAAACAGTTTCAGCACAACCAGGTATATCCGAAAGAAATTACTGTAAAGTTCCACAAACAGCAATGTAGAAAAATTCAATTAGAGTTTATTGATGTCATTAGACAAACACTGTAAATTTCACAATGATGATTGGTTATCCAAGATGAGAAAATATGTAATCCAACTGAATAATATATGTATATCCAAATAGAATAATATAGGTATATCCAAATAGAATAATATACTGATTTGTCTATTCAAAAACTTGTCTTGGTATCCTCAAAGACGAAGTTCACCTAACGCTATCTGTAAAAATCCTCTAGTCTAAAGTTATGGTTTCATTATAATCATAAATCCTGAAATCTCTGCCTATCGCCCACAACTCTTCTATTTATACTAGTTCTTCTTTTTTCCCGCCTTTTTCACACGACCGTCCTTTTTTTCACACGACACAATAATTAACATTTGCACTCCTCTCCTCAGCTTTTCGACCTTTTTGCACACGACATTCTGTTATTTCGACTTTATTTTCACATGTGTGATCTTTTCCAACTTAACAATAGGATAAAAAAAACCAGATCACACAAACATTCATTTCCCACTTTCGCGCTTACAAAACCCATTCATTATTATCTGGGACTGACCTACGTTTGCCCTGAACTTTGAATGAATACTGCGTTTAAATATATCACCAAGTTAAATTTTAGGTGAAAATATATACAGTATGTCTCAGTTATTTAGTGGAGTGGGGTGTATATTGGGATAAATGACGGAGTAGGGTTTATCACCGTGGGAGGGGAACGAATGTCAGTCATGGGAATGTGCTCGGGGGTCTTAGGGGCGTTAGCTGTGTCAGTGGGGGTAACAATGTCCTCATTATCTTTTACCGATGTCCGCTGTGGACATCTTATTTTCTTGTACATATGGTAGTTATACACAAAACAGCTTAAAATTTAAAACATCAATTATGCTAGGCAAAATCAATAGTACTGACACTCTAGTGTGTCGGGTCATGACCTCTGGTGTGTCTCACTGGATTCAGGAATGCGAAAAGGGGTGTTTCCCAGACTACGAAGAAGTATTTATAGAATTTGATAGACACGTTAACATAGGTAAATTCCTGTTGAATATTGGGGAATGCTCGGAACGGAGCGTCGATTTAGAAACGCTCTGTCTGTGATGGAGCATGTCGGAGAAGGTGACAGGCGATGGACAGGCGTTTAGATGTGTAGGGAAGAATAAATTTGACGTCTGATTCGTCATATATCTGTGAGAAAGGGTCGTTGGCTTGAATAATGTGAGTAGCCATATAAGATCATTGAGGTTGGAAAGTAAAGGTACCATGTGTGCGAATCAAATAGTTCTAGTACAAATGGTATTTGTCGTAACAGCAGCATCATTAAGAAAAATCGCCAAAATACATTCTCGATGCGACTGAACATTATAAAACGGTCTTTCCATAACACAAAAGGAAAACTGTGAGTTAACACATTAAAAAAAGAAAAGAAACTCTCATGTGTCACAAAGGAAAAATATGTGAGTACGTATAGTATGTTTGCTTTTGTCACTAAATTCATCAAGAAGGGAAAAAAACCAAAAAAATAAAAACTGTTGTAAAGCATAAGTCCTATTATAAAGATTTTCAAAGGCAAAAGTGATGTAATTTGTACAGTGGGTACTCTTCTAATCATAAAGATTTCGTACCTAACACTTGCAAAAAAAAAAAATTTTGTATAACTAGAAAACTGAGATAATTTAAAGTTCTGTTTAACCTGGATAACATAGTGTTGTAGATCTGCGAATGTTTGCGAAAGTTCTTAAATTTCTTGACGTATTGGTGTAAAAGATGTAATGATAATGACAGTCCATGTTGGCGAAGAATTTGAAATAATTATATAACATTAAAACACAGTGGCGTCACGCCATAATAACTTGTTAGTATATGTGGGTGTTGCAGATGTCATAACTATCCCTATCATCAGTATCATCAGCAGGGTCTTGACTGAGGCTGACATCTTTCTGAAAAAATAAAATTTCCTACCCAAAAAAAAGGGACACTAGTGACTAGTGGTGGGGAACGAGGGGTATTACTTTGAAGAGTTAGTACTCGTTGGGTACTATAGCTGGGTGAGTACCTTTTGTTATTAGAGAAGATTGATTCTCCAATAAACTAATAATCATTGAACTGGACGTTTAGGAATTTGACATGAGGAAGTTGGCGATTTCCATCAAGACAACTTTTTTCCTCGCCAATCGTTGATCACAAGAGGATGGCGCATTTCGCACCGTCAAGTGGGTGGTGGCTGCAGCCGTCGAGGGCAAGGATGAAGCAGTGCCGAAATGGTGCACCTCATGCTGCGCGTTGTGGGGCTGTCTGCGTTTTCCTCGCAATCTCATACGTATGTGCTCCTGAGGCAACTGGACAAATCCCGTTAACGGTGGGGAGTCATCTGCTGCACCAGAATGTGGGCGCCCCGTTGCCGTGTGAAATTCAGTGTTGTCTGGACTGATCACACTTTCGTGGTCACTCTCCGGATCTGCTGTATCTACGTCAGATTCGTGTCGGAATGGAGGTGATGGAAGAATAATATCTTCCGCAAGTGTGCATGTAGCGCTGTCTGCGTTTTCATCATTAGGCGGTGCTGTGTGTCGAGTATCATTATCTTGTTCAGATGTGTGCCGTTCTGCTTGTGAAACAGCGTTGTCTGTGTGTTCGTCGCAATTTCTATTGTTGCTCTCTGATTCTCTGCGGCAATATGTATTTATGTTCTCAGATTCTCTGTGTGAGGTTTTTGACTATCTGTGGAATGATAGTGGTTCAATGTGGCTTTATGTATGGGTCTGCCATTAGATAAAACTGGTGGTGCTATCGGGCGATGAGTAGGTGTCTTAATTTGTGCTGCATGAGCTTTGGTGACTATGTTCTTCTCGTCATCTTGTTCAAACGTATTTATCACCAACTTGCGAATTTCTTTTCGTCTTGCAAACAAACAAACAGCAAACCTGTCCTCCAGTAATTTCTGCACCTTTCGTGTTGTGAGTGTGTTGAGGTCACCTTCTTTCAGGATTGCTTTTATCTCTTTCTTCAACTCTTGTACGCTTGGTTCTGTAACTGGGATTTCGTATGAATTTGTCTGCCTGGCCAACTGTTTTAATGCTGTTCGAGTGTGTACGTCAGATGTGTTGAAGTTTACTGTTTCTGATGTACTAGTATCTGTTGTGGCGGTGTTAAAGTCGACGTCTGTTTGTGCTTTAACATTGATCATCGTTGTTTTCTTCACTTGTAGTTCTGGGTCATTGACCTGACTTGACCTGTCAACGTTTGTTTGTGTCGCAACACAAATCATTTTTGTTTTCTTCACTTGTAGTTCGTTTATTTCTTTAGGTTGACTATTAATCATGGGGGCCCATTGCGTCTCATTTGATTTCACAAAACCGACCTGATGATGTCTGTTAAGTGGTGTTCTCCATTGTCTTAGAGGTCTGATATGTGCCCTTAGTCCATCGTCTGTTGTTATTATACACGTTTGTTGGTCAGTCGTTGTAACATTATTTACTTCCCATATCTTTCGTTATTTGATTCCGTTGATAAAATTTGTAACAGCTATGCGACAATATCTTTTATTGAGACTGTTCCAGTGGCTGTCGACAGTTGCTATGCGACCCGTTTTGTTGCTGTTGTCTCGATACTTGATCTGGGATTTTCTATTGTAGTTATGTGGTGTGCTCTCTGATTCTCTCCTGCAATATGTATTGTTGCTCGCATATCTGTGTCTGTTCATTAGCCATCTCCGAAATGTGTTAGAATCGCCCGTGAAGGGGGTTATAACCGAGCGAATTTGGTTATATTTATTATAGTGATCTACATTGGATAGCGTGTCTGTTATCCGTTGCAACGCGGTCATTGTGGGTTCGGCTTCTACAGGTAAGGGTATGTTAGCAGGATGGACGTTTGCCTGTTGCATTTCCTGTTGCTGTTGTAGCTGCTGTGCATATAACGCCTGTTGTTGTTGCTGTTGTTGCTGTAACGTATACAACGCTTGTTGTTGCTGCTGCTGTTGTTGCTGCTGTTGTTCTAGGCTTGGATCCATTTTATTGATTATGCCTGTCTGTCTTCACCAAAGAAAAGGGCAGGTCACGGCGCCAATTAGTGTAATATGCAGCCGTGTATGTTTATACGGCACTAGTAGTTATATAGATTTTATTTAGTCAGAGTTAATCCTTTATATGTTGTGGTGGTTCAAGTGCTAACTGGCCTTCCGCCAGAGATGGTGATACTTGACCTTTTGTTATTTGTTTCAACCCAGGAACGTTCTTCCCTTTAAGTTTGGTGATAAGCAAAACAGTTTCAGCACAACCAGGTATATCCAAAAGAAATTACAGTAAAGTTCCACAAACAGCAATGTAGAAAAATTCAATTAGAGTTTATTGATGTCATTAGACAAACACTGATGATTGGTTATCCAAGATGAGAAAATATGTAATCCAACTAAATAATATATGTATATCCAAATAGAATAATATAGGTATATCCAAATAGAATAATATACTGATTTGTCTATTCAAAAACTTGTCTTGGTATCCTCAAAGACGAAGTTCACCTAACGCTATCTGTAAAAATCCTCTAGTCTAAAGTTATAGTTTCATTAGAATCATAAATCCTGAAATCTCTGCCTATCGCCCACAACTCTTCTATTTATACTAGTTCTTCTTTTTTCCCGCCTTTTTTCACACGACCCGTCCTTTTTTCACACGACACAATAATTAACATTTGCACTCCTCTCCTCAGCTTTTCGACCTTTTTGCACACGACATTCTGTTATTTCGACTTTATTTTCACATGTGTGATCTTTTCCAACTTAACAATGGGATTTCAAAAAAAACCAGATCACACAAACATTCATTTCCCACTTTCGCGCTTATAAAACCCATTCATTATTATCTGGGACTGACCTACGTTTGGCCTGAACTTTGAATGAATACTGCGTTTTGTGTAAAAACGTCTTATTTGCTTTTAAGGTCTGGCATTCTTACATGTAGCATATTATAGCACATATAAATGCTTAGCGGGGAAGTAGGAGTTTAATGCTAGCGTGAAAGGCCAAGCGGTCACAATAAGTCCCACGTTAGTTATCTTGTCGTACCAGTCATAAGTCCTACATTAGTTATCTTGTCGTACAAGATCTGTCCTACATTAGTTATCTTGTCGTACCAGTCATCTGTCCTACATTAGTTATCTTGTTGTACAAGTCATCAGTCCCACATTAGTTATCTTGTCGTACAAGATCTGTCCTACATTAGTTATCTTGTCGTACCAGTCATCTGTCCTACATTAGTTATCTTGTCGTACCAGTCATTTATCCTACATTAGTTATCTTGTCGTACCAGTCATCAGTTCCACGTTAATTATCTTGTCGTACCACCAGTCATCAAGTCCTACATTAGTTAGTTATCTTGTCGTACCAGTCATAACTCCCACATTAGTTATCTTGTCGTACCAGTCATCAATCCTACATTAGTTATCTTGTCGTACCAGTCATAAGTCTTACGTTAGTTATCTTGTCGTACCAGTCATAAGTCCCACGTTAGTTATCTTGTCGTACCAGTCATCAGTCCTACATTAGTTATCTTGTCGTACCAGTCATCAGTCCTACATTAGTTATCTTGTCGTACCAGTCATCAGTCCTACATTAGTTATCTTGTCGTACCAGTCATCAGTCCTACATTAGTTATCTTGTCGTACCAGTCATCAGTCCTACATTAGTTATCTTGTCGTACCAGTCATAAGTCCTACATTAGTTATCTTGTCGTACCAGTCATAAGTCCTACATTAGTTATCTTGTCGTACCAGTCATCTGTCCCACGTTAGTTATCTTGTCGTACCAGTCATAAGTCCTACATTAGTTATCTTGTCGTACCAGTCATCAGTCCTACATTAGTTATCTTGTCGCACCAGTCATCTGTCCTACGTTAGTTATTATGTCGTACCAGTCATAAGTCCCACATTAGTTATCTTGTCGTACCAGTCATCAGTCCCACGTTAGTTATCTTGTCGTACCAGTCATAACTCCCACATTAGTTATCTTGTTGTACCAGTCATCTGTCCCACGTTAGTTATCTTATCGTACCAGTCATCTGTCCCACGTTAGTTATTTTGTCGTACCAGTCATCAGTCCCACATTAGTTATCTTGTCGTACCAGTCATCAGTCCCACGTTAGTTATCTTGTCGTACCAGTCATAACTCCCACATTAGTTATCTTGTTGTACCAGTCATCTGTCCCACGTTAGTTATCTTGTCGTACCAGTCATCTGTCCCACGTTAGTTATTTTGTCGTACCAGTCATCAGTCCCACATTAGTTATCTTGTCGTACCAGTCATCAGT
Organism: Oreohelix idahoensis; assembly: GCA_024509875.1. NCBI lineage: Eukaryota > Metazoa > Mollusca > Gastropoda > Stylommatophora > Oreohelicidae > Oreohelix > Oreohelix idahoensis. The sequence goes on from JAMPIV010012037.1 coordinate 584,809, forward strand.
CCTACATTAGTTATCTTGTCGTACCAGTCATCAGTCCCACGTTAGTTATCTTGTCGTACCAGTCATCTGTCCCACATTAGTTATCTTGTCGTACCAGTCATAAGTCCCACGTTATTATCTTATCGTACCAGTCATAAGTCCCACGTTAGTTATCTTGTCGTACCAGTCATCTGTCCTACATTAGTTGTATTGTCGTACCAGTCATCAGTCCTACATTAGTTATCTTGTCGTACCAGTCATCTGTCCTACATTAGTTATCTGGTCGTACCAGTCATAAGTCCTACTTTAGTTATCTTGTGTTACCAGTCATAAGTACCACGTTAGTTATCTTGTCGTACCAGTCATAAGTCCTACGTTAGTTATCTTGTCGTACCAGTCATAAATCCCACGTTAGTTATCTTGTCGTACCAGTCATAATGTGCCCGCGTCAGGTAAATGTTCAAGTAGTTATATTGATTGTTATTTAGTCAGAGTCAATCTTTCATATGTTGTTGTGGTTCAAGTGCTAACTGGCATTCCGCCAGAGGTGGTAATACTTGACCTTTACTTATTTTTTTTCAACCCAGGAATGTTCTTCCCTTTAAGTTTAGTGATACGCAAAACAGTTTCAGCAAAACAACGTATATCCACAAGAAATTATTGTAAAGTTCCACAAACAGCTATGTAGAAAATGTAATTAGAGTTTATTGGTGTAATTAGACAAACACTGTAAATTTCACAATGATGATTGGTTATCCAAGATGAAAAATATGTAATCCAAACGAATAATATATGTACATCCAAATAGAATAATGTATGTTTTGTCTACTCAAAATCTTGTGTTGGTTTCCTCAAAGACGAAGTTCACCTAACGCTATCTGTAAAAATCCTCAAGTCTAAAGTTATGGTTTCATTAGAATCATAAATCCTGAAATCTCTGCCTATCGCCCACAACTCTTCTATTTATACTATTTCTTCTTATTTCCCGCCTTTTTTCACGCGACCCGTCATTTTTTCCACACGGTACAATAATTAACATTTGCACCCCTCTCCTCAGCTTTTCGACCTTTTTGCACACGACATTCTGTTATTTCGACTGTTTTTTCACATGTGTGATCTTTTCCAACTTAACAATAGGATAAAAAAAAAAAACCAGATCATACAAACATTCATTTCCCACTTTCGCGCTTATAAAACCCATTCATTATTATCTGGGACTGACCTACGTTTGCCCTGTCAGAGCAGTAACTGCTAACTGAACTTTGAATGAATACTGCGTTTTGTGTAAAAACGTCTTATTTGCTTTTAAGGTCTGTCATTCTTACATGTAGCATATTATAGCAAATATAAATGCTTAGCGTGGAAGTAGGAGGTTAATGCTAGCGTGAAAGGCCAAGCGGTCACATACTACCCTGGCCACACAAATGTATCCCAGAGGGAGACATTTGCGTACTATCAACTAAGTACCTCATGCTAGTGACTGTTATAAACGACTAACCTATTGATAGAGTCTCTTAGAGAGAAAAAAAATAAAAATAAAAATAAAATAAAAATGTTCGTAAAACGAGGGATCCCATTATATTTATAATGCGTAAAACGGAGGATACATAAAATTTGTTAATACACTTCGCCATTGAACAGTATTGATGTACACTACTTCTTAACAATATCAGTATGAACAACGCTGTGCGTTAGTCATCACCATAATGATAACATACTTAATGATAACATTAAAAAAAAAATCGATACGATTTTCATGGGTTGTGCAGACAACACAAATAAAAATAAAAAAATAAAAATACTTTGGCAATATTTAACAGAATTGACTAATATTCATTAAGTATTTAACAATCTTAAATGTAGTAGCTGCGACGAACATCAGCCTAACAGCATAGAACTAATGGTCAAACATCAGACCGTGGGACGCAAAAAAATGTAATATACGAGCTCGTATATATATATATATATATATATATATATATATATTAATATATATATATATATATATATATATATATATATATATATATATATATATATGACATGGGAATATACATAGATGGCAATGTTAATCTATAAATTTATTATAAAAAAAATATGAACTGGAGCTGTACGCTTTCGTAACTGTTAATATAGAACGTGGTAAATATAATACAATCATATGATACAGGCGACCCCAATCCTGTAACTGCGGTCAGTGATTTACCAGGATGTATATGGGTCTTTAAACACCAAAAATCTGGACAAGTTTGGTGAACTGTCTATGTGTTCGTCGCACAATATAAATATAGCATTATTAATCTGGTTACATGGAGTTACAAAGTATTTATTAAAAAAATTTCTCTAATCTCCAACTTATGTAATGGTTGTTACTATGAGGGAGGACAACTATACCGATACAAATAATTATCGGGTGTTGGAGTATGAACTATCTCAGTAACCATGAACCAAGTACCAAACTGTTTATAGGTTCGTCATCAAATATAAAATCTGCATACAAATGCAAGTTCATAATAATGGACAACAATTTGTCAAGAAAATATACTGTAGCATTCCGCTTACAACGTGACAAATGGTCAGAAAAATACAGGTACATCAATATGTGATGTTTATTTCTCAATACAAGGTATAATGGACAACAATTTGTCAAGAAAATATACTGTAGCGTTCCGCTAACAACGTGACAAATGGTCAGGAAAATACAGGTACATCAATATGTGATGTTTATTACTCAATACAAGGTATAATGGAAAACAATTTGTCAAGAAAATATACTGTAGCGTTCCGCTAACAACGTGACAAATGGTCAGAAAAATACAGGTACATCAATATGTGATGTTTATTACTCAATACAAGGTATAATGGAAAACAATTTGTCAAGAAAATATACTGTAGCGTTCCGCTTACAACGTGACAAATGGTCAGAAAAATACAGGTATATCTATATGTGATGTTTGTTTCTCAATTCAAGGTTTATCAACATGTGAACATATCCGTTATCATGTTAGCGATTTCGCATGAAATCGTCATGGTTTGCATGTAACAATGTAGTATTTCGCCAATCCGCGAACTGTGTTGATTAGCATATAAGTTTTACCCAACTTGCAAAATACTTGTATATCACCAAGTCAAATTTTAGGTGAAAATATATATGTCTCAGTTATTTAGTGGAGTGGGGTGTATATTGGGATAAATGACGGAGTAGGGTTTATCACCGTGGGAGGGGAACGAATGTCAGTCATGGGAATGTACTCGGGGGTCTTAGGGGCGTTAGCTGTGTCAGTGGGGGTAACAATGTCCTCATTATCTTTTATCGATGTCCGCTGTGGACATTTCATCTTCTTGTACATATGGTAGTTATACACAAAACAGCTTAAAATTTAAAACACCAATTATGCTAGGCAAAATCAATAGTACTGGCACTCTAGTATGTCGGGTCATGACCTCTGGTGTGACTAACACGAAGAAGTAAATTTTCATAGAATTTTGAGAGATCACGTTAACATTCCTATTGAATATTAGGG